>SIJG01000012.1:2404491-2432420 GCA_023374025.1 Heterodera schachtii
TGGTTCTTCCAATTATTAATATTATGTTTTGAAGTGTTCAAAATTTTTGCAATAAATAAGTCACTCATTTTTGGATTTTCTTTTTTATTTGTCGATATTTTTTCATTTTTTCCATTTTTTCTTTCTTCGTTATAAATTTACTCATTCCAAATTGTTTCTTCCATCTCTTAATCACTTCATGATTAACACCAATTTTCTTGCAAATTTCTTTATAATTTTGGCGCCATTCTTTTCTTGAATGTTTTCTTTTTCGTTTAAATTCATTTGACATTTCAATGAAATTTTGAACAATTTCGAACTTTTCTTCATCAGTTTTTGATTTATAGCTTTTCTTTATTTGTTTTTGAAGACCAAATTCTTTAATCCATTTATAAATATATAAACGATTTGTCCCCAATTTTTTCGTTATTTTGAATTCAATTTTTCACCATTCTTTTGTTGAATATTTTTTTCCTTTTTGCTTTATTTTTTCTTTTATTTTATAATATTTTCCAATTATTTCTCTTTTTTTGAGTTCATTTCTTTTTTGTTCTTCTTTTTCTTCCCATTTTTCTCCAAATATTTCATCAAATGACTTTTGTTCCAACTTTTTCTTTTCTGCTCCAAATTTGTCAATTTTGATGGTTAATAAAATTACAAATAATAGAGGGAATAATTTCATTATTTTTACAATAAAATTATAAAAATTTATAAAATATAATAATAAGATTTGTCAATTTATTTATATTGGTGACAGAATTTTGGAAATTTTAGCTTTAAAAATTATTTCTTACTAATAAATGATGCAAATGAGAATTATTGCTTTGGATTGATTGCAAAAATAAGAAAAATTTAAAAAAATAATAATTATTATCATATTTCGTGTTGGAAAATACCAAAATCAGGAAAGGCAGAAAAATTTACATTAAAAATTGGGTATAAATTTCTTATCCTCAGGACAAATGCGTAAATTCAGGACAAATTTGAAAAGGAAGAATCTTTTTTTAAATTTAAGAAAGAAATAAGAAAAAAATTTTATAAACAAAAAAAAAGGAAAAAAATTCTCCAAAAAAAAAACGGTTTAAAATTAAAACGAAAAATAAAAATGAAAATAAAACAAAACCAAAATTATAATAAAATCAGAGTTTTGCCGTGCAATAATTATGAGATTGAATATTATTATATTTTATCAATAAAGGTATTTTTTATTCTTTTGATTTGCATTTATTTATTTTTTATTTATTTTTTAATTTCAGAATTTCTTCGTTTATTGTGCCAATTTTATTATTAACCCAAAATTTTTGGTGCAATTTAAACTTATCAATTTTACCATGAAAAAACTCAAAAAAAATATTTAAAAATTTAAAATTACTATATATTTCTTAGACGTCCTAATTAACTTTTTAATTCATTTTTTGTCGGCCCTTCGAGACGCAATTGGCCATCCGAAAAAGGGACCCAAATCAATTTGTGAAATGTTGCTTTAGGCGTGACCAGAAAAGTAAAACTTCTATAAGAAAATCGTTCTCAATTTCGAACCCCGGACGCAAACTCGAACAAAAAGTCGAAAAGTCAAAATTTTCGAAATTAGGTTTTTTGATTCAAAATCGGTTTAATACACGGAAACAAACAGAAAGCCATCAATCCTTCAATAAAAGAGCATTTATGCCTTTTTTAAACCAAAAATACTAAATTCGAAAATTTGGACTTTTGACTTTTTGTTCGAATTTGGGTCCGGGGTTCGGAATTGGCCGAAATGGATACCGGATTCGTTGTCAGTGCCCCCGAAAACGCAAGGAACTTGTATTTATGACAATAAAATTTTCACTGACGCATTTTCCGGGCGCCGCTTAAGGCCCTAAATGTTTTCACTTATTACCATCGGAATGCCAATTTCCGAAAATCATTTACTTAACAACAAAAAGCCCTTGGCATGGCTTCAGATTTTTAGCTTGTAAAACAATTTGTCAAGTCTTAAAAACGAATTTTCCTATTTATTCATCTAATTTTTAGGTTTTAAAACCATTTCGTATATTCTCGAATCAATTGTCACAACGTGACAAAGCAATTTCTTCAGTTATTCCGGTCTATAAATGCCTTCAAAATTATCTACATGTTAATGGCAACGAAAATGGGCCCAATCTTAGTTTAATTAATTAATAAATTATTTTGTGATTTAATTAAAAAATTTTCCAATTTTAAAAGTCTAATTACCAATGCTGGCTCGGCACGATTGGATTTTCAGACAAACACTGACAAAGTAAAATGCTTTATGAACCATCGGTCGGTCAGTAAAAAAGTAATTAAATAAAATTTAATAATATTAAATGAATTGTAGTAATATTTAAAATCAATTTTATTTCTTTAATATTTTTTGCCTATTTTTCAGTTGGTCTATCGAATTGGCAAATGATTTTGTTTTTTTGTGGGAGAATAAACATGCAATGATGGCAGGCAACCGTGAATAAAGCGCTTGTATTTTAAAACCGTGAAAATTATTAAATTTCAAAATTTAAATATGGCATTTTTCGAGTTTTTCATGTAAAATTCGGAAATTCCTTAGCAAAAATGCAATAAAAAATGATTACACTCAAATGGCCGCAATGGCATTTATTTACTCCCATGGTAATTACCGGCATCTCAAATCACAGCCTGGTTTTTTTCAAGAATATATCACAAAAGTTTGCTCATTTTTTGATCATTTTTCGAAAAATTAAGGGGGAACAAATCAAGGGAGACAATGACAAGTTAATAAGAAAAAGAAGCATTTATTTTTTAGTTTTTGTGATAGTTTTTTTTTTGCAAATTTATCCCATTTTCCTTATAATTATCCATTTAAATCCTCCAAAATTTCTTCTCCATATTGGTTCTTCCATCTTGAAATGCTCTTTCTATCAATTTGTAATGTTTTTGCAATTTCCTTGTCACTCATTTTTGGATTTTCTCTTTTTATTTGCCAATAAATTTTTATTTTCTCCATTTTTTCTTTCTCCGTTATAAATTTAGTCATTTCAAATTGTTTCTTCCATTTATTAATTATGAATTGGCTAACTCCGATTTTCTTACAAATTTCGGCATAATTTTGGTTCCATTCTTTTCTTGAATATTTTCTTTTTTCTTTATATTCATTTTTCATTTCAATGAATTTTTGCACAATTTCGAGTTTTTCTTCATCAGTTGTTGATTTGTAGTTTATATGTATTTGTTTTTGAAGACCAAATTCTTTAATCCATTTATAAATATATAAACGATTTGTCCCCAATTTTTTCGCTATTTTTCTTTCAATTTTCTTCCATTCTTTTTCTGAATATTTTCTTCCTTTTTGCTTTATTTTCTCTTTTATTTTATAATATTTTTCAATATTTCTCTTTTTTCTTCCAAATTTTCTTCTTCCTTTTCTTCCCATTTTTCTCCAAATATTTCATCAAATGACTTTTGTTCCAACTTTTTCTTTTCTGCTCCAAATTTGTCAATTTTGATGGTTAATAAAATTACAAATAATAGAGGGAATAATTTCATTATTTTTACAATTAAATTATAAAAATTTATAAAATATAATAATAAGATTTGTCAATTTATTTATATTGGTGACAGAATTTTGGAAATTTTAGCTTTAAAAATTATTTCTTACTAATAAATGATGCAAATGAGAATTATTGCTTTGGATTGATTGCAAAAATAAGAAAAATTAAAAAAAATAATAATTATTATCATATTTCGTGTTGGCAAATACCAAAATCAGTTAAGGCAGAAAAATTTACATTAAAAAATTGGGTATAAATTTCTTATCCTCAGGACAAATGCGTAAATTCAGGACAAATTTGAAAAGGAAGAATCTTTTTTAAATTTAAGAAAGAAATAAGAAAAAAATTTTATAAACAAAAAAAAAGGAAAAAAATTCTCCAAAAAAAAAACGGTTTAAAATTAAAACGAAAAATAAAAATGAAAATAAAACAAAACCAAAATTATAATAAAATCAGAGTTTTGCCGTGCAATAATTATGAGATTGAATATTATTATATTTTATCAATAAAGGTATTTTTTATTCTTTTGATTTGCATTTATTTATTTTTTATTTATTTTTTAATTTCAGAATTTCTTCGTTTATTGTGCCAATTTTATTATTAACCCAAAATTTTTGGTGCAATTTAAACTTATCAATTTTACCATGAAAAAACTCAAAAAAAATATTTAAAAATTTAAAATTACTATATATTTCTTAGACGTCCTAATTAACTTTTTAATTCATTTTTTGTCGGCCCTTCGAGACGCAATTGGCCATCCGAAAAAGGGACCCAAATCAATTTGTGAAATGTTGCTTTAGGCGTGACCAGAAAAGTAAAACTTCTATAAGAAAATCGTTCTCAATTTCGAACCCCGGACGCAAACTCGAACAAAAAGTCGAAAAGTCAAAATTTTCGAAATTAGGTTTTTTGATTCAAAATCGGTTTAATACACGGAAACAAACAGAAAGCCATCAATCCTTCAATAAAAGAGCATTTATGCCTTTTTTAAACCAAAAATACTAAATTCAAAAATTTGGACTTTTGACTTTTTGTTCGAATTTGGGTCCGGGGTTCGGAATTGGCCGAAATGGATACCGGATTCGTTGTCAGTGCCCCCGAAAACGCAAGGAACTTGTATTTATGACAATAAAATTTTCACTGACGCATTTTCCGGGCGCCGCTTAAGGCCCTAAATGTTTTCACTTATTACCATCGGAATGCCAATTTCCGAAAATCATTTACTTAACAACAAAAAGCCCTTGGCATGGCTTCTGATTTTTAGCTTGTAAAACAATTTGTCAAGTCTTAAAAACGAATTTTCCTATTTATTCATCTAATTTTTAGGTTTTAAAACCATTTCGTATATTCTCGAATCAATTGTCACGACGTGACAAAGCAATTTCTTCAGTTAATCCGGTCTATAAATGCCTTCAAAATTATCTACATGTTAATGGCAACGAAAATGGGCCCAATCTTAGTTTAAAAATGTCATAAAAGATGGATTAGAGTCTCGGATGAGAGAAAATTGGATTCAAGAGTAAAAAAAAATAGGCTTATTGACGGCTTTTCGTATGAGTAAACAAAATTAAAGACATTTAAAAATTATTATTTTTTTAATACAAATACAAAAATTTGATTAAACCTAAGAATTGATCACAGTTTTTCTGATAATTTATTTCGTCAAATTTATCTATCCAATTTTTCTTTTAATCATCCATTGAAATCCTCCAAAATCTCTTCCCCAAAATGTTTTTTCCAATTTGAATTGTTCTTTCTATGAATTTTGATCATTTCGGCAATTTCCCTTTCACTCATTTTTGGATATTCTCTTTTTGTTTGCCAATAAATTTTCATTTTTTCCATTTTTTCTTTCTCCGTTATTCTTTTTTTGCTAATTCCAAATTGTTTCTTCCATTTTTAATCACTGATTGACTAACTCCGATTTTCTTACAAATTTCGGCATAATTTTGGTCCCATTCTTTGGATGAATATTTTCTTTTTTGCTTAAATTCATTTGTCATTTCAACGAATTTTTGCACAATTACGAGTTTTTGTTCATCATTTTTGGATTTGTGACATTTTTGTTTATTAAGTCCCAATTCTTTAATCCATTTATAAATTTTGTCTCGATTTATTCCCAATTTTTTTGCTAATTTTCCTTCAATTTTATTCCATTCTTTTCTTGGATATTTTCTTCCTTTGTGCTTAATTTTCTCTTTTATTTTATAAAATTTTCCAATTATTTCTCTTTTTTTGAGTTCATTTCGTTTTTCTTCTTCTTTTTCCTCCCATTTTTCTCCAAATATTTCTTCAAATGACTTTTGTTCCAACTTTTTCTTTTCTGCTCCAAATTGGTCAATTTTGATGATTAACAAAATAATTAAAAATAATAGCATGAATAATTGCATTTTCTTTATAATTTCTTTGCTAAAAACTGTTAAATTAGCAATCATTATAAATTAATTTATAGTATTTTATGAATGAATTTAGGAATTTTTATGTTTTACGAATTATTTATAAATGTATTTAAACGTTATAAATGAGAATTTATTGCTTTGGATTGATTATAATTAGGATTAATTAAAAAGCTGGACATTATTCAGCTTAATTATTCCAAAATCAGGACAGAAAAATGAATATATAATTCACATCATCAGGACAACCCTGAAAAATCAGTACATATTTTTATGTCTTTTTAATATTTCAGATTGTCTAAATGGAAATTTGGTTTTCGAAATGAATTGTAAAAAGCAAAAAGCTAGGCTTATTGTTGGCCTTTTTCCCCAAAATCCAGGCCCAAGTCCGGTTCTTTTTCAAAGCTGCGGACTCAACTATTACATGCCATAAAAATTTTTATTAAAAAAATATTTAATACAAAAATGGATTCGTTTGGGTTTACTTTATTCATAATGGTTTAAACGATATTAAAAAAAAATGAACGAAACGATGAAAATATATTCTAAACCTGAAATATAAAAAAAAATAATTGGGTAAAAATTAAAAAAAAAAAGACAAATTGTATATTTGAAGAGATTACAATATTTTTATATTTAAAAAAATAGCATTCATTGTCTTTACACGGTTTACCTAAAATTCAAAAAAAGTCAAAAAAAATTTTGCGCAAATAATGAACAAAAAAGAATGCAAATTTGAAAAAAAAGGAAAAATCGCAGCTCTGTAAATAAATATATTTATGTTTTCTCGATAATTAACATTATTCTTCAGACAATTATTGAATTTTATTTAATTAATAAATTATTTTGTGATTTAATTAAAAAATTTTCCAATTTTAAAAGTCTAATTACCAATGCTGGCTCGGCACGATTGGATTTTCAGACAAACACTGACAAAGTAAAATGCTTTATGAACCATCGGTCGGTCAGTAAAAAAAGTAATTAAATAAAATTTAATAATATTAAATGAATTGTAGTAATATTTAAAATCAATTTTATTTTTTTAATATTTTTTGCCTATTTTTCAGTTGGTCTATCGAATTGGCAAATGATTTTGTTTTTTTGTGGGAGAATAAACATGCAATGATGGCAGGCAACCGTGAAATAAAGCGCTTGTATTTTAAAACCGTGAAAATTATTAAATTTTAAAATTTAAATATGGCATTTTTCGAGTTTTTCATGTAAAATTCAGAAATTCCTTAGCAAAAATGCAATAAAAAATGATTACACTCAAATGGCCGCAATGGCATTTATTTACTCCCATGGTAATTACCGGCATCTCAAATCACAGCCTGGTTTTTTCAAGAATATATCACAAAAGTTTGCTCATTTTTTGATCATTTTTCGAAAAATTAAGGGGGAACAAATCAATGGAGACAATGACAAGTTAATAAGAAAAAGAAGCATTTATTTTTTTAGTTTTTGTGATAGTTTTTTTTTTTTGCAAATTTATCCCATTTTCCTTATAATCATCCATTTAAATCCTCCAAAATTTCTTCTCCAAATTGGTTCTTCCATCTTGAAATGCTCTTTCTATCAATTTGTAATGTTTTAGCAATTTCCTTGTCACTCATTTTTGGATTTTCTCTTTTTATTTGCCAATAAATTTTTATTTTCTCCATTTTTTCTTTTTCCGTTATAAATTTAGTCATTTCAAATTGTTTCTTCCATTTATTAATTATGAATTGGCTAACTCCGATTTTCTTACAAATTTCGGCATAATTTTGGTTCCATTCTTTTCTTGAATATTTTCTTTTTTCTTTATATTCATTTTTCATTTCAATGAATTTTTGCACAATTTCGAGTTTTTCTTCATCAGTTGTTGATTTGTAGTTTATATGTATTTGTTTTTGAAGACCAAATTCTTTAATCCACTTTTGAATGTAACAACTATTTGTCCCTAATTTTTTCGCTATTTTTGAATTAATTTTATTCCATTCTTTTGTTGTGTATTTTGTTCCTTTTTCCTTTATTTTCTCTTTTATTTTATAATATTTTTCAATTATTTCTCTTTTTTCTTGCAATTTTTCTTCTTCTTTTTCTTCCCATTTTTCTCCAAATATTTCGCCAAATGACTTTTGCTGCTGTTTTTTCTTTTCTGATTCAATTTTGACAATTAAAAACATAATAAAAAAGAATAACGGGAATAATTTCATTTTTTTCGTCTCAAAAAAAATAAAAAAATATTTTTTAAAATAAAATCGTAATATATTTTTAATGGATATAAATGAATAAAAAAATTTTGTTTTCTGATGAAAAAACTGACTGAAAATCATTACTCTACTTATTTAACGTAAAAATAAGAAATCCTACTCAATTGCAAATAATCATAATAAAATTTCTTTAATAATTTTATCCTACTCACAAAATAATTGCCAATTCGTAAATGATTAAATTTATTTATTTAATTAATATAAAATTCCAATTCTTAATTTTGTCGCCATTCTTTGGTTGAATATTTTTTTATTTGCCTGAATTCATTATTCGCTTTAATGAATTTTGTCCAATTTCAATTTTCTGTTCAACAGTTTTTAATTTGTGATATTTATAAAGTCCCAATTCTTTAAACCATTCATAAATTTTGTGTCGATTTGTGCCCAATTTTTTCGTTATTTTTGAATTAAATTTATTCCATTCTTTCGATGAATATTTTATTCCTTTTTGCTTAATTTTTTCTTTTTTATAATATTTTTGAATTATTTCTCTTTTTATTTCAATTTTTCTTCTTCTCTTTCTTCCCATTTTTCTCTAAATATTTCGTTAAATGTAAAAATAAACTGAAAATTTTTTCCACTGCAAAATCGTTTGCTCCCCCATTTGGGCCATTATTTCAAAATTGGTTTTATTTTTGTTACTTTTTTAACAAAAGTGATAAAAACATCAAATAAAATTCCTCTTGTAAAGCAAAAAAACCGGATTTTAAGAGTATTTTTCTTTCACAAAATATCCTTTGAGAACGGTGCTATGAATTTTTTCTGAAAATTCGAATTTTTCCAGACTTTCTGGAATAACTTTTTTATTTTAAAAATAGAAAGCTCAAAAAAAAATATTAAATTCTACCGATTTTTCTCTATTTTATAAGCTTTAAGAAAAATCGACCAAAAAGCACAAAATCTTTTAAAATTGCAAAACCAAAGGGTCCCCCCTATGGTTTTGAATTTAAAAATTCATTTTAATTTTATAACTTTTTTCTTTTTAAAGATAAAAATATAGGATAAAGCGGATTAGATAGTGCCAATTATTTCTCTTTTTTAGTTCACAGACCTTTTGAATCAACAATGTTTTTGACGCCCGAATACTCGCGCATTTTAAAATTTTATTGGACAAACGCCGTTTTTATAAATAATTAGGAGGCTTTTGAATTTTGTGAATTCATTTAAATAACTTTTTTTTAATATTTAATACAAAATTTAATAATTGTTTTTGTTAATTAAATGAATTGTTAATTATAAATTTAAATTTGTAAATTAGAAAATATTTAAACAAATCGGAAAATCAAAAATGTACTAGTTTTCCCCCGCCACGGCAACATTTGTTATGTCGATAAGCACCAGTAGTGTGTATAAAATGGGAGGAAGTAGGTGCGTAACAGGGATGGTCTACGACTTAGTCAAAACATAAAGAACATTTTATAAACAGAATATATTAGACTAAATTTAATTTTCCAACAAATATAAAAAATATTTTTGTTGCCTACGGCAATTTATCTACCGCTTAGAAAGAACAAATAAAGCATGAAACAATGTTATGGATTTTTAAATCAAAATTTAAAAATATCCTAACTGACAAAGTATGTTTTTTGAAGCACCGGTCGGTCGCTAAAAAATTAATAAAAATTTATCGCTGTATTAAATTTTCGATAAAGTAAATTATAATTAATATTTTAAATAAAAAATAATGATTTAAAAAAAATTGTCCAACCCATCTTACGCGCGCGGAGATCAGCTTGTAATTGGCGGACCAACGTGTCTACAGCCTTCCGCCGTCTGCCGACCCTGGCCTCAGGACTACACACCGACTGGCAGGCGGACTTGGCCGATTTCCAAACGTCTCCGTGCGCAAAACCCAATTTTTATTATTTTCAGGTAATGCTCGATCAATCGGACATTCTCCTGCATCGCGTTTCCTCGGCTTTATTTTTTTATTAATATATGAATTTTTATTTTCTTTAATAATTTTTTATTTTTTTCAGGTAATGTGCCTACCAATGGTGCGACAATGGGAATTCCTTGATTGCATTTTCTTAGCTTTTTAAATTAATTTTTTATTTTTAATAAATTTTTAATATTTTCAGGTAATGCTCGACCAATCGGACATTCTCTTCATCGCATTTCCTTGGCTTTATTTTTTATAATTTTTTATTATTTTCAGGTAATGTGATACCAATGGGAATTCCTTGATTGCATTTTCTTAGCTTTTTTAAAATTAATTTTTTATTTTTAATAATTTTTTAATATTTTCAGGTAATGCTCGACCAATCGGACATTCTCCTTCAGCGTATTTCCTTGGCTTTATTTTTATTGATATATTAATTTTGGTATACCCCTTAAGAATCGACCAAAATTTTTTTTGAAAAATGCACCCCCTAAGAATTGGAAAATTTTCTCAAAAATTTATCCCCAAAATTTATTTATTTTCTTTATTGACAAATTTTTTTAATTTAAATTGTCAATATTTTCTAAGAAAACAATAAATAAATTATTCGTTTACAAAGAAATAGAACCAAAACTTTCCCATTTCTTTGCTTTTTTCCACTAAAAAATCGTTAATAAAAAATTTTATTTACGTATTTCGGGATTTTTGTACCTATTTAATAATTTTTTAAGCTTTTTTTTGTGCCTATTTATATACCTATCTCACGATTTTTCTTACCTAAATTTCCCAGCCCTAGTAATCACTTTCCCAATTGTATGGTGTTTTGTTGTTCGCATCAAAAAATATTTCGAAATCCTTAATAATTTTATCAGAATGTTACCTATGCCATAATTGTTTTCCAAATTTGGTTTAATGCCTATTTTACATTTTTTAGAGCCTATTTTTGTGCTTTTTTAGGATCAAAAATAACTATTTTGGCTATTTTTGGTGCATAAAAATATGGCCTAATAATCACCATCGAAATTTTTTTGGGATTTGGCATTATGTTTTCTATTGAATTTGAAAACGGAGCTTTTTTTCAATTCTCTTTAATTTTTTAAATATAATTTTGATAAATAAATTCTTATTTTTTTAAACTATAAAATCAATTAATGACGCTTTTTGGAATATGTTAAACCATAATATCAATAAAATAATTATTTCATAAATCATTTCAACGATATATGAGTTTCATTAAAGCTTTTCATTTTCCACTTTATATTATTTCTATATTATTAAAGGAATAATTTTTATTACAAAATTTCAATGAATTTATTCATATTATTCTTTTTGAATGTTATTTTATTTTTCACTGTCAAAAATTCAAATGAAAATTCTAAACTGAACAGAAACCGATTATGAATAAATTTATCAAATTGAGAACATTTAAAATAATTTTTTTAATACAAAAAGTGTTTGATAAAACCATGAATTGATCGTTTTTCTGAATAATTTTTGGCAATTTTTCCCATTTTTCTGGACAATCCCCCATTTAATCCCCCAAAATTACTTCTCCATATTGGTTTTTCCATCTTGAAATGCTCTTTCTATCAATTTGTAATGTTTTAGCAATTTTCTGATCAATGTGCACCAAATATGCATAAAAATCGCAAAATATAAAATTAGGGGTGCAAATTAATTAAAAAAATTTTTTTTTAATCTTAAATTTTATCGCTTGTTTTTGTAATTGCAAATCAAAAATTTCTCCAAGATTTTCGGCAGTGAAGCTCAGTGTTTACTCACTTGCGATCCATTCAGATTTAAATTTAATTTTTGCCATAATCAAATTTTTTCTTACGGGATATTCAAATCGGAAAATATTTGACGAAAAATGGCAAAATATGCAAAAAATCTGAAAATATGTACAAAAAATGACAAAATATGCATGAAATATGCAGAAAAACCCAAAATATGCAAAAATATGCAAATAAAATTCCGATTTTTATATGCAAACACAAAAAGAATGTGTTTTTCCTACTATTTAGAGCATGGAGAAGCCAGGAAAAAAACATGCATTTGCATATTTTTTATAGCCCTGCTAATTAGCCATTATTTGAATTTTCCTATCATTTTTGATTGATAAAATAAATTAAGTGTTTTTATAATGTGGACGGTTGAGTTTTAGAAAAATCTTAAAAAATTTAAGAAAAAAAAAATGAAAATTTTCTTGCTACTTTTTCAAAATTATTTTTCAAAAATCGCTGAAAATTTTTGTAAAAATGTCATTCTAAGAACTAACCGAAACTGATACAATCACTTTCTACTTTCTATACGAAATGTAACGGAATTCTTTTCTTTCTGTTCTGTATTTATAAAAGAATACAAAATTCCTCGCTACCGTACTTGCTGATCATTTTGTTTCATTTGATAGATAAACTGAACTCAAATATGTTCTGGTTTTTCACGGTTGTCCCGATGATATGAATTTTATTTCCATTTATTTGTCCAATAATTTAGCTGAAAAATGTCCTTTATTTTGTAATCAATGTAAAGCAATAAATTCTCATTGTAACATTTTTCGGTATCGACATGTGCAGAATTTTGAATAAAATCTTGGGAAGAAGCTGATGATAAACCTAATTTTTTTACTTTTCGAATCCGATTTCAAGAGTTTTGCTGATCCAAATTAAATTAACAGAAAAAAGAGAGAACTGCATATGTTTTTTCAGTGACATAATTTTGTAAATATTAAAAAAAGGATTTTAACTTAAACAATTCTTTTCGAAAAACAAATTTGCATTAGAAAATCTGAAATATTAAAAAGACCCTAAAACTATGTCCTGATTTTTCAGGGTTGCCCTGATGATATTAATTTTATATCCGTTTTTCTGTCATTTTGGAATAATTAAGCTGAATAATGTCCAGCTTTTTGATTAATCCATAATTATAATCAATCCAAAGCAATAAATTCTCATTTATAACGTTAAATACAATAATAAATAATTCATAAAGCAGCAAAATTAACTGAATTCCATCATTAACTTCCATAGAATTTAAAATTATTACTAAAGAAATTATAAAGAAAATGAAATTGTTTCCGCTAATATTTTTATTATTTTGTTAATCATCAAAATTGACCAATTTGGAACAGAAAAGAAAAAGTTGGAACAAAAGTCATTTGATGAAATATTTGGAGAAAAATGGGAAGAATTTACAATTTGCATGTTATATCAGTCCCGTCGCTTCATTTAAACCTGTTCATCCGTCGTCTTATGCCTGAGCCGGCCAATGAACAATCTGCAAATTTTGGTGCCGCCGCCGCCGCCAACAGTGCGCTGCTGCAACTGCGACGTCAGCCAATAGCAATGCGCAACTTACAGATCGCTGCTTCAACAAATGTCAAACAGCACAGTGCCTTGCCTGAGGGCATGAAACAATCAGATTTAAAAAAAAAACTATTTTGGGGTGTACCCAAAAAAATATGGCCTTCCGCGACCTTTCGAAGTGCACCGAGTGGGAATATTTTTTTTCAAATTATGTGAATTGAAAAGTCACCTTGGAAAGGTTGGAGTACAGCTCGACGATGTCCTCGCAGAAGCGGTCCACGTCCTGTGTCAGCAATTGGTCCGCATTGGCAATGCGATTGTCCAAATTGGTCATTTTGTAGAAGGTGAACCCGTCCAAATACTTCGCGTAAAATTTAACCAGTTTTAGCAGTTTAAAAAGGAAAAATTGCTGAAAATCAGAATTTACTCACCAATTTCCTACCCAAAAATTATAGTTGAAATCATGTTCTTAAAAAAAAAAAACGGTTAATCGCTTTTGAGTGTCTGAAACTGAAAAATTTGGCGAAATTTTCTTATAAATCCAATCCCTAATTATAAGACATGCTTTTTGGCCATTTAATAAATGCTAGAAAATGACTGTTAGACTGAATTCAAAAAAAAAAACCCAAGCCTGAGGGCTGGAAACAAAATTAAAATTATTAAAAAATGAGTGATGAATTAATTTTTTTTCTTCTTCTTTCTTTTTTTCCACAAGAAAAATGATGAGTGATGAAAATAAAATTAAACCTGTTTTGGTAAATTTCAGCAATTGTCCGCAATTTCGACGGACGAAATTTTGAGGCCGTCGGTTCATCTCCAGATTTAAAGCAATTTTGAAAAAAATATTATCTAAAAAGCTTAAAATTAGAGACCGGACAAGAGGGTCGGTCGAACGGTTTCGGTTAAAAACCGAAAAAAAAACCGAAACCGAAAAAAACCGAAAAACTCAAAAAATTCTCGGTCGAACGGTTTCGGTTAAAAATCAAAAAAAAACCGAACCGAAAAAAACCGAAGAAAAATTTTCGGTATATCGTTTCGGTTTCGGTTTTTTTTTGAATTTTTATATTTATTCCAAAAAAGCAATAAAACATTTTTATTAACAGAAAAAGCTAAAGATCACCTCTGAACTAAATTGTAATGCTATTGAAGCTCTATCGAATGGTGTACTAAAGGTTTGGAAAATGATAGAAAAGGCAGCCAAAAAACATGTGTTTGCTCCTTGATTTTAAAAAACCATAAAGATTAGTTTTAGCGATTTGGTGCCTTTTTTGGCGTTTTTCCCGAAAAATTCCATTAAAAATTCAAAAAAATCGGAAAAATAGACCCCTAAGAAATGATCTAAAAAAATTCAGAGAATCTACCTTTATGTATTGAAAAATTTTCACAAAAATTGTTCGCCAAAATTCTTTTTTTTTCTTGATAAAAAATTTTAGGTTTTTAAAAATTTCCTTATTGAAAAACATTATAAACTATTGAATTATCAATAAATCAGCAAAATTTAGTTTTTTGGTTAGTTTTTACGTGTTTTCCCCCTAAAAATATTAATTAAAAAATTTAAATGCCTTTTTTCATGCTTTTTTCGGGATTTTTGTGCCTTTTTGCAGTGTCATTTTGCGATTTTTTGTGCTTTAATTGATAGCTCTAGCAATAACTATAGGGCCGGCGGTGCTGATAAGCGCCGCCGGGAAATTTTTTTGTAATTTTAATACTATTTGTTAGCAGATTTTGTCTAAAAATACCAAATTTTGAGATTTTGGGCTAATTTTTTAAGAAAAGATAGCTTTTTGGGGTCGGCGGTGCCGAAAGGCGCCGCCGGAGGAAAATTTTAAGAATTTTTAATGAATTTTGTTAAAAAAAATGGTCAACTGATTTGTCAAAAAAGTCGGTCGATTGTTTCGGTTTTCTAAATATTTCGGTCGAACGGTTTCGGTTAAAAAACCGAAAAAAACCGAAACCGAAAAAAACCGAAAACTCAAAAATTTCTCGGTCGGTTTTTTTCGGTTAAAAACCGAAACCGAAAATCGAAAAATACCGAAAAAAAACCGAAAAAAAAAACCGACCGGTCCGATCTCTACTTAAAATTAGACAAATTAAATTAGTGAAACTTGTACGAATACTCATTAGAAATAGAAGAAATAACCTTATTAAATCTTAATTAGCTTAATAAACAATAATTTCACACTTTTCATATTACTAATCAAAACATCTGTTTTTTTTGAAATCACTTTTAAATACATTTTGCCATAAATTAATAATATTAATAACGCGCTAATTCAAACACCATGTCGGCCGAGAAAAAGCCGAAATGATGGTTTAAATAGTTTTTCATCCTCATTTAGCACGTTATAATTAAATCAAAAGCGAATAAAATAAATTTTAGTTCATATAGATATAAAATTAAATAAAAAATAAGGACAATTAGCTAAAAATAAAATAATTGGCTTGGTACTGAGACTTAATTATATTATTTAATTTTAAAATACATTTCGCCAAAAGCAATATAACGGCACAATTTTAAACACCTTGTCGGCCGAGATTTTGATCTAAATTATTACAAAATAAGGCTCTAAGCGTTATTTATGCTGCTAGTTTCGACCTTTATGATATAAAACTATTATTTAATAAATTAATTTCATGGGCTATCAATATTTATTTTGGACAAAATAACATAAATAAAAGCCAGCACTGAGTCTCAATTGTTTATGGCTTTTATTAAACACTTCGCCAATGCCTATACAACTCAACAAATTCAAACACCATGTCGGCCGAGAAATCTCACAATGGCCTTATTCAACAGTTTTGGCTTACAATTAGCATTAGCCTAATAAGAGAAATGAATTTAAAAAAAACATAAATAAATTTGGATAAAATTTTCAAAGATTAAAGTTAAACCTTAAGTGAAATTCATTTAATAGCCCAACTTATTGACCCTCTTTTCATTTCTCTCCAATCGTTGTCTCTTGCATCCATTTATGCTAGCATTAGCACCTTAGTTTAATGTATGCGTCATGTACATTGCCCCGCCTTCTTCGCACCCATCGGTCAATAAATCCTTCTCTCCATAGCCATTCATTTTCTGTTTTTCACCTTGCTCATTTTATGAATATTCTTTTCTTCCTTCTCTCTTAGATTTAACAAAAATTTATTCCAACAATTCTTTTAACTCCTTCGCCCGAGGGCAAGAAACAGAAAATATGGCCGGAAATGGAAATGAATCAATGAGAACAGAGGATGACGAAAATTCTGTTAATTTCATGAATTTGTTTGAGAATTTGGAACTGACGGATTCTGAAAAATTGGCTAGTCTAATGGAAATTGAGAAAATATTTACGGACACCACACCACCGCCAGCTGATCTGCCACCAATTGAAAGCTCAGTTTTGGGGTTTGTGTTCATCTCACACCCCATACTGTGGGCACTGGTACAACCGGACATTTTGGGCGAACAAAATGAGCTATTGGACCGGAAAAATTTAAGCTTAGAATTGGATCAATTTAAAAAATTTTTTTAATCATAAATTTTATCGCTTGTTTTTGTAATTGCAAATCAAAAATTTCTCCAAGATTTTCGGCAGTGAAGCTCAGTGTTTACTCACTTGCGATCCATTCAGATTTAAATTTAATTTTTGCCATAATCAAATTTTTTCTTACGGGATATTCAAATCGGAAAATATTTGACGAAAAATGGCAAAATATGCAAAAAATATGAAAATATGTACAAAAAATGACAAAATATGCATGAAATATGCAGAAAAACCCAAAATATGCAAAAATATGCAAATAAAATTCCGATTTTTATATGCAAACACAAAAAAGAATGTGTTTTTCCTACTATTTAGAGCATGGAGAAGCCAGGAAAAAAACATGCATTTGCATATTTTTTATAGCCCTGCTAATTAGCCATTATTTGAATTTTCCTATCATTTTTGATTGATAAAATAAATTAAGTGTTTTTTATAATGTGGACGGTTGAGTTTTAGAAAAATCTTAAAAAATTTAAGAAAAAAAAATGAAAATTTTCTTGCTACTTTTTCAAAATTATTTTTCAAAAATCGCTGAAAATTTTTGTAAAAATGTCATTCTAAGAACTAACCGAAACTGATACAATTACTTTCTATTTTCTATACGAAATGTAACGGAATTTTTTTCTTTCTGTTCTGTATTTATAAAAGAATACAAAATTCCTCGCTACCGTACTTGCTGATCATTTTGTTTCATTTGATAGATAAACTGAACTCAAATATGTTCTGGTTTTTCACGGTTGTCCCGATGATATGAATTTTATTTCCATTTATTTGTCCAATAATTTAGCTGAAAAATGTCCTTTATTTTGTAATCAATGTAAAGCAATAAATTCTCATTGTAACATTTTTCGGTATCGACATGTGCAGAATTTTGAATAAAATCTTGGGAAGAAGCTGATGATAAACCTAATTTTTTTACTTTTCGAATCCGATTTCAAGAGTTTTGCTGATCCAAATTAAATTAACAGAAAAAAGAGAGAACTGCATATGTTTTTTCAGTGATATAATTTTGTAAATATTAAAAAAAGGATTTTAACTTAAACAATTCTTTTCGAAAAACAAATTTGCATTAGAAAATCTGAAATATTAAAAAGACCCTAAAACTATGTCCTGATTTTTCAGGGTTGCCCTGATGATATTAATTTTATATCCGTTTTTCTGTCATTTTGGAATAATTAAGCTGAATAATGTCCAGCTTTTTGATTAATCCATAATTATAATCAATCCAAAGCAATAAATTCTCATTTATAACGTTAAATACAATAATAAATAATTCATAAAGCAGCAAAATTAACTGAATTCCATCATTAACTTCCATAGAATTTAAAATTATTACTAAAGAAATTATAAAGAAAATGAAATTGTTTCCGCTAATATTTTTATTATTTTGTTAATCATCAAAATTGACCAATTTGGAACAGAAAAGAAAAAGTTGGAACAAAAGTCATTTGATGAAATATTTGGAGAAAAATGGGAAGAAAAAGAAGAAGAAAATTTGGAAGAAAAAAGAGAAATCTTGAAAAATATTATAAAATAAAAGAGAAAATAAAGCAAAAAGGAAGAAAATATTCAAAAAAAGAATGGAATAAAATTAATTCGAAAATAGCAAAAAAATTGGGGACAAATCGAAATTACCGTATTTACTCGATTATAGCCCCCGGGGGCTCTATTGTTCAACCCACCTCAAAAGGGGGGCTTTATTCGAGAGGGGGGATCTAATCGAGGGGGGGGGCTTTATAGTTCAACCCTTTTTTACAAAAATCTGACAAAATTTTTTTTATTCATTTATATCCATTAAAAATATATTACGATTTTATTAAAAAAATTTTTTTATTTTTTTTGAGACGAAAAAAATGAAATTATTCCCGTTATTCTTTTTGATTATGTTTTTAATTGTCAAAATTGAATCAGAAAAGAAAAAACTTCAGCAAAAGTCATTTGGCGAAATATTTGGAGAAAAATGGGAAGAAAAAGAAGAAGAAAAACGAAATGAACTCAAAAAAAGAGAAATAATTGAAAAATATTATAAAATAAAAGAGAAAATAAAGGAAAAAGGAAGAAAATATTCAGGAAAAGAATGGAAGAAAATTGAAAGAAAAATAGCGAAAAATTTGGGGACAAATCGTTTATATATTTATGAATGGATTAAAGAATTGGTAATTAATCAAAACAAAAGTCACAAATCAAAAAATGATGAACAAAAACCTGAAATTATACAAAAGCTTATTGAAATCACCAAAGAACATAAACAAAAAAGGAAATATTCGCCAAAAGAATTTGAGAAAAATTATACCAAAATTTGTAAGAAAATTGGAGTAAGTCAAACAACAATTGAAAAATGGAAGAAACGATTTGGCATTAACAGTAAAAAAAAATAATGGAGAATGGAAAAAATGAAAATTTATTGGCAAATAAAAAAAGAAAACCCCAAAAAGAGTGAACAGACACTTGCTAAAATGCTGAACATTCATAGAAATAGCATTTAAAAATGGAAGAAACAATTTGGAGAAGTAATAATTTTGGAGGATTTAAATGGATAATTTAAGAAAAATGGGAAAAATTGCTAAAAAATTATTCAGAAAAACGATCAATTCATTATTTCCAAATAATTTTTTATTTGTATTAAAAAAAATATATATCAAATGTTCTTAATTTGATATCTTTAATGGTTTCTGTTCTGTTTAGAGCTATATAAATCTTCAAAATAAGTTAAAAATTCGTTTTTCATGTGTATTTGGCCATAGACAATTGTTTTCTTTTTTTTTCTTTTTTTTAATATTAATTTTCATTTGAATTTTTGACAGTATTTTTCCGAATACAAATTCTTTGATCCATTTAAAAATATATTTGCGATTTGTTCCCAATTTTTTCGCTAATTTACTATTAATTTTTCCCCATTCTTTTTTTGAGTATTTTCTTCCTTTTTGCTTTATTTTTCCTTTTATTTTATAAAATTTTCTAATTATTTCTCGTTTTTTCAGTTCATTTCGTTTTTGTTTTTCTTTTTCTTCCCATTTTTCTATTCTACCAATTTTCAGCATGTCTTGATTTTATCCCGAAACATTGATGATTGTCCTGGTTTTTTAAATTTGTACTGATTTTTGTAATAAATCCAAATTAATTCTCAAAAAAATATCTTCATAAAAATTTCCACAAATTGATTTTCATTATAATTGAAGCTTTTTCATTTTGTCATTCATTTTATATTATTAAAGGAATTTTTTTTAGAAAAATTTGAAAAAAATATTCTTAAATTTAAAATGAATTTATTCGTATTATTCTTTTTAAATATTATTTTATTTTGATCATCAAAATTGATCAAATTGAAACAGTCAATAAAAAATTACAACAGAAATCATTTGAAGAAATATTTGGAGAAAAATGGGAAGAAAAAGAAGAAAAAAGAGGAATTATAAGAAAATTTTATAAAATCAAAGAAAAATAAAACAAAAAGGAAGAAAATATTCAACAAAAGAATGGGGAAAAATTGATTCGAAAACATCGAAAAAATTGGGGACAAATCGAAAGAAAATTTATAAATGGATTAAAGAATTGGGGCTTAATCAACGAAATTGTTACAAATCAAAAAGTGATGAACAAAAATTTGAAATTGTACAAAAATTCATTGAAATGATAAATGAATTTAAAGAAATAAGAAAATATTCACCAAATGAATGGCACAAAAATTATGCCGAAATTTGTAAGAAAATTGGAGTTAGCTATGGAACAAACGAAAAAATCTCAGAAAAAAATGCTTCGTACTAATTTCAACAGGTGAATAATATTTTTTCAAAAATGAAAGTGCTGCGATTTTTTATGACATCAGAACAGAATAAATTTTTTCTTCTCCAAATTGCTTCTTCCAATTGGAAATATTCTGTTGAGAAGTGTTCACAATTTTTGCAATTTCCCGTTCACTCATTTTTGGGTTTTCTCTTTTAATTTCCCAATAAATTTTCATTTTTTCCATTTTTTCTTTCTCCGTATTTATCTTACTGCTAATTGCAAATTGTTTCTTCCATTTTCTAATTATATCATAACTTGTGCCAATTTTCTTACAAATTTCGGCATAATTTTGTTGCCATTCATTTTGCGAGTATTTTCCTTTTTGCTTATATTCATTTTTCATTGCAATAAATTCTTGAACAATTTTCTAATTTTTGTTCATCACTTTTTGATTTGTATTTATGTAGGCCAAAAATTTATAAATATATTTGCTATTTGTCCTCAATTTTTTTGCTATTTTTGAATTAATTTTATTCCATTCTTTTTTTGAATATTTTCTTCCTTTTTACTTTATTTTCTCTTTTATTTTATAATATTTTTCAATATTTCTCTTTTTTCTCTTCATTTCGTTTTTCTTCTTCTTTTTCTTCCCATTTTTGTCCAAATATTTCATCAGAAGCCTTTTCTTGCAACTTTTTCTTCATTGATTCAGTCTGATCAAATAATATTATGATCAAAAATATTATTAAAAATAATAAAATATATTATTTCATTTTGAATTGGCAATAAATTTTTTTTAATTATACAATTTGATGACGGAGATTTTAATTTTTTTTTTTTTTTTTTTGCTATATTATTTAATGAATGAAGAAAATGAGAATTTATTCCTTTCTATTGATTATAAAAAGTCAGTACAAATGAAAAAATCAGGACAATTACCAATTTTTTTTTATAATTTTCGCAAAAAAACAATCAAGAAATTCACTGAATTAAATTTGTATTTTTTTTTTGATTTAAAAAAATTAATGGTTAAAAAAATTCATATCAAATCTAAAAATAAATTCTTTTTTTTTGAGAAGCAAAGAAGAATTAAATATTCAGGCACAACATAAAATTGAATTTTATAAATGTTCAGGGATTTAAAAAAATCGCCAATAAAAACAAAAAATGAGCGCGATTCGGTAGAATGATAATGTTTTGAAATGTTAATTTTAATGTTTTTGAAGCTATTTCTACTAGAACAATTTGACTGTTTGTGTTACAGTACTTAAAGCTACAGTTTTTTAAATACTGTATCACTACTGACTCTTATAATTCTGTTGTAGAAGCCCCAAACCAAGCTAAACAGGGCTACACAAATTTCGGCATAATTTTGTTTTAAAAAATAATAAAATCACTTTTAAATCATAATTTTTATCTTTTTCTTTAAATAAAGCAATTGTTTAAAACTTATTTAAAATAAAATCACTTACGAATAAAATTAATTAAATAAACGAAAGATTAGTCTTAGTTTGTTGAATTAAAAAATATTAGGCAAATTTATCCGAATATTTATGAAGCAAAACTTCAATCCTCTAAAATTTGTTCACCAATGTTTTTTTATCCCACGGGATTAATCCCATTAATACGGCATTTAAAGATTGCGAGTATCCCGCGCAGGACTGCGGAATTTTTCAATTTCGAAAAAATTTAACAAACGCAAAAAATGGCCGCAAAACTTTGTCGTTACAATGAAATTTTAATAATTTATCAATTCTCCAAAAATATTTTTAAATGCATAATTTAAGATAAAAATTAGAAATTCTAATTTATAATTGGCAAAAACAAATAAATACATCATTATTAATGCTTTGGATAGAATTACAAAACCTGTACAAATAAAAAATTCAGAACATTTTATAATTGAAATTTTTTTCAAAATACTGACAAAAAATTAAAATTTCGAAATTTATTATTATCCAAAATTAGTTACCTTCTTCCCCAAGCCATCGGAGACGGACAAAATTATCGAGGTTCGGTGAAACCGATTGGGGAATAAAAATTACGGTTTACAAATTGGGACTCGGATTTTTAAAAAAGCATAATATTTTTCAAAAAAAAAAAAAATTAAAAATTGCTAAATGCAATTATCACAAAAAAAAAACATTTTCAAATTGAAAATCCCAACAAGCAATCACTCATATTCTTCTTCTTTTCTTCTGTCATTTCATCTTAAATTGTTTCTTCCAATTTGAAATGCTCTTTCTATTAATTTCCATCATTTTGGCAATTTTCCGATCAACAAATTTTCGGATTTTTGCTTTTTATTTTCCAAAAAATTTTCAATTTTCCCGTTTTTTCTTACGCAGTTATCATTTTCTTGCTAATGCCCAATTCTTTCTTCCATTTTTTAATTGTTCCATAAATAACTCCGATTTTCCTACCAATTTCGGCATAATTTTGGTCCCATTCATTTTTTGAATATTTTCCGTTTTGCATATATTCATTTTTTATTGCAATGAATTTTTGAACAATTTCAATTTTTTCTTCATCAGTTTTTAATTTATAGCATTTATAGATTCTTTGATTAAGGCATAATTCTTTAATCCATTTATAAATTTTGTTACTATTTATCCCCAATTTTTTCGCTATTTTTGAATTAATTTTATTCCATTCTTTTGCTGAATATTTTATTCCTTTTTGCTTAATTTTCTCTTTTATTTTATAAAATTTTACAATTTTTTCTCTTTTTTCTTCCAATTTTTCTTCTTCTTTTTCTTCCCATTTTTGTCCAAATATTTCACCAAATGACTTTTGTTGAAGTTTTTTCTTTTCTGATCTGCTTTTATTAATTTTGTTGGACAAAAAAATTATTAAAAATAATAAAACAAATGATTTCATTTTCAATTAGCTTGTTAATTATTACCGATGATGGAATTATTAAATTTTTGCTATATTATTTATTAAATAAAGAAAATGAGAATTTAATGCTTTGGATTGGTTACAAAAAGTCAGGACAATTACCAATAAATGTTTTCATCAAAAATAAGAAATATTTTACATTAATTTGCATCCAAAAAATCATACAGAATTCATATACACAGGACAAATGTGAAAAATCAGAACACATTTGAAAAATAAGAATTAAAAAAATTTAATGAAAAATAAAAAGGGAATATTAAAAAATGATTGTCAAAAATTGTCTTAGAATGAAATTAATGATCAGCCATTTTGGGAAATTTTTGGCCTGTCAAATTTGGCCAATTTTTGAGCCAAACATTCGCAGTTTGAACAACGATTGAAAGATGAAAAACAAATTAAAATTTAGAATATAAGGAATTATTGAAAATTAAAAAAAGCAATTTCTTTTTTTGTTTAAATCACAAATAGGAATGAAAAAATGCGACGACAAAACAAATTAATTTTCAGCTTTAAAATTTTTGTAATTTTTACAAAAAAAGAATTTAAAAAATTCACTTAGTTAAATTTATATTTTTAAACTTATCAGTTAAAAAATTCAGAGTTTATAAAAGTGCCAAAAACAAAAAAAACAAAAAATTAAATTATTAATTTATCTGATTGACAAAAAAAAAATTACAAATAATTATTGCGTTTTGTTTTGACTTTCTCTACTTATTAGTCCATTAAACATTGGTGTAATAAGTAGGGCCGCAACTTTTAGTGAAGAAAAATCCCAAAATAGTTAACTAAAATAGTGAGTAAAAATCCCAAAATAGTGAAGAAATA
Organism: Heterodera schachtii; assembly: GCA_023374025.1. Taxonomy (NCBI): domain Eukaryota; kingdom Metazoa; phylum Nematoda; class Chromadorea; order Rhabditida; family Heteroderidae; genus Heterodera; species Heterodera schachtii. The sequence goes on from SIJG01000012.1 coordinate 2,428,806, forward strand.
GTGACAAAAAGTCCAAAATAGTGACGAATAGTGACATAATTTTCAGCCAAAAATTGAGCAAGAAAATTTTTTTATTCACTAATTGCAGTTACAAATGAGGTACATTTCCAAATTTTGAGGCAAAATACTCATTCGGTTATCGGATAAAATCGTTTTGTAAATAGAGAAAGTCCGTTCAACATCGCAAGAAGTCAGGGGCGCGAATTTATAGTACGGAATTAAAGTGGGAAGAACATCACAATCAATATTTTTTCCGGAAAGGATTTGGCAAAACTTGGCAATTTGATCAAATGAGGGATTTTTTGAGACAATGTAAGAGATTTTTTGGCGTATTATTTCTGCTTTCTCGCCGGCTGCTTTGTCCAATTGGTTGTGAACGTCAGCAAAAACTTCCATCAATTCATTTATCGACAGTCCTTGTGACTCCAATTTTGCAATAGCAGGGCACAAATTTCCAAAGTTTGTGTGAATGTACGCGAGGTCTTGCCATGTTGACAGAGTGAAGCACGACTGACTTTCTCCAATGCATGATGCATCACTTGGGTCGAACGAATTGACCACCTAAATGAATAGTCCTGAAAAACGCTTAATGTTCCACATACTTCTTTCACTGCCTCGAAATTTCGCAAATAAAACGAAACGGCTTGAAGCCACGTCCCCCATCTCGTCAAAATAGCCTTTGGAGGCATTGCTAAATCCGGAAACATTTGGTGGTAAATGTTAGAACGGTGAGGTGCTTTGACAAAAACGGCCTTCGTCTTTGCGATCAATTTGTCGGCCTTTTTGAATTCATCGCGCACTTTCTCTGCAACACGGTGTAACGAATGACAAAGGCACAATGTGTGAATGAGATTTGTGTAAAAAACCTGGATAATAATTTCATATTGAGGTACTGGAAATGCCCCAATTAACTACCTTTAGTTGTTTTCCGGCCTTTTTCATGTAGGCTGCAGCGTCTGTGACAAGCAATAAAACACGGTTTTTTCGAAGCCATTTGAAAAGAAATTGTCTAAAATGGTAAAACTAAATTTGCCTCGGTTTGAATTTTACCGAGTCCTTCGTTGACGAACCCAGCAATTGCCGCGCTATCAACTTTCTCCAAGCATTTGACAGAAATCAAATGTGGTTTGTGCCATTTTTGTCCATCCAATTTTCCAATCAACAAATTGCCCACCGCTCTTCCCATTTTGTCTGTTGTTTCGTCCACCGAAATCCAAACGAAAAAGTCGCCAATATTGTTCTTAATTTTCTCCATTGTCTAAAAATAATTATTGTTTTTGGCTTTGTTTTTGGAATGACCTGATCAAAAGTCAACCGCAAATAATTTTTTTGAAGTGTGTAACGATGGGGAATTTCCCGTTTACAATATTTTTCCAAAAAAAATTTCAATCTTTCATTCTCCAATTTGTGGAAAGGAATGTTAGCTGAGACCAAGGCTTCACACAAATCGAGGTTGAATTGGTTTGGAACATTGTTTGTTGTTGTCAAAAATTGCTGCTGTTGTCTTCCTCCTTTGTTCCGTTCCAATTTTGCCTTGTGTTTTACCGTTTCATTGTGTTGTTTGAGATGCGCGAATTGCGTGCAAGGAATCTGTGAATTTTTATTGGTAGTTGTTGTTGTCTGACGGATGTTGTCGCAGTTACCTGTTGTTCACATAATTGACAATAAATTATTTTGCCAGTTGTTGAATAAAAGTCAGTTCCTCCGATCCTTCGAATCCATTCCCGAAAATTGGCCGATTTTGATTTAATTTTTGGCATATTTTAAGTCTAAACTTAAGAATAGAAATATTTATTGCGATATTTAGTTGTTCTTATTGCATTTTTGTTGAGAAATTCTCCAAAAAATGCCGAAATAGTGAAAAAATAGTGACAAAACGCCAAAATAGTGATTTTTAACTATTTTAGTGACGAAGTCGCCAAAATAGTGATTTCTAGTGACAGATAGTGACATCAGAATCGAAAATTTTTAATGCAGAAATGCGTTTTTTTAGCTCCTTTCTTCAAAACAATTGAGCAAAAAAAAAGTTTTTTCACTAAAAGTTGCGGCCCTAGTAATAAGCGACATTCTGAACTTGTTTGAACGATATGTAATATGAGGTTTATGTGTATTTAAAATATTCGGCATGAAAAATAAAATTTTAAAAAATAAAATTGAAAATCACCAGCAGCAAAATATTCTTTAAGAATTAATTTAAAAAATTATATTTCTATTCTACTTTTGTAATCAAAATTTGCAATGAAAGTAGGGAATAGAAAAATATTTTTCAGTAGGATAAAAATGTTTATTTAATCGTGGAATTACTTTATTTTTTATTTAATTTACAATCTTATTAAAAAATTATTAAATATTCGTGAGAAAAATATATTAATTATATATAGAATTGCCATGAATAATATGCTCTCAAATTAAAATAATAAATTCATTTTTTATGTTTTAAATTTAATTTGTTTTTAGAAATATCTCATCTTTAAAATGAAATTATGCCTAATATTTCTTTTAATTTTATTTTTGATCATCAGATTTAATTTTAATTATGTTGGGAGTAGTGACCCGTGTACTTTTGTCGCCCCTTTTGGCGCTAAATTCAAATTTGAATTTTCGCGTCAATACATTGTGGGTGGAGGGCCGCTTGCTGCGGGGTATGGGGACAGTGCCGTAGGCAAGTGCCGTAGGGTGAAAGGCTTATATTATTTTAATTATTTTTAATTATTATTTTAAATTATTAATTTCTAAATAAAAATTTCCAATCATTGGGAGGGAAAGAGATTTTATTATATAAATGAGAAATGTGAAAAATAAATTGAAAAAGAGAACAATTATTATATAAATGAGAAATGCGAAAAATAAATTAAAAAAATAGAACAAACGGGGGGGGGGATTAACAATGTGGACAATTCGGTGTGCATTTTTGCTTCCAATGTTCGACGATCATCCTCATTTTCTTGTCTCGTTCCGTGTGTTTGGAGCTCAAAGACGCACGAGATGAAGCGTAGGAGGAAGAAGTGGAAGACTGAAGCGGAAGAGCAGGAGGACATGTTTGATCCAGGTCTGCTGTTTCCAAACAGAATTTGTCGGGCCACGTTGATCTGCTCAGATGACAACAATTTGTACGCCGCACGTGTGCATTCCCTCGGCACCCGTCGGGAACAAGAAGGAGCCTTTTTTTGGGAAATTTTTATTTTTATTATAGTATAAAAAGGAGGCAACCATTGGCACAACATCGCACAACGGTTGAGGCGTCGGGGCATCGTCGACCGGGGCAATTTGGAGTGCCGGTGCCGGAGGAGATGCATGTTGGTTCTGCTGCTGGCCGAATTGAAGAGGAGGGAGTTCCAAGGCGCCCTGAAGCCGAGGAAACGGCGAATTGATGAAAAATGGCGGAAAAGCGGGCCGCAGAGGAGACATGTTGTGAAAATGCATTTGGAGTACGCTAACGGCACGGTCGACAATCTGCGAAATCAGCGGCCGAGGCGGCAGCAGCAGTTGTTGTTGGTGTTGTGCCGGGAACAATTGCTGCGGTTGTTGTTGTACCGGGAACAATTGTTGTGGGTGTTGTTGTGCCGGGAACAATTGTTGCGGGTGCTGTTGTGCCGGGAACAATTGTTGCGGGTG
>SIJG01000012.1:2437891-2488061 GCA_023374025.1 Heterodera schachtii
TCATTTCAATGAATTTTTGTACAATTTCCAATTTTTCATCATCAGTTTTGTTTCTTTTCTGATTAAGTCCCAATTCTTTAATCCATTTATAAATTTTCTTTCGATTTGTCCCCAATTTTTTCGCTATTTTCGAATTAATTTTGTCCCATTCTTTTGATGAATATTTTCTTCCTTTTTCCTTTATTTTTTCTTTTATTTTATAATATTTTGCAATTATTTCTCTTTTTTTCTGTTCATTTCGTTTTTCTTCTTCTTTTTCTTCCCATTTTTCTCCAAATATTTCAGCAAAGGTTTTTTCTTCCAACTTTTTCTTCACTGTTCCAATTTGGTCAAATTTGATATTAAAAATTACAATTAAAAATAATAAATGGAAAAATTTCATTTTCTTCAATATTCTCTAATTGAATTTTTGAAATAAAATGGAAAATTATTAATTTTTTCTTATTTATGATCATTTATTTATACATGAAGTAAAATGCCACAAAAAAAACAATTTCATATTAAAACAAACTACAAAACACTGAAATATTCTTCTGACGTCCGTAAATTAAAATATTTTATTTGAAAAAAAACATTTTTATGATTTATTATTTTCTATTAAAATATTCAAAAATTATTAATCATTATTTTTTCTGATCATTTTTGAGCTTGTGATTTTAGCGTTTTTCTAGTTTAATTTTCTGATTTTTTTAATTATTAAGTTGGAAAATAATATTTCTTATCTGAATTTTTTTTTTTTACATATTTTGCGATTTTTCAAACATATATAAATGATTTTTTTTTGTATCAAAATGCAAAAACATATAAAAAACATTTTCAAATTGAAAAGCCCAACAAATCATTGAGTTAATTTCGCTTTTCTTCTTCTTCTTCTTCCCATTTCTCTCCAAATATTTCAACAAATGTCTTTTCTTGCAATTTTTTATTCACTGTTCCAATTTGATCAAATTTAATATTTAAATAGGTTGATAATTAATATTTTTTTCATCGTTTAACGATTAAAAAAAGGAAAACAATTTTAATATTTAATTTATTTTACAATTAAATTACCGAACAGTCCTCCCAAAAAAGGTGTAGGTTTTTTCCATTATGCTTTGTCTCATCTGAAATTTTTGGTTTAAAGTGAAATATATTTTCATTTTTTAAATTAATTAATGAAAATTTAAATTGATTAATAATAAATAATGAATTTAACCTCCCAATGCCATTGCGATTAATGTCAATGAGACAGTTGAAAAAAAAAGAAATTGATGATTTAAAAAAAATGTTCTTTTAGTTTGAATTAAAGAAAATTATTTATTATTATCCTATTATTTATGTTAAAATGATTGAAATAGGATAACAAAGGCATTTCTTAAAAAAAGTTACAAATTTTGAAATGCTGAAAAAAAGTGAAACAGGCTGTTTAAAATGTGCAATTTTATGAAAAACCAAACCAATTTAATAACGAAAAATCATTTTCCATAAACAATTGTTTTAATTTAAAAAGAAAAATTTCTTATAAATAAAATAAAAATAATAACAAAAATAAATTGATTTATTTTATAATTCTTTTTTACAAATATTTCATAATAAAAATAATTGAAAAAAATTTATAAATCTATTTTCAAATTAAGTAATTAATGTTTTGAAACCTTATTAATCATAATTTAAATGTTTCAAAAATATCTAAAATAATTAAAATTTAAATATTGAGCCAATTTGAGAAAAATTTAAGAAAAAAAAAAGATTGTTGAATATTGGGCATCAATGTCCTTCTATTTTAGGATGATATAAATACCATAAAATAAATATAAAAATTGTTGAAAATTATTGATTAAATTAAATTATAATGGAAAAGACAATTAAGTAACTTTTTTATACGAATTTTTATCTATATTTTATACTTTTTTTTGCTCAACTTGTTTCCTATTTAGTCAAAAGTTGCTTCATTTTGGTCGTCGAGGCCATTTTTAGGGGCGTATTTTTAAGAGTTTTTAGAATATTTTATGAAAAATATTTAAAAAATTTAATTTCCCTATTCCTCTTGGATATTGAATTGGTGACATTTTGAATTATCTTTGGAACAAGAAGGGCCTTTTTGTCTACTTTAAATAAAGATAAATTTTTGAAAAAACATTTATTTTATTATTTTTAATCATATTTTTAATCAACAAAACTAATCAAATTGAATCAACGAAGAGAAAATCTCAAGAAAAGTCTTTTGATGGAATATTTGAAGAAAAATTGGGGAAAATATTGATCATAGTCACCAAACTCAAAAATGCTTAAAAACGGTCAGAATCGATGTAAAAAGGTTAGAAATGGGTCGGAAAAATAGAATTGGGGGCGCGCTTGCCCTTTTTCAGGCTGAAAAAGTGCCGGAGTTGGAGTGCCAAACTCAGCTGGGACTCAAGTGACCGCACTATAAAAGCACTCAAAAGACATTTAAAACAATTTTTCTAGGGTAATTTGTGGCGCTGATCACGAATATGGCCTTTATTTTGCAAAATTCCGAACCCCGAACCCCAATTCGAACAAAAATTCGAAATGCATAATTGAAAAGAACAACGGAAAATATACATCATAGGTCCCACTCAATACTTACAGGTTTTCTTAGGAACGTCAAATATAAAACATCGAATTTAGCTTATTGCGCTAAAAAACCGCCGCACACTCGACTACGGCGGCCAGTAGGTGGGGCGAGACTACGGGCTACGGAAGAAGTCCGCGCGTGATCCGCAGGCGGTTGACTGATTGGCGGGGGCCCTTCGGGCCCCCGCAGTCAACCGCCTGTGGCGCTCGTCAGACTGCTTCCTCCGCCCTCCGTCTCGCCCCACTACTTGCTCCGTCTTCGCATGCTCCCTTTTGCGTGATTTTGCAACCTATGATGTATATTTTCCGTTTTTCTTTTCATTTATTCATTTCGAATTTTTGTTCGAATTAGGGTTCGGGGTTCGGAATTTTGCAAAATAAAGGCCATATTCGTGATCAGCGCCACAAATTACCCTAGAAAAATTGTTTTAAATGTCTTTTGAGTGCTTTTATAGTGCGGTCACTTGAGTCCCAGCTGAGTTTGGCACTCCAATTCCGGCACTTTTTCAGCTTGAAAAAGGGCAAGCGCGCCCCTAATTTTATTTTTCCATCCCATTTTTATGCATTTTACATCGATTCCGACCGTTTTTAAGCATTTTTGAGTTTGGTGACTATGATCAATATTTACCAAAATGGGTTGAAAAGGAAAAGAAATTTTGAAGAAAATTTGGAAGAAAAAAGAGAAATAACTGCAAAATATTATAAAACAAAAGAAAAAATAAAGCAAAAAGGGAGCACATTTTCAACAAATGAATGGAATTTGGGCAAATTTGATCAGAAGAGAAAAAGTTGCAATAAAAATCATTTAATGAAATATTTGGCGAGAATGGAAAGCAAAAGAAGAAAAATTGGAAGAAAAAGGAAAAATAATGGAAAATATTATAAAATAAAAGAGAAAATTAAGCAAAAAGTAAGGATTATTCAGGAAAAGAATTTGGAAAAATTGATGGAAAATAGCGAAAAAATTGGGGGAAAATCTTCTTCTTCCTACACATCATCATCATCCGCAAGCAGTACACCGAAGAAACAGCCCTGCCGCAGCAAAACCGTTGAACTCTTCAACATTGCCGCCGCAACGCCGGAACGGGACGCAAAAATAAGGCGGACCGCAATCGCCCACCAGCAGTAAGAACGCCCTCCAAAGGTTGGGGGTACCGCCCTCAATCAGCCCCCCCCCCCGTAAACCGGGGGATGCCAACAAACAGCGTGGAAGGTCTCGTATCCTCCGCAATTTCCAGATGGATCTCTTCTGGAAAGCATGGGCCCCATTGTCAAAAAAGGTTCCGGCCACGGAAGACGCTAACCGCCCAAGGCCGTTGTTGACTTCGCGGCCATCCACGGAGAGCTTGCCGCTCTCTGTGCCTCAGCATATTTGACGGCTAAAGAAGCCCGTCTTGCTCAGTTCATCATTCATCGTCTTGCAACACCGCCAAAAATGACAGGCGGCAACGCAGAGCCATGTGTATCCCGGCGTCGCCGCCACCGCGAGCCCAGCTCTTCGTGCTCGGAGGAAGACAAACGGCGCTGAAAGAAGCAGCGAATGCATCACCACAACAATTGCCGCCCGCCGTCGGAGGATGGAAAGCAAAAGCAGAAGAAAGAGCGCCGACACCACCGCAAGAAATTCGATGATCGCCGCAGGGGGAGTTCGGTCGCAGAAAGCGACAGATCTTATCGATCGCAACTGTTTTTTGGTTCCCACGCTTTTTTCTAGTGATAGTCTAATTAAGTTTTTCCCCGCCCCCTTCACATTTGGCCTATAAAAGCCCACTAATTTCACTCTATTTTTCACTTCCAAAATTTCATTTTCTTCAATATTCTCAAGTCGATTTTTAAATAAAATCAAAATTATTTTTTCATTATTTATGATCATTTATTTACATAAAGTAAAACTGCCACAAAAAAACAATTTCTTATAAAAACAAACTACAAAAAACTGAAATATTCTTCTGTCGTCCGTAAATTAAAATATTTTATTTGAAAAAAATTTTATGATTATTATCATTATATTAAAATAATTAAATTAATTTTTTTATAAATTAAAATAAAAGTTTGTGATGCCGAATGTTTGTTTATGTTTGAAGCTGTGGAAAGCGTTGACCCGGAGATTCGAAGGGCGGTGGAAACGCCGCATCTAATGCTATCGGGTGGCATTCAGCTATTTGAAGGTGGCAAAATTGAGAGAAAATATTTACATATTTTTTACCCACAAATCTACGCAGTCGCTAGAAATAAAAAAATATTATAAATTTTTTAAAATTTTCCCTCGAAAATTCGTATTGGTTTGGTAATTAGTCCGTGGGGTTTCAAATATTAATAACTTTTCAAAAAATGCCACTAACAGTGCCAAATTGAATTGTGTCACTAATACTGATCAGTCGTCGTCTCTCAATTGGTGGTCATTGGCGTAGTGAATAAAAGCAAAATTATATAATTTATCAAGAAATTGAAATAAGGAAAATATGATCAACATGCCAACAAATGAAATAATAATTCGAAAAAACAACAAATTTTGGCGGATTGAAGTGAAGCTTCTAACAAATTCTTTTAATCTATTTTAAATTAGCCATAATGAAAATACTTTTTCCTTAAAAAAATAAAAAAAATTCCGAAAAAGGCATTAAATTTTATTTAAAAGATAAATGCAATTTATCATAAAAAACATTTTAAAATTGGAAAACCCAACAAATTAGCAAATCAATCTTCTTATTCTTCTGATATTTCTTTTCCATATTGTTTCTTCCATTTTTTAATGCTCGACCGACTAAATTTCAATGTTTTTGCAATTTCCTTTTCACTCATTTTCGGATTTTCACATTTTATTTGCCAATAAATTTTAATTTTTTCCCTTTTTTCTTTCTCAGTTATTTTGAAGCGAATGCCAAATTGTTTCTTCCATTTCATAATTGGTCCATAACTAACTCCAATTTTCTTACAAATTTCAGCATTATTTTGCCCCCATTCTTTTGCTGAATATTTCCTTTTTTGCTTACATTCATTTGTCATTGTAAGAAATTTTTGCACAATTTCAAATTTTTCATCATTAGTTTTTGATTTGTAGCATTTATTTTTTTGAAGACCAAATTCTTTAATCCATTGATAAATTTACTTCGATTTGTCCCCAATTTTTTCGCTATTTTATATTCAATTTTATTCCATTCTTTTCTTGGGTATTTTCTTCCTTTTTCCTTTATTTTTTCTTTTATTTTATAATATTTTGCGATTATTTCTCTTTTTTTGAGTTCATTTCGCTTTTCTTCTTCTTTTTCTTCCATTTTTCTCCAAATATTTCATCAAATGTTTTTTGTTCCAACTTTTTCTTCACTGTTCCAATTTGATCAAATTTAATATTTAAAATTACAATTAAAAGTAATAAAATGAAATATTTCATTTTCTTGGAAATATTCGCAAAACGAATTTTTGAAACAAAATGGAAAATTATTAATTTTTATTATATATGATCATTTATTTATACCTGCAGTAAAATGCCACAAAAAAAATTTCATATTAAAACAAACTACAAAACACTGAAATATTCTTCTGACGTCTGTAAATTAAAATATTTTATTTGAAAAAAAATATTATGATTTATTATTTTTTTTAAATAATCAATTGTTGACTTTTTTTCTTTTAAAAAATATTAATTTTTATTCTTATTTCAAAGTAATAGCCAATCTATCAGATTTTAATTAAACGCGAATGTTTTTTTTAATATTGAATTTTGAAATGCATTTTTTTAATATGTGCAAAAAATTTAAATTACATTTTAATGTTAATTTTTATTTATTGCAGCGGAGACCGGACATTTCCCTTTGATTGTTTTGACCAAATCATTTTGATTTTTGGTGCTGTGTTATACTATTCATTAACTTAACAAACTCGCAATAAAAAGAAAAGGGAATCTCTTGAACATAAAAGGAATAAAAATTTTTTTTGAATATTTTGTAAAAAAAATTTAAAATCGAATTTATAGCCTAAATCATATGAATAAATCTCATCAATTTCACATTTTTCATTTTTTATCTTACAAAATTTTGGATATTTCCGTAATATTTTGGTGTAATAATTAATTCGGCATTAAATAATTCGTCTCATCCTTTACTATTTATATTATCCGCCATTATAAAATAATTACCAAATTAATAGGTGTCATCATTTGATTCCTCCGCTGAATTTACGGACAATGACCAAATTAGTGCGGTGCAACAGCAGCAAGTGAATTTAGCAGATTCAACTTTTGAGTTTAATTATGCTTTTTTTCCCATTTTTTAAGCGTGTGAAACCAATTGTCGGCTGGCATTTGTGGTGGGACGGACGAAATCGAAATTGGATAGCAAAAAAAATAAATGGCGAAACATTTTTAAAATGGGCAGAGAAAGAAAGAAAATAAGTGAATTTTTGTGGCGTTATGAAAAAGGACGAAAATTGGATAAATTACCGTTTTTGGCATTGTCTTTTTTGCTATTCAAACAAATTTCCTTCCCACTGATACCTTTTTTATTTATTCTTTTTAAGCCAATAAACATTGTGTTTAAGCATTCTCTTTCTTCAAAACTTAATGGGCTTATTTGAAAATAATCGGATTAAATTATTTTGGATTAATATTATTATGCTTTAACTTTGGCTTTTTTGAAGTGAAAAACAATCGAAATTTTTGGTACTTTTCCGTTTTGGGGCCAAAGTTTGAATTTTTTTTAAATCAACAGCGGGCGCGTAGAATAGTAATAATCTCCGTTCCCATTGCATTGGCCAATTGCTTTAGCTCTCTTTTCGATGCGTTGTCCCATTTTAAATGTTCATTGCCTTAAGGGAGGGAAAGAATGAGGCGACAATTGTTAAAAATGAGGGGGCGACAGAAAAGAGCAAAGGTGCATTTTATTGGGCTAAAGAAGTACACTAATTAAATGTTAAAATAAAAAAGGGTCATATTAAAATAAAATATTGTTTTGAAATTTCAAAAAGGATTTTAATTAAATTAAACGACTATTTAGTGACTAGGATTTAGGATCCAATTGAATCCAAGTGGTGTAATAATCAAATTTATCAATACCGTCAGAAGAAAAAGGAATAAATGTTTCATTCAATTTTTTAACAATTTTCGAAACTGATCACAATGAGAATAATAAATAGTCAAAGATAAAATCATTTTGAAAAACTAAAATTAAACAATTCGATTTAATATTATTTTATTGCTAATTTAAAAAACAGCAGCTAATTGCTGGACAACAACAATAAACGAACTCGCCACAATCATTTCATTCCATTCAGTCAAACATCATTCAGTTCAGTGTTTGTGTGAGCCGGTCAATCCGGGCATGGAAATCACACTGTCCGTGCCAGGCACATTTCGTTGGGAGTGATCACCTTAAGAAATCGCATAATTAATTAATTATTGTCTCTTATTGGTTTTACCCTTGGGGCTGTCAAAAGGCACTTTGACAATGCTAATGCCAAACTCGGCACATTTTGAGTCAATTTCACTGATTTGCTGACCAAATTGGGCACTCAATGCCTGCCATTCGCTGTTGTTGCTGGCATGGGAAGAAGCGGAGGAGGCAATGGCGAACATGGCACGGACGAAGCCGAGGCTTTGGGCACACTCATCAAAAAGGGGAAGAAGAACATGAAAATAAATAAAATAATTATTGGCAATTAGTTTGATCTATTACTCCATCATTACCAGAAGAGTGAGTGGCAAGAGATGCTTCGATGTCGGCCAAAAGAGTTGCGTCGCCGCCCTTCGAGCAGCCGATCAGTTGGCCTTTCAATGCGCCCGCAACACTTTGGGCATCCGAACAAAGCGATGACTTGGAAAAGGAATGAGCGAAAGTGCCAACATAATTGGCCATCAGCGAAACCACTTTTTGACTGCCGGGACAGCACGGATCTATTGAAAAGCAATGAATTAATTAATTATGGGTTATTTAAAAACAATTAATTACGCGGTGCCGAAATGCAACATTTGCACAGAAAACATAAAGTTGTGACAATGGCGAGCAGAGAAACGGACAAAGAAGGAGAAGACATTTTTGAAGCTTTTGGATTAATTAGATGGAATTAATGATGCTTGCTTGGTGTGGTTGTCTTATTCTTATTGCTTAAATACGTTTTTAGTCGGAAAAATGCCATCCATAGAATGTCATATCCGATGTTGGCATTTGTAGACAAATATTTTTTTAAATTGGTTGTCTATCCACATATTGCAAAACTATACAGCTTCGTTCCTTCAATTTTTTTTAAAATACAGAGGAAATACTTCGCTGAAAGTATCCAACAATTTCCTCTTAAAGAGAAAAAGCCGCCGCCAGCCAATGCCAACTTGGAAAGACTGTGGGCACTTTTCCGAAACAAAAAGCGTATTTAAGCAATAAATGAGCTAACCAATACCAACGAATAAAAATAATTAATTCATTTCATTAAGTCAGCCAAAGATCCTTCAAAATGTCTTCTCCTTCTTTGTCCGTTTCTCTGCTCGCCATTGTCACAACTTTATGTTTTCTGTGCAAATGTTGCATTTCGGCACCGCGTAATTAATTGTTTTTAAATAACCCATAATTAATTAATTCATTGCTTTTCAATAGATCCGTGCTGTCCCGGCAGTCAAAAAGTGGTTTCGCTGATGGCCAATTATGTTGGCACTTTCGCTCATTCCTTTTCCAAGTCATCGCTTTGTTCGGATGCCCAAAGTGTTGCGGGCGCATTGAAAGGCCAACTGATCGGCTGCTCGAAGGGCGGCGACGCAACTCTTTTGGCCGACATCGAAGCATCTCTTGCCACTCACTCTTCTGGTAATGATGGAGTAATAGATCAAACTAATTGCCAATAATTATTTTATTTATTTTCATGTTCTTCTTCCCCTTTTTGATGAGTGTGCCCAAAGCCTCGGCTTCGTCCGTGCCATGTTCGCCATTGCCTCCTCCGCTTCTTCCCATGCCAGCAACAACAGCGAATGGCAGGCATTGAGTGCCCAATTTGGTCAGCAAATCAGTGAAATTGACTCAAAATGTGCCGAGTTTGGCATTAGCATTGTCAAAGTGCCTTTTGACAGCCCCAAGGGTAAAACCAATAAGAGACAATAATTAATTAATTATGCGATTTCTTAAGGTGATCACTCCCAACGAAATGTGCCTGGCACGGACAGTGTGATTTCCATGCCCGGATTGACCGGCTCACACAAACACTGAACTGAATGATGTTTGACTGAATGGAATGAAATGATTGTGGCGAGTTCGTTTATTGTTGTTGTCCATCTTTTAGTTGATGAATAGTAAAAAATAAATTTAAGATTATTTGGTTTCTTATAATTTCAAAAATTGAATTTACCTTCGCCTTTAAAAACGAAAAAAGCAACGCCCTAAGAACCGACCTAAATATTTTTCAAAACTTTACCCTTAATTAAAATTCCGCTTGCAATTGAAATAGGAAAATTTGTCTTTTTGGGGTAATTTGCAGCCTAATTGTTTAAAAAATTATTGCATATTTTTGTGGTTATTTGACGGTTTTGTGACTAGATATTTCATACGTATTTTCTCGTTCTTTGCCTCTTCAGGTACTTATTCTTGAATTTTTGTCCCTAAAAATCACTCTTAATTACTAATAATACTTTTATATTTGAAATCTTAAATAGGAATTAAAAGAATTTATTTTAAAATTATAAAATAAAAAAATAGTTGGTAAATTATTGAATAATGTAAAAGTATAGTTAACATTTAATTATCATTCTACAGGGAATGGAACCTATTTCCGGAATTTCAGCTTTTAAGTTACGGAATTTTCAGATTTTTTATAAATATTTCCGAAACAACAAGAAATTTATTTAAAAAATGGTAAATTTATTTCCGCGCCTAAATCGCCAATTTCTTTACTTTACTTTTAAATTCCTGTTTTGGTGATTTGAAAAAATTGTTTTTTTTATTATAAATTATAATGGACAAAATGGCGAAATACCGCAAAGAAAACACATGCCAAGTCGAATTTGACTGTAATAATGGACTGAGTACAAAACATCGAAAAATCATCTTTTCTGCAACTCATGCAAATTCGCATTACGCCAAGCGAAGCTCGTAAATTTGTATAAAATATTCTCAAATTTAATATTTATTCAAAAAGCCAATCGATCGAACATTTACAGTACCGGGAAAAAGTTTATGCGCCTAAAGAAAAAAATTTGACTCTCTATAAGCTTATAGCTAACTTTTTATTCTAATCAAAAAACTCTTTTGCACCAACTTGATCAGACCACTCTTTTCATGGTAATGAAAATACACTGAAAATCGGAAAAATTATGAAAAAATTCCAAGTTCTTCTATCGAATTGCCTTTTGAAGGTTAAGAGACGCGGAAGAGAGGGAAAAGTGGCGGACGACGCTCGAAATTTTATCCTGTGCTGCATATTTTGGGTTTTTGTACATTTTTTTGACATCCCTAGTTAGAGTAGCAAAATGAGCTTATCTGCCCATTTTTGTATCAAAAATGCTAAAAAAAAATTATCAAAATTAGATAGGTACTTCTTAACACTTATAACTAGGGTCGCGACTTTTAGTGACGAAAAATATCGAAATAGTTAACTAAAATAGTGAGTAAAAATGCCAAAATAGTGACAAAATAGTGGCAAAAAGTCCGAAATAGTGACAAATAGTGACATAATTTTCAGCCAAAAATTGAGCAAAATTTTTTTTTCACTAGTGCAATTCCCAATTGGGTACATTTCCTTTATAAAATTCTCTGAGCATATTGACATTTTTAAATCAAAAATTTTGTCAAGAAAAAAATTTTGGGGGAAGAATTTTTGAGAAATTTTTTCCAATTCTTAGTGGTATTTTTGAAAAAAATTTAGGTCGATTCTTAGGGGTGTATTTTTCTGAAATTTTTGGGGCCGATTCTTAGGGGTGTATTTTCGTTTTTATTGCCTTTTTGTTGAGAAATTTTCCAAAAAATGTCAAAATAGTGAAAAAATAGTGACAAAATGCCAAAATAGTGATTTTTAACTATTTTAGTGACGAAGTAGCCAAAATAGTGATTTCTAGTGACCGATAATGACATCAGAATCGAAAATTTTTAATGCAGAAATGCGTTTTTTGAGCTCCTTTCTTCAAATCAATTGAGCAAAAAATTTAGTTAAAACCTAAAATTCACGTCCCTACTTATAACTCTACTAATGTATATATAAAATACCAAACTATAATATGCTTTATCCATCACTATGTTCAGTTGCAAAATTATAAGTCCAAGAATTTGTTTTTCTCTTAATTTCAACTACTTCGCAAGGGTTAAATGAACTAGAATTTTCACAAATCATACCTCCCACATAAATATTAAGAACCACATAAAAAATGGAATGTTTTTGCGGTTTTCGCGAAATGACCCGGCACCAAAAGTGGAAAAGTGGCGGACAACCCTTGAAATATTTAGCTTTGGCTGACGAAAAAAATAATTTTTTTTTTAAATGTAAACTAAAATTTAGCAGTAGACAAAAAGATTAAAATTTGAAAAAATAGGAAAATTGTCATTTATAAATGAAGGTTATGACAAGCAAAAATACAATTCGTACAATGGCTTAGGATAGGCCTAAGCTTCAGGCTTAAGCTTAAGCATAGGCTTTATTTTAAAATTTATTGTACAAGTTGCCTTTTATATGAGATTTTCTTCTCTATTTTTTCAAATTTTAATCTTTTTGTCTACGGCTAAATTTTATTTTACTTTTAAAAAATTTAAATTTTTCATTAATTTTTTTTTTGCACTATTTATCGGCGAGTCGTGTTGTCGGCGAGTCAACCATCGGCGAGTCGTCGTCGGCGAGTTGTAGTGTACCTTGCTGACTCTGTCAATTGGGTCCCACGGTTGAGGGCACAATTGAAATAAACCGTATTTAGAAAGGAAAAAGAACTGCTCAATTTCAACCAACCGTAGTTCATTAATTCAAAAATTTGGGTATCTTTTAAAATATTTCTGGGAAGGGGATGAGAGTGGAGGTGCCAATAGACGCAACCGGAGAAATTTGAAAAAAACAAGGAGCACTTTGTTAACAGATTTGTCCTAAAATTTATAATTTAATGAGTATTTTTCTTAAAAATAATGTTGCTTTGGGATCCGGTGAAGATGCTCAGTTGGGAAAAATTTAGGTAATTTTGGCCGCTTTCATAACAAATTTTGTCATAAATAAAAATTTCCATCTGTGGATTTTTGTTAAATTTAAAAAATATAAGGTCATTTAGGTATGGCTGATAAGCACGGTTGGAGAAAAAAGCCGGAAATTTGAAATTTAGCTTAATTCTTAACAAATTACATTAAGGAGTTTTAGGAAAAAATAGAATAAAAATTTCGAGGACATTTTTCTTAAATATTTCGGGATTTTTCCTACATGTTTATATACAAATTTTAATATTATAAAAAAGTTATATTCAGTTAGTATTAATCTAATCATCATTTTAAAATTTTAAAGCATATAAAAAATATTAAAAAGAAATCAATTGGCCGAAAATTCCACCATTGATCATAAAATGTAAAATTTAGAGATTCTCTTCCCTTTAGAATTTGTTAATATAAGGGATATGTTTTAACAAAATTAGGGAATACAAGAAAATCAAATCAATATGGCAAAATTTAACTATTGTAATGCATTTGTAATTTTAATCGCCTTATAATTTATTATTTTCCAATATTATATAATCATATAAAATATACACACATAAAAACCAATCCTAAGGAAAAAATCAACTGAAGAAATTATGAATAAATACAATATTTGCATCATTAATTTTAATCATTATCTTTTCCTTCAAAAAACTTAATTATTAAAATTTTCCATTCACCCAAAATGCCAAAAATGGAGAAAATCCAAAAAGTGAGGAATTAATGATGCTTGCTTGGTGTGGTTGTCTTATTCTTATTGCTTAAATACGTTTTTAGTCGGAAAAATGTCATCCATAGAATGTCATATCCGATGTTGGCATTTGTAGACAAATATTTTTTTAAATTGGTTGTCTATCCACATATTGCAAAACTATACAGCTTCGTTCCTTCAATTTTTTTTAAAATACAGAGGAAATACTTCGCTGAAAGTATCCAACAATTTCCTCTTAAAGAGAAAAAGCCGCCGCCAGCCAATGCTGGAAAGACTGTGGGCACTTTTCCGAAACAAAAAGCGTATTTAAGCAATAAATGAGCTAACCAATACCAACGAATAAAAATAATTAATTCATTTCATTAAGTCAGCCAAAGATCCTTCAAAATGTCTTCTCCTTCTTTGTCCGTTTCTCTGCTCGCCATTGTCACAACTTTATGTTTTCTGTGCAAATGTTGCATTTCGGCACCGCGTAATTAATTGTTTTTAAATAACCCATAATTAATTAATTCATTGCTTTTCAATAGATCCGTGCTGTCCCGGCAGTCAAAAAGTGGTTTCGCTGATGGCCAATTATGTTGGCACTTTCGCTCATTCCTTTTCCAAGTCATCGCTTTGTTCGGATGCCCAAAGTGTTGCGGGCGCATTGAAAGGCCAACTGATCGGCTGCTCGAAGGGCGGCGACGCAACTCTTTTGGCCGACATCGAAGCATCTCTTGCCACTCACTCTTCTGGTAATGATGGAGTAATAGATCAAACTAATTGCCAATAATTATTTTATTTATTTTCATGTTCTTCTTCCCCTTTTTGATGAGTGTGCCCAAAGCCTCGGCTTCGTCCGTGCCATGTTCGCCATTGCCTCCTCCGCTTCTTCCCATGCCAGCAACAACAGCGAATGGCAGGCATTGAGTGCCCAATTTGGTCAGCAAATCAGTGAAATTGACTCAAAATGTGCCGAGTTTGGCATTAGCATTGTCAAAGTGCCTTTTGACAGCCCCAAGGGTAAAACCAATAAGAGACAATAATTAATTAATTATGCGATTTCTTAAGGTGATCACTCCCAACGAAATGTGCCTGGCACGGACAGTGTGATTTCCATGCCCGGATTGACCGGCTCACACAAACACTGAACTGAATGATGTTTGACTGAATGGAATGAAATGATTGTGGCGAGTTCGTTTATTGTTGTTGTCCATCTTTTAGTTGATGAATAGTAAAAATAAATTTAAGATTATTTGGTTTCTTATAATTTCAAAAATTGAATTTACCTTCGCCTTTAAAAACGAAAAAAGCAACGCCCTAAGAACCGACCTAAATATTTTTCAAAACTTTACCCTTAATTAAAATTCCGCTTGCAATTGAAATAGGAAAATTTGTCTTTTTGGGGTAATTTGCAGCCTAATTGTTTAAAAAATTATTGCATATTTTTGTGGTTATTTGACGGTTTTGTGACTAGATATTTCATACGTATTTTCTCGTTCTTTGCCTCTTCAGGTACTTATTCTTGAATTTTTGTCCCTAAAAATCACTCTTAATTACTAATAATACTTTTATATTTGAAATCTTAAATAGGAATTAAAAGAATTTATTTTAAAATTATAAAATAAAAAAATAGTTGGTAAATTATTGAATAATGTAAAAGTATAGTTAACATTTAATTATCATTCTACAGGGAATGGAACCTATTTCCGGAATTTCAGCTTTTAAGTTACGGAATTTTCAGATTTTTTATAAATATTTCCGAAACAACAAGAAATTTATTTAAAAAATGGTAAATTTATTTCCGCGCCTAAATCGCCAATTTCTTTACTTTACTTTTAAATTCCTGTTTTGGTGATTTGAAAAAATTGTTTTTTTTTATTATAAATTATAATGGACAAAATGGCGAAATACCGCAAAGAAAACACATGCCAAGTCGAATTTGACTGTAATAATGGACTGAGTACAAAACATCGAAAAATCATCTTTTCTGCAACTCATGCAAATTCGCATTACGCCAAGCGAAGCTCGTAAATTTGTATAAAATATTCTCAAATTTAATATTTATTCAAAAAGCCAATCGATCGAACATTTACAGTACCGGGAAAAAGTTTATGCGCCTAAAGAAAAAATTTGACTCTCTATAAGCTTATAGCTAACTTTTTATTCTAATCAAATAACTCTATGGCACCAATTTGGTGAGACCGCTCCTTGTATGGTAATGAAAATACACGGAAAGTCGGAAAAAATTATGAAAAAATTCCAAGTTCTTCTATCGAATTGCCTTTTGAAGGTTAAGAGACGCGGAAGAGAGGGAAAAGTGGCGGACGACGCTCGAAATTTTATCCTGTGCTGCATATTTTGGGTTTTTGTACATTTTTTTGACATCCCTAGTTAGAGTAGCAAAATGAGCTTATCTGCCCATTTTTGTATCAAAAATGCTAAAAAAAAATTATCAAAATTAGATAGGTACTTCTTAACACTTATAACTAGGGTCGCGACTTTTAGTGACGAAAAATATCGAAATAGTTAACTAAAATAGTGAGTAAAAATGCCAAAATAGTGACAAAATAGTGGTAAAAAGTCCGAAATAGTGACAAATAGTGACATAATTTTCAGCCAAAAATTGAGCAAAATTTTTTTTTTCACTAGTGCAATTCCCAATTGGGTACATTTCCTTTATAAAATTCTCTGAGCATATTGACATTTTTAAATCAAAAATTTTGTCAAGAAAAAAATTTTGGGGGAAGAATTTTTGAGAAATTTTTTCCAATTCTTAGTGGTATTTTTGAAAAAAATTTAGGTCGATTCCTAGGGGTGTATTTTTCTGAAATTTTTGGGGCCGATTCTTAGGGGTGTATTTTCGTTTTTATTGCCTTTTTGTTGAGAAATTTTCCAAAAAATGTCAAAATAATGAAAAAATAGTGACAAAATGCCAAAATAGTGGTTTTTAACTATTTTAGTGACGAAGTCGCCAAAATAGTGATTTCTAGTGACCGATAATGACGTCAGAATCGAAAAATTTTAATGCAGAAATGCGTTTTTTGAGCTCCTTTCTTTAAAACAATTGAGCAAAAAAAATAGTTAAAACCTAAAATTCACGTCCCTACTTATAACTCTACTAATGTATATATAAAATACCAAACTATAATATGCTTTATCCATCACTATGTTCAGTTGCAAAATTATAAGTCCAAGAATTTGTTTTTCTCTTAATTTCAACTACTTCGCAAGGGTTAAATGAACTAGAATTTTCACAAATCATACCTCCCACATAAATATTAAGAACCACATAAAAAATGGAATGTTTTTGCGGTTTTCGCGAAATGACCCGGCACCAAAAGTGGAAAAGTGGCGGACAACCCTTGAAATATTTAGCTTTGGCTGACGAAAAAAATAATTTTTTTTTTAAATGTAAACTAAAATTTAGCAGTAGACAAAAAGATTAAAATTTGAAAAAATAGGAAAATTGTCATTTATAAATGAAGGTTATGACAAGCAAAAATACAATTCGTACAATGGCTTAGGATAGGCCTAAGCTTCAGGCTTAAGCTTAAGCATAGGCTTTATTTTAAAATTTATTGTACAAGTTGCCTTTTATATGAGATTTTCTTCTCTATTTTTTCAAATTTTAATCTTTTTGTCTACGGCTAAATTTTATTTTACTTTTAAAAAATTTAAATTTTTCATTAATTTTTTTTTTGCACTATTTATCGGCGAGTCGTGTTGTCGGCGAGTCAACCATCGGCGAGTCGTCGTCGGCGAGTTGTAGTGTACCTTGCTGACTCTGTCAATTGGGTCCCACGGTTGAGGGCACAATTGAAATAAACCGTATTTAGAAAGGAAAAAGAACTGCTCAATTTCAACCAACCGTAGTTCATTAATTCAAAAATTTGGGTATCTTTTAAAATATTTCTGGGAAGGGGATGAGAGTGGAGGTGCCAATAGACGCAACCGGAGAAATTTGAAAAAAACAAGGAGCACTTTGTTAACAGATTTGTCCTAAAATTTATAATTTAATGAGTATTTTTCTTAAAAATAATGTTGCTTTGGGATCCGGTGAAGATGCTCAGTTGGGAAAAATTTAGGTAATTTTGGCCGCTTTCATAACAAATTTTGTCATAAATAAAAATTTCCATCTGTGGATTTTTGTTAAATTTAAAAAATATAAGGTCATTTAGGTATGGCTGATAAGCACGGTTGGAGAAAAAAGCCGGAAATTTGAAATTTAGCTTAATTCTTAACAAATTACATTAAGGAGTTTTAGGAAAAAATAGAATAAAAATTTCGAGGACATTTTTCTTAAATATTTCGGGATTTTTCCTACATGTTTATATACAAATTTTAATATTAGAAAAACTTATATTCAATTTGTATTAATCTAATCATCATTTAAAAATTTTAAAGCATATAACAAATATTAAAAAGAAACGAATTGGCCCAAAATTCCACCATTGATCATATAATGTAAAATTTGGACATTCTCTTCCCTTTAGAATTTGTTAATATAAGGGATATGTTTTAACAAAATTAGGGAATACAAGAAAATCAAATCAATATGGCAAAATTTAACTATTGTAATGCATTTGTAATTTTAATCGCCTTATAATTTATTATTTTCCAATATTATATAATCATATAAAATATACACACATAAAAACCAATCCATAAGGAAAAAATCAACTGAAGAAATTATGAATAAATACAATATTTGCATCATTAATTTTATCATTATCTTTTCTTCAAAAAACTTAATTATTAAAATTTTTCCATTCACCCAAAATGCCAAAAATGGAGAAAATCCCAAAAAGTGAACTCAAAAAGTGCCTCATCTGTGGCGGATTGTCTTCTTTCAAATATTACAGTATTCCTAGTTGTGAAGGTATTGTTATGGCGCAAGCATTTTTTGACGAAAGAAATTTTATTTTTAAATTGGTATTTGTTTAATATTTTATTTCTTAATTATTTTCAGCATGTAAACAATTTTTTCGTCGCACAGTTATGCTGCAGATACTATTCGTGTGCAAAAAAAGCGGAAATTGCGAACTGCTAGCTGCACACAACAGTAATTGTTTTAGAATAATTATGAAATTTAAATAAAGACTGCTAATTAGATAATGAATATTACGAAAAAATATGGACTGCTAATTAGATAATGAATAATTACGCAATAAATAAGTATTGCTAATTGGTACTGAATAATTAGGAAATTTTGTTTTTTTTTTTGTAGTGCGGAAATGTTGTGGATGCCGACTTAACAAATGTTTAACTATGGGAATGGAACCAAAAATGGTCAATGCAAGGAAAGCATTTTTACCCAAAAAATTTCTGGAAATATTGTACAAACGCAAAATGGAGTTGTTGTCCAAGCAAAAAACTCTGATTCACCCGCTGGCGAACGATGATTCAACTGATCAGAGTTATCAATTACCTTCTAATCAAATGCCATCTCCGATGGATGTGGTAGAATTGTCATCCCCAAAAAATGAGCGCAAAATTTACGACAAAAACGGCACTACAAATCAGAGCCAAAGCGAAACTGAGGAGCCGGCGAAAGAAGAAGCAAAGGATTTCCCATTAAACGCTTTCCCATTAGCAAAGAGTCAGATTGGAATTGACAGAGCAATTAGTGCAAAAACTGCCGAGACTTTCGACGTAATAAATCATCTTTCTTGCGTTCAATTTCGTGTTGTCAAATGTTTTGCTATGGACCGCAAAGTAAGGCCTGAGCTGATCAACCAATACACTTCATTTCGAGAGTTGCTCGAATCTCGAATTTCCATTCTCAACGACATGGACAAATTCACTGTCCAAATTGAGCACCAATGGGAGCGTAATTGGGATCAATTGAAATGTCTGCACCTTTTTACGCTGTTGGATTTGTTCCGGTCCATCCCGGCATTTTGCATGATCGACTTGGATGATCAAGTTCGTCGTTTGTGTTTCTTTCTATTTGTATTAATTACAACAGTTTTTATTAATTAGGTGCGATTGGCTAATTATGTTGGAAGTGCGGTCTATTTAATGTCCACTAATTTTCATTCAAACATTGTGAAATTTGATGCGGAAAATGAGTTCAAACTCTCGAAACTTCTGAACAATGCAAATCTGTGAAATATTTTTATTTTAAAAATAATAAAGAAAATATTTGTTTTTAGCAAAATTTGTGAGATTAAGCGAATAATGAACAAAAAAATTTGCTTGTTTCGTTAGATAATAAAATTTTTCCAGAAATTTTTGACATTTTTGCAAATAGATAAAAAGGTTTTCTTTCCATTTTTTCGCATTTTGGCATTTATTTCTGTTAATGGACTGCAAAATATAAAGCCTTGTTAAAATGAATTTTTTAAAATTTTGAATTAAAAAATGAAATAATTAATTAAATTGTTATTAATTAAATCAATTTTAGATGGCTGAGCAGTTGTTTTATGCTCAAAACAAACTCCACTCGCATTTGACCTTTATGGCAATGGTTACTCATCAGGACAAGTTTTACGAAGCAACTCCTTCCCCATTTGTACCAATGCTTTTGAATGGCTACGAATGATTAAGAAATATTAGGCAAATGCCAAAAAATTGAAAAAGAAAAAAACAGAAAAACAAATTAAATATACCGCATTTATTTATCCGACATTTGTCTAAATTAGTGGATTATATTACGTAGGTGAGAATAAAATATACACATAATTTTGAAATAACACGGTTAATAAGAAGGGCTGCACGCAATTACGATTACGGATTATGGAAATACGGCATTTTTGGACCCCGTAATTACGGGTTTTTGCGATTATTTTTTATTCCGTTAGAATAGAGAAATTATTTGTTTTAAAGGGATGTTGAGGAAAAGCCAGCTGCTTAATGATTTGGCATTAATGCGATTGGTCTCAAATTGACTTTGACCTCATTTTATTCACATATTTTTGTTAAATAAAAAGCTAAAATAGTTGAAAATTTTTTTTTCAAAAACTTTTCAGGTGCTAAAAAACACTAGAAAATAGTTGGTAATAACTCGAAGGTAGCTTAATCTGGAAATATTGTACAAACGCAAAATGGAGTTGTTGTCCAAGCAAAAAACTCTGATTCACCCGCTGGCCAACGATGATTCAACTGATCAGAGTTATCAATTACCTTCTAATCAAATGCCATCTCCGATGGATGTGGTAGAATTGTCATCCCCAAAAAATGAGCGCAAAATTTACGACAAAAACGGCACTACAAATCAGAGCCAAAGCGAAACTGAGGAGCCGGCGAAAGAAGAAGCAAAGGATTTCCCATTAAACGCTTTCCCATTAGCAAAGAGTCAGATTGGAATTGACAGAGCAATTAGTGCAAAAACTGCCGAGACTTTCGACGTAATAAATCATCTTTCTTGCGTTCAATTTCGTGTTGTCTTGGTTGTTGTGAGTTGCCTTGAAACTCAGAACTTTGCGGTCTTGAAAAATTATTCGAAGAGTAAAAGCCTCGGTTCCGATTATCCGAGTATTTGTTTTCATTGGATGACACTCTGGTCGCCCGCTGAATCGATTCGGCACGAGCTGCTAGTGCCACGAATTCATCGAAGGACATTCCCGATTTCCGCGACATTTCCAAAGTTAGAGATAGCTCAGGATTCGCTAGAGCTCTGATGAAATGCTTAATGGCATAATCATTGCACAAATTTTGTGTCAATCCCGGATAGGCACGGGAGACGAGGCTTTGGATTCTATCCGCCAATGCATCCAAATTTTCGTTCGAACGACGCTTTACGCCGCTCATCAGCTCATCAAATGCTCCCATCTCACGGCAATCTGTCTCTTCCAGCTGATTTTGCATTGCACGTCGAATTGAATCGAAGCGGTGTGGTCCAGAGCTTATAGCTGCATTAAAAGCACGTTCTGCACGGCCTGAGACTTTCGTTTCTAAGGCCTTAACCCTTTCATGCTCGGGCCATTCTTCCGTTGCGTTTGAAAATTTTTTGAAAAAATTTTTCACTTTGTCCGCTCCTTCATTTCCTTTTAGCTCTGGCAGACGGTCCAAAGTCAAAACATATTCCAAATTTGCGATTTGAATTTGTTCAGTTCTTTGCTGTCCAAAATTTTGCTGTTCGGGATGTCCGACGTTGAAATTATCGCCATAATTTTCAGGGTGAAAATCATTTCGTACCGCAACAGGACGAAAAATTTGTTGACTCCCTACAAATCCTTGATTTTGTTGTTGAATTTGTTGAGGGTTAACCGCGCCGATTTGCGGGTTGTTTGGGTATGAAACATGCTGAATTTGTGCGCGCCAAACCTGTTGAGTTCCAGCGATAGGATGAAACGCGTTCAAATCGCGGTAGTTGTTCACATAATGGGTCAAATTTGCTTGGTGGTGTCTAACCAAAGCCGCTTGTCGTTCGTCTTCATCGGTGAAACGCTGTTCGGCTCTTTGCCGTTGATTGCCGTTTGGATTTTCGGCGATATTTTGTTGAAAATTATTCAAAAACATCGCTTGGGGACGAACTAAGCCCGGGTTTAAGGGTTCAGAGCTTGGTCGCCTTTGTGGTTGCACCGCATGGGGCGTCGAAGTCACAACAGGCCGTACCCCAACTAACTCATATTGCCTCGGACCATTTTCAAAATTTTCCGAAAAATGCAACGGCGTTTCTCTGACCACCGGTTGAAAAACGTCCCTCTCAAAATTTTCTCCCCGATTTCCATTTTGAAACAAGTCGTTACCATGCTGGTTCATCAGTGCGTCGAATTGTTGCTCATCTCGCGGTCCGTTTTGAACTCCAGCAACGTTTTCTCCAATTCCAGACATGAGCAGGCGTCGGCGAATTTCAGTTGGGTCCAAAAGTGATGAAGCAACTGAAGAGACAGAATTATGGCGAGCCTCGTTTTCCAAACGTCGGTCTGCTAAGTGCTGTGGCTCTACAATTTGTTGCCCCCCTGCTGATTTGCGTTGTCGTTTAGACGAATGCCGAGGTTGAGTGCTCTTTGACGAGTAAGCGGTGGCGATCGAAAGGCATTACTTCGCCCTTTTTCACAAAAGTTCACTTGCCGAATTCGGTGAGAAGAAAACTGATGAATTTCACAAAATTTCCGTTCTGTAGACGATGAAATGTCGATGGGAATTACTTTACCCTTTTTGTCGAATCAGCTTTGTAGACGGAATTACTTTACCGAGCTGACAAATCGTTGGTGAATTTCTTTTCACTTTTTACTTTTTTGTCGCCGCAGTAGTTGAAGACTTTGTAGACTTCCCTACTTCTACAATTCCCCGTATAAAACCCGCGTCGACCACACCTTTTTGCAGGAGCGCCACGTACAAACAATCAAAAATACTCAGCAGCACGTCGAACAGTTCAGCACTTACACAATTTAAAAGCACACAGAAATAAAGCCTTATTATTTTATGTCAGGCAATTCCAAATTAAGTCTGAGAAACAAAAGCAACAAAAAATGAGGATCACAAACAAAAAACAAAATGCCAAATATCATTAAATTCAAAAATAAAATGAGGTAATTCCTTAATTATGACAATTCATTTATAAGTGCCTGAGCTGCAGTATGCACAAAATAACCAAAATTTAAATTTAAAAATTCGAGCCTTTAGGCAATTGAAAAAAATAGGGGACAGATTTTTTCAGTTTTTAACATATTGCCTTTTTGCATGAAAAATCATCATTTTAAAGTTATTAAATTAATTTTTTTTAATTTATTAATTAATTTTTTTTATTCTATTTAAATTAGCCATAATGAAAATACTTTTTTTCTTTAAAAAATAAAAATAAAATTTTCCTTTTTATTCTTTTATGAGAAAATTTAATCTTATTAGTAAAAGAATAACATTTAAAGATTTTAAAATGTAACGAGAAAAACCCGAAAAGGCATTAAATTTTATGGCTTAATCGAACTTTTTAAGCGATCGAATCTTTTTTAAAAAAATTTTCTTTCATTACATTTTTGTATTGCCATAAAAATATGACACATTTAATTCCTTAATCTAAAGATTCTTTATTATTCAGTTAATTAAAAATTTTAAGTTAAAAAAAGTTTGGGACAAAATTATTGAGTCACGAATTTCGAACTTTTTTATTGTTAGTTATATTTTTTGCAAATTTTTGTTAGAACCAATTAAAAACATTTCATATTTTTCAAATTATGTCCTGATTTTTCACGTTTTTTCCTGTGTATGAATTCTATAAGCATTTTTTTTTGTTGTAAATTAATGTAAAATGATTCTGTTTTGGATGAAAAATTCGTTGATAATTGTACTGATTTTTTTCATTTGTACTGACTTTTTATAATCAATCCAAACAAATAAATTCTCAATTTTCAAAAATTTCATAATTTCCGTCATCAAATTGTAATAATTTACAAAAATTTTATTGCCAATTGAAAATGAAATCATTTATTTTATTAATTTTAATATTATTTTTAATCATTATATTTGATCAAATTGAATCAATGAAGAAAAAGTTGCAAGAAAAGTCTTTTGATGAAATATTTGGAGAAAAATGGGAAGAAAAAGAAGAAGAAAAACGAAATGAATTGAAAAAAACGAGAAATAATTGGACAGTTTTATAAAATAAAAGAGAAAATTAAGCAAAATGGAAGAACATTTTCAAAAAAGGAAGAAGGGGAAAAATTGAAAGAAAAATTGCCAAAAAATTAGGGACAAATCAAACAAAAACTTACAGATGGATCAAAGAATTAGGGCTTAATCAACAAACACATAAAAGCTATGAATCAATAACTGATGAAGAAAAGTTTGAAATTGTACAAGAATTCATTAAAATGACAAATGAATACAAACAAAAAAGAAAATATTCCTCCAAAGAATGGCAACAAAATTATGCCAAAATTTGTAAGAAAATTGGAGTAAGCCATTTCATAATTAACAAATGGAAGAAACAACTTGGAATTATCAGTAAAAGAATTAAAAAGAAAGAAAAAATGGAGAAAATAAAAAATATTGGGAAATAAAGAAAGAAAATCCAAAAATGAGTGACAAGGAAATTGCGGAAATTATTAAAATTGGTCAAACAAGCATTTCCAAATGGAAGAAGCAATTTGAGAAAGAAATAAGTGATGAATGAAAAGATATGAATTTATTTTACGAAAAATTCCTTTTTATTTTTTATTTTTTTGTTTGTTCTCCATTTTGATTTATTGAGATATTTGATGTAAGTTGCAAAGATCTTATTTTGTTATCTTTAAATGGCATAAATATGGGAAAAAAACAGAATAACTAAGTGAATCATCGAATTTGCCGAGAATATTGTCTTGAGCAGTTATTGGGCGTCTAAAGAACCGTAATATAAAAAAAATCTTTTTAAATTATAGATTTTTTAATTAAAATATAAAATTTATTTCCAAGAAAATTCGACTAGGTTACACGGTTGGAGATTGTTCTGTTGATGTGCGGTATCATATTGTATTGTACTGTAATATTGCGCGAGGGTCCCTTCAGATACAATTGATTTTTTGTAAACCGTTTCCCAAGACAATAAATTTTTATTTAGCCGGCATTTTCATTAGTATTTTATAATTAACATAATTGTTTTATAAATCAATTTAAAAATTAAATGAGGATAGAATCTATATTTTTTTTTGTTGACTTTTTAAATGTCAATAAATTAAGTAATTTTTATTTGAATAAAAACTAAAAAAATTTAAATAAATTACTAGAGAAAACGAAGAACTATCATTCAATACCAAGATTTGTTATTTTTAAAAATTTGGCATATTATGATCACTCATTTTTGTATTTTTTCATTTAATTTTTAATTTTTTTTTTCAATACTAAATTATTTCTTCAATTTCCTAATTGTATCATAAATTAGGCCAATTTTCTTGCTAATTTCGGCCAGATCAGAAATGGCACACTTATTCCTTTACCTTGACAATAAATGAGTTGGACAGCACTTACTCTCCTTTGATACCGACTCTTCCGACAGATTTGAAGTTGATGACGAAATACGATTAATTTTTTCAAAAAAATATGTTTATCTTGAGAAAATGAATAAAATATTTGAAATATTTAATCATAAATTGTCCTGTTTTTGCCAATTAAAAATGATTCTTATTTTTCTAATGCGTACTGATTTTCTTTCACGTTTCTTCTAGTTTTTTGTCAAAATTAATGTAAAATCTTTTCTATTTTAATGAAACATTCATTGGTAATTGTTCCTGAATTTTTATAATCAAACGAAGGCAATAAATTACCATTTTGTTCATATTTTTATTTTATTTTTTTTGGTGTTTTTGTTCTAATTTTGAATTTATGTTTCAAATCAAACTTTAATTTTTTTAAATGCCTATTTTTGTGCTTATTTCGCCATTTTTGTGTAAATTCCTTGTAAATATTATATATTTTTACAGTATAATCGAAAAACACTTTCGTTTTTAAATTAATTGGAAAAATAAATTTAAAAAAACCAGTTGACATTAAATATAAGTCCCAAAGTGGTGAAAATGGCATTTTACGCACCTTTTTTGGTCCACGTTACAACTGGTCAACAATGGCACTTCAAAGAATTGGGCTAGTGAAGTTTTGACATATCCGCTTTATAGTCCGGATATGACGATATGACACCAAGTGAATATCACTTATTGAGTCCCTCTCTATTCAATACCTTTTCAGGCGTAACACTCGAAAAATGCCGCGGCACTGCAAAATTGCTTGATAATTTGTTCGTGGATAAAATTTTGAAATTTTTGGGCCTTTGGTCAAAAATTTTAGTACAAAAAATTAATATTACAAAAAATAACCATAAAATGTGCTAAAAACAATTAAAACCACAAAAAAAAAATTTTTTTTTTTTTGGAGTTTTTGTTCTAATTTTGAATTTCTATTCCTATTAAATCGTTAATTTTTATGTTTGAATTTTTTAAATTTGTATTGCCCAAACTTAACCAAAGTGTAGATTTATGCGGAATTGGATCTGTCTGATAGAAATTGGATTTTCCGTCTTCTTCCTCATCCGTGAATTTTCCAACTTTTTTTTAGTTTTTTCTATTACTGATCAAGTTAATAGGCAGTAATTACATCAAATGTAAATGATTTATTATTTCTACTCTGCTCATAATTAGAATTCTAATGAAAGTAGGGAATAAAATGTTTTTGCTTCAGTAGAATAAAAATGTTTATTTAATCGTGGAATTACTTTATTTTTCAATTTAATTGCAATCTTCTTAAAATTATTTATTCTGAAAAATATTATATAATTATACATGTATTTGTCGTGAATAATAAGCTGTTCAATGAAAATAATAAATTCATTTTATTAATCTTTTAAATTTATTTTTTTATTTTTAGAAGTATCTCATTTTAAAATGAAATTATGCCCATTATTCTCTTTAATTGTTTTTTTGATCGTCCTAGTTAATAATAATTACGTTGGATCAGTGGATAAAAAATTGCAACAGAAATCATTTGATGAAATATTTGGAGAAAAATGGGAAGAAAAGGAAGAACAAAAACGAAAAGAATAGAAAAAAAGAGAAATAATTGGAAAATATTATAAAATCAAAGAAAAAATAAAGCAAAAAGGAAGAAAATATTCAAAAAAAGAATGGAATAAAATTAATCCAAAAATAGCGAAAAAATTGGGGACAAATCGAACCAAAATTCAAAAATGGATTAAAGAATTAGGGCTTAATCAGAAAAGAAATAAAACTAATGAAGAAAAATTAGAAATTGTACAGAAATATATTGAAATGAAAAATGAATATAAACAAAAAAGAAATTATTCGAAAAAAGAATGGTACCAAAACTATGCCGAAATTTGCAAGAAAATTGGAATAAGCAATGGAACAATTAACAAATGGAAAAAGCAATTTGGCATTTGTTGTAGAATAACGGAAGAAGATAAAATGGAAAAAATGAAAATTTATTGGAAAACAAAAAGTGAAAAACCAAAAATCAGTGACAAAGAAATTGCAAAAATTTTGAAAATTCATCAAAATAGAATTTTCAATTGGAAAAAACAATTTGGAGAAGAAATGGAGGAGGATTTAAATGAAAAATGATTGAATTTTACAATTTTAGACATATTTTTTTTAAAAAGCTCGAAAATTGTATTTTTTATAGGAAATATTCTATAAATTAATTCCTTATAATATTTTTATTACTGATATTTAATTTGTTAGGAAAACTTAGAATTCAACAAAATAATAATAATAATTTCATTTTAAAAACAAAATTCTGCCCTGATTCAATATTTGGAATGAGATTCCAATCCAGGCATTTTGCCCCAATGTTAATAAATTTTTAGCTGAAAAACAAAATTACTCTCAACCACTAATTTTCATCATTTTACAATTTTCTAATCACTCACTTTCGGTAATAAAAAGAGTAGAAAAAAAGATATTATTTAATAAAAAAATTTATTTTAAATAAAAGTCATCAGTAGGGAAGAATATATCATCTTTTTTTCATTTATTAAAGCAATTTTTTATGACTTCTGTTTCAATTTTTTATTTTCGGATTTAATTTGACTAATTAGGGCAATTAGAATTAAAATCAAACAGAATAATAGTAAGATTTGCATTTTCCGAGATTATATTCCCAAATATGAAAATATAATATTTTTTTCTTAAATAAAATCCAAATAATTTATTTTAGTCTATTAAGAGCCTTTTTATTCACATGAAAAGACCACAACTCTACTATAATTTCTTTCATTTTGAAATGCTTGAATTACTAATTTTTCATCATTTGCAATTTTCTAATCACTCACTTTCGGATTATCATTTTATATATTTTCCACAAAAAAATAATTAATTGTTTTCCTTTATTTATTAATAAAAAGAGTAGAAAAAAAAAGAAATTATTTAATAAAACAATTTATTTTAAATAAAAGTGATCAGTAGGGAAGAAAATCATCATTATTTACAAATAAATTTGATTCATGTTTTTTTTCAGGAAATTCAGTAGAATTGAGCTTTTTTCATGTGAATAAAAAGTCTCTTAATGGACTAAAATGAATTATTAAGAAAAAAAACATTATATGAATTCATATTTGTGAAAAAAAATCATAAAAATGAAATTATTATTTTTATTCTGTTTGATTTTAATTTTAATTACCCTAATTACTTCAAATGAATCAGAAAAGAAAAAGTTGCAACAAAAGTCATTTGATGAAATATTTGGAGAAAAATGGGAAGAAAAAGAAGAAGAAAAATTAGAAGAAAAAAGAGAAATAATTGCAAAATTTTATAAAATAAAAGAGAAAATAAAGCAAAAAGGAAGAAAATATTCAACAAAAGAATGGAGTAAAATAAATTCGAAAATAGCGAAAAAATTGGGAACAAATCGCAAATATATTCAAAAATGGATTACAGAATTGGGGCTTAATCAAAAAATACAGAAAAGCTACAAGTCGAAAACAAATGAAGAAACAATTGAAATTGTTCAAAAATTCATTGGCATGACAAATGAATATAAACAAAAAAGAAAATATTCAAAAAAAAGAATGGTACCAAAACTATGCCGAAATTTGCAAGAAAATTGGAATTAGCCAATACACAATTAGTAAATGGAAGAAACAATTAATTTTGAAATGAATAAATTATCCAATTCATTCTTTTTTTTTTATTATTAAGACCAAGAATTTATTTTGTTGAATTATTTTTTTTTTATAAAAATTGCATAAATAATTTAATTTTGCTGCTTTTTAATTACATAAATTTGCAAAACAAAATTAATTAACTAACCAAATCATATTGTTTATCATTTTTAAATAATATATATATATTTTTTAAATTTATCTGAATTTTGTACAAATATGTAAAAAAAAAAAAACTCCCAAAAATCAAAATGTAATTTGGTCAATTCGGCAAACACAGAATACGGCCGTTTTCGTACGAGTGGATATGCCATTTCGTCCGTATTATTTCAAATTTAAAATTTTGCATGAATAAAAATTTTTGAAAATTTGCTATTTAATAGCGTTTTTCAAATGCTTTCGAATAATAACAAGAATGTTTAATTTGGTTGAGAAAAGAAAAAAGTTATGGTCCAAACTGGATAGGGATTTTTACGGAGTACGGGTTTTCCGGATTTTTAGTCCGTAATCCTGATAATGAGCAGAAAAAAAGAGAAAAATTTTCAAACTATTATAAAATAAAAGAGAAAATAAAGCAAAATGAAGAAAATATTCAAAAAAAGAACGGACTAAAATTGAAGAAAAAATAACGAAAAAATTGGGGACAAATCGCAAAAATATTTATAAATGGATCAAAGAATTTGGTCTTCAAAAACTCAAATCTCACAAATCAAAAACTGATGAAGAAAAATTTAAAATTATGCAGGAATTTATTGAAAAGAAAAATTGGAAGAAAGAAGAGAAATAATTGGAAAATATTATAAAATAAAAGAGAAAATAAAGCAAAAAGGAAGAAAATATTCAAAAAAAGAATGGAATAAAATTAATCCAAAAATAGCGAAAAAGTTGGGAACAAATCGAACCAAAATTTATGAATGGATTAAAGAATTTGGGCTTCAAAAATTTAAGTCTTACAAATCAAAAACTAATGAAGAAAAAATAGAAATTTTACTAAAATTCATTGAAATGACAAATGAATATAAAGAAAAAAGAAAATATTCACGAAAAGAATGGAAACAAAATTATGCCGAAATTGGCAAGAAAATTGGAGTAAGCCATGGAACAATTAGTAAATGGAAGAAACAATTAATTTTGAAATGAATAAATTATCCATTCATTTTTTTTTTTTATTAAGACCAAGAATTTGCTTTGTTTAGTTATTTTTTTTATTAAAATTGCATAAATAATTTAATTTTGCTGCTTTTTAAATTACATAAATTTGCAAAATAAAAAATATTTTCATCCCAGTCCCAGGCGAGGATGGGTTGCGCGTATCCCTGTTTCCTGGGGGCCAGCAGGCCATTTTCGTACGGCCGTTTTCGTACGAGTGGATGGATATGCCATTTCGTCCGTATTATTTCAAATTTAAAAATGTCTTTAAAATTCAGGATGTCGACACTAGAGATCGTGTACGGACCGGACTTATATACGGCTTTTTACGGATCCGTAGTCCGTAATTCGTTTTTTTTTTTGGGTCGATTCAAAAACCTAGTATTTTTCTAACTTTTTTGCACTGATTTTTTTGTGCATGGATAAAAATTTTTGAAAATTTGCTATTTAATAGCGTTTTTCAAATGCTTTCGAATAATAGCAAGAATGTCTAATTTGGTTGAGAAAAGAAAAAAGTTATGATCCAAAAATTCGGCCGACGACGTTTTGTCCTGCACCGATACGGATCCGTATTTTTTTCCTGGATACGGATTTTTACGGAGTACGGGTTTTCCGGATTTTTCGTCCGTAATCCTGACCCTGATCAGTATTTTCTCAAAATCACGCCCTCTAGTCGACACAATCATTTGAATTATGTTGTGCAGAAAGAAGTCTGATTTCATTTGTGCAACATGAAAGCTGCGTATGTTGAATGCCAGCCTTAACACAAATTCCCCTAAAATTGTGCCTAAAAATAATTGTTTTTTTTAAAGTAGGTTAGTTTTGACAGTTTTTGAGTAATTTATGAAAAATATTAAAAAAAAATTTTTTTTTTTTTTGTTATACTTGACTATTTTTTCTAAATTTTGGTTTAATGAGCATATTATAAATTATTTAAAAAAACAGATTCCACAAAAGCTTTTGTCTTAATCAAATTAGTATAAATTTTTGAAATAAAATGTGTTAGAAATACGAATCCATCCGAATCAGGACAATTTCAGAAAAAAGGACAAAATCACACAACACATTTATTTGAAATTGTAATTCATCTCCATATTTCTCGCTTGTTCTCAGTAGCGTGCCATCGATGTCCCAGGCCTGCCGTTTCCATTCTCGACGGGCGTAACTTCGAGGACCGGGATTTGTGCCGGCTGATGTTGTCCCGGTGCCATTGGTACCACACGGTCCGACCGTCTTCGTTCCATATTCTTGATACGGTAATTCATCTCCATACGGTATGGCTGTTGTTGCTGTTGTAATGTTCCTCCCGTGCCATGCACTGAAGTGTCATCCCGTGTCGAAAACATGTGCGAATATATGGAGGAGAACAGCAATGCTTCGATCGAGCTCATCAACTCGGACAAAGGGCCTGTGCCAAGCGATGAGCCGGCACCAAAAATCTACGAAAAATCATTTTGCATTTATTTAATAAATAATTTTATATGGTAATATAAAATGTTAAAATAAAACGAAATATAGTTTAATATATAAAAAAATATATATTTGAATTATTTAGTTAATTAAATTTACCCTTTCCCAAATAAATGGAAGAAAATGCGGCAAAAATGAGAGAAACAATTCACTGACAATTGCAACGGATGTCAGCAAATTATTCTAAATAAATTTTAATAATATTTAATTTTCTAAAAAATTTTTATTGAATACCGCGCGATTGGCACGACGAATTTGCAATTGTCCAGCATTGTTTAGCATTTTTGCTGTTGAAGCCATTTTACGGTTGGACCGGTAAAAAACGACGAAAAACGAAATGCCACTGATTGTGTTCAAAATGGCACAAAATGCACGCCAGCCGAGGTACAATTGGACGGAAGTGCCAAGAATGCAGCCGAAAATTTCACATTCTAATGATTAAAAAAAGAATATTATAAAGACCAAGCTGTAAAAAAAAAAAAAAATCAAATTTAGAATATATTTTATTAAATAATTAATTTTTGTATTTTAAATTGGAAACAAGACGCGGGAGGTTCGGGAATGGCACCGTTCAAATTGCCACGGGATTTCAAACACTGTGAAGAATCACGAAAATTGGGGCAGATGCCGCAACCCGAATGCTTAAATCCCCATCCTGACCCACCTGTCTTGGTTGGCACTGGCATTGCCGAGAGCATTCCAATGAAGTTGAACAGAATGCCAACCGCCAAAGCGCTAAGGAAGGATGTCTTCAACACTCGCTTGATCTGATAGCCATAATTGTGCCCAAAGCGTATGATACAAATTCGGTCAATGGTCAAGAAGAACACGGACATTGGGATGATCGAGAGCAGCAAATGTGCCGGAAGCGCAATGGAGAAAAGTGTGGCACCATTGTAAAGCGTACCTGAGAAATGCAATAAAATTATACTGAAACGGTTCCACAGTTTGTAATTTTAAAATTGTTAGCAAAACCTAGGTTTATTTAAACTAATTTTTGTTAAATTATATAAATGAATTTACAAAATTGAAAAATTTTACACTTAAATTGAGGAGTTTTATTGCCTAATTAGCATTTTCTTTTTTTAATGCTTTAATGATGTCTTTTCAAACTTGGAAATTTTAAGATCAATTTTAAAATTGGACACAAAAAATAGGATCTTTTAAACTAATTTTTGTCAAATTATATAATCAATTATATAAAAAAATTTAAAAAAAATAAATATTTTTCACGCAAATTGAGGTGTTTTAATGACTAATTAGCATTTTCATTTTCTATGATGATCTTTAAGATTTTTATGCTTATTTCACCGATCATTGATCACCTTCCGTTGGGCGCCAAACACTGATTGCATGGATTTCATATGGTAACAGCAAAAGTGCGGCACACAACCAATTGACCAACAATGCCATGAAGAACAACGAAATATTCTTGCGCACATTTGAGCGAAGGATTAGGAAGATTTGCACAATTGCAACCGTGTGGAAAATGATGGCCAAAATAAATTCGGCCAAAACAAAATAGGAACCGGACATTTTTAATGAGTGCGCTAAAATCAGGGACAATTAATTAAAATGGATATTAATTGAAACCGGACATTTTTAAAGAAAGCGCTAAAATCAGGGACAATTAATTAATGAATTAATTAAAATGGATATTAATAGGAACCGGACATTTTAATGAGTGCGCTAAAATCAGGGATAATTAATTAATGCATGAATTAATTATTTAAAATGGATATCAATAGGAACCGGACCTTTTTTGAAGAGGGCGCAAAATCCGGGACAATGAATTAATTAGTGAATTGAAATGGGTATTAAGGTGAAAATGATATTTGGTGTTTAGATATCGGAGAATTTTTGCTTATATTGATGTTTTTGAAGGGGTATTACAGGATTTTTTTTTTTTAAATTAAACTGCAGATTTTCGGATTTTTACTTTTTTGGATAAAATTATTTAATTCAAATAATGAGAATTTTGAAATATTCAAAAAATTTTAATTAATTTAAATGATAAAAGTGCGCACACTCTGCTGGAATTTTGGCTTTATTAGTTTTTATGAAAAAAAGGTACAAAATTCTGTGTCAATTAAATTGTGATCAATAAATCTGTGGGAACATGTGGCAATTCTTAAAGTTTTTACGTGTAAATTAAAGCGGTAATTTGATTGCACCAAATAATACTTAGAGAATTATGAGCAAAAATGATGGCAAATGATTATTATTCACACACTAATTGAGGGCTTGAACACGGACGAACAACTGAATAGAAATAGACAAATATTTAAAAATTCTCTTAATATTCAGAAGACTATTTTTAAAATTTATTTTTCCTTTTTCAGAAATTAATTTAATTGCAAAAAATCACTTACAAATAAATGAATATTTTGTGTAATTTTATTAGGGAAGATAATTTTTCTTATCATAAATTAAATGGAATTGAGTTTATTAAATGAGTAAATGCCAATTACAACTTTGCCTTCCTTTCAATAACCAAAATTAAATTATCCCACACACATAAAATGCCATTCACTCATTGGGCAAAATTCTTATAGCTTTTTTCTTCGAGTGCCAAATTTGGCAAAATAAAAAAAATAGTTTTCATTATTTTAATATAAGCAATCGCAACAAATAATACGGTAATTATGAAGATATGAATCTACAGAAAATTCTCACAATTCCAAATTAAGAAAGCAAAACAAAATTTGCTGACGTATGAAGGTTATTTTAATAATGGGAAAAATTGTTTATCATTCAATTAATTAGATGTATATTTTTAGCCATACCAATGAATGAAAAAAAAAAATTATTTATTCAAAAAATGAGAATTTTTAAATATTAAAAAATGGAATTAAATTAAATTAAATAATAAAATTGCGCACACTCTACTGGAAGTATGACTTTTATTAATTTTGATGAAAAAAGGTACAAATTTTGTGTCAAGTAAATTGTGATCAATAATATGTGGGAACATTGGGCAATTCTGAAAAATTTTTACATGTAAATTAAAGCGGTAATTGAAATTGCAACAAGAACTAATATTTATCACACTACTAATTAATGGGGATAATTATTAGCAAATGATATAGATAGCAAATGATTATTAACATATTAATTGAGGGATTGATGATAAATGTAGTGAAATTTTGGCATTATGCCTTTTAGTAATTTTTATGAAACAAGGTAAACCAAAATAAATTATCCCACACACATAAAATGCCAATCACTCATTTGGCAAAATGCTTAAAGCTTTCTTTGAGATGCCAAATTTGGCAAATGAAATTGCGTTTTCGCTAATTTATATGCCAAGCAATTGGAAAAAAATAATATGGGATTTTTATTAGTTAATTTTGATTTTGGATAAACTCTATAAAAATTAGTAAAAATTTCCAAAAATCCTAAGCTTAATTTCTCATATTTCTTCTTGAAAATATAAATTTATAAAATATATTTCCAACAAAAAACAGAGTTTTGAAGACATAAAATTGCACTGATTAATAGAATCTACAAAAAATTCTCACCAAATCCAAATTAAGAAAGCAAAAACAAAATTTGCTTACGTAATGAAACAGCCTATTTATGATGGAATTATTAATAATGGATGCGGGAAAAAATTATTGTTCATTCAATTAGGTGCGCATTTTTAGCCATACCATGAAGGAAAACTTAAAATAGATAAAATCAGTGAAAATGAAATTTTTTTAAATATGGAATTACTGTTTGAAATTTTCACTGAAATAAAATATATCTGCTAAATCTCAATTTTATTTTTAATTTCAAAACAAAAGATGGAATAATTGTGCGATTCTGTTAGCTTTCAGAAAAATTATGGAAGAGTAAAATTTAAAAAAATCATAAGGTTAAACAATCATCATTAAAGAAAACAAAAAAAATGCTAATCCTAAAGCTCACATAATATTGAAGTAAAATTTATTTTAAATGTTATTTTTAATTAATTAATTTATGTTCATATTCTTTTGACACAAATTTTAAAATTTAATTCCCTTTTTTCAGTCGATTAAAAATCTAGAAGGAATCAAATGTTTATACGCTTATTTAAATGATAAAAAATAAACACATAATCCTCCATTTTCATTCCTCATGTATCTCTTCTACAATTGTTTTCTTCCATTTCGAAATGCTCGATGGATGAATTTTCATCAATTTTGCAATTTCTTTGTCACTCATTTTCGGATTTTCTTTTTTCATTTGCCAATAAATTTTCATTTTCTCCATTTTTTCTTTCTGGTTGATTATTTTTCGACTAATTCCAAATTAATGCCAAATTGGACATTTTTGTTTATTAAGTCCCAATTCTTTAATCCATTTATAAATTTTCATTCGATTTGTCCCCAATTTTTTCGTTATTTTTCCTTCAATTTTACTCCTTTCTTTTGTTGAATATTTTCTTCCTTTTCCCTTTATTTTTTCTTTTATTTTATAATATTTTGCAATTATTTCTCTTTTTTGAGTTCATTTCGTTTTTCTTCTTTTTCTTCCCATTTTTCTCCAAATATTTCGTCAAATGATTTCTGTTATAATTTTTTCGTTTCCGTTTATTTAAAATACAATGCATTCTTATATCTTTTTTTATTTTGTTCGTCTGAATGTTTTCTACATTTGTCTACTAATTTTTTTTTTGTTCGTTTATTAATCAGATTTTTGTGCGGGTTTTGCTGACTATGCCAAAAATGTATATTCTTTCACTAATTTTTCACGAATTTATTGTGGTCGCAAATAAAATATAATCATTCAGAAACGGTTTTCTATAATACAAATTAGGGCCGTAGAATCCAAATATGGCTTTAAATCTATCCTATGTTTTCAAAACTGAGCTTGTACTGCTTGAACTTCGTGCATGAGTTTCTAGCTGTACAGGCTCATTGAGAACTCTGAGCTCAAATCTAAGGCCATATTCGGACTCAGGCGTGTCCGATTTACCCAAGATTATCTAAATTCAGAGTTTTCAAATGGCATTAGAAAAAATTTGTTAGCGATGATTCCGAAAAAGCCCATTTTTGGAGACCACTTACAGACTCGGCCCTCCAATAATTCATTTATTAGGTATTAAAATTTTTTCTTGATATATTGTTATAGTCCTAACTTACTATTGTATATTATCAAGTTTTCTCTGCCTCTGTATCTATTTTCATTTTTTTTTTTTGCCATATATTTTTATGATTAACGAAATGATCATTTTAGTAATATTTTAATGAAAACCATTAAATTTTTGCATTATAATTGATTTTGTTGGTGAAAGATTTTCATTATTAAGCAACTTATTAAATGCCAAATGTTTATAAAAATGAATAAATTAAAAAATTTCCGATGACTTCATAACTATTTACTAGAGGTGTGCCGTGAATCACGGTCACGGTCACGGTTACCGTGAATTTCACCGGTTTTTTCACTCACGGTCACCGTCACGATTCACGGTGTTAGTTCACGGTTTTTCCGTGAAAAATTTACACTGGATAAACTGAAAATTTCAGAATTTCATATTGTTTTATAGAGAAAACTTGGTCATGTTTTGGGCAAAGTTATATAAGAAATCGGAGCAAAATTTGCAAAAATTTCCCTGCGGCGCCTATCGGCACCGCAGGGCATCCAATACTTTTTTTTCATAAACAAATCGGCTTAAATCAAGATTTCCAAAGTGTACTTATTTCTAAATTTTGTGCCTATTTCAATATTACGTGCTTATTTTGGATTTGATAATAAAAAATGCAAAATTTAAGGACTGTTTTGACTTATAATTTTTTTTGAAGCGAATATTTGAATTACTTTTGATTTCCAAAAAAACTTTATATTTCATTTTCTTGAGTGTAAAAGCCACAAAATTTCAGTGAAAATGTGTTAAAAATAGTCAGAATTTCTATTTTTCCTCCGGCGACGCCTATTGGCACCGTAGTGCCCCCAAAAATTTTTTTTTCATAGAAAATTGTCTCAAAATTTAAAAAAATTGGGCTTTTTTTGTGAAAATTTGTTAGCAAATTGCATTGAGATTTTAAAATTTTCCCGGCAGCGCCTACCGGCGCCGCCGGGCCCACCGATTCCCTAAAAGTTTTTTGTAAAAAGCGAGTCGCAAAAAACACATTGATTTAATTTTTTTTTTAATTTTGAATAATTTTCCAAAATGCTGATTTTGACCCCAAATGATGATTTTTGTCTGACAAATGTGTTTTAAAAATTTTCAGTTGGGATCCCCGATAAAAAAAAAAAAAAAAAAAATCGCCGCCAGAGAAAATTTTCTTAAAAATTCACGGTCACGGTCACGAAAGCCGTGAATTTCACGGGTTTTTTGGATCACGGTCACGGTCACGATTCACGGGACCAATTCACGGTCACGGTCACGATTCACGGTTCACGGGTTTTTTCAGTCACGGCACACCTCTACTATTTACCAGGGGTGGGACACCTCTCGCCTCTCGTCTCTCGCCTCTCGCCAA
Organism: Heterodera schachtii; assembly: GCA_023374025.1. Lineage (NCBI taxonomy): Eukaryota > Metazoa > Nematoda > Chromadorea > Rhabditida > Heteroderidae > Heterodera > Heterodera schachtii. Next base: position 2,475,890 of record SIJG01000012.1, read on the forward strand.
CTCTCGCCATTTTTGGGACTCTCGCCTCTCACCTCTCGTTTTTTGGGACGAGAGGCGAGAGGTGAAAATACACCCCCTAAAGATTGAACTTTTGAGCAGTCAGAAAAATATTCAAATTTACCTACACGAAAAAACATTAATTTTAATACTAAATCTAATAAGGTTTTAAAATGATAATATTCTAAATAATTTTACGACTAAATTTAGTCTTTAAAAAATAAAATCCAAGTCAGTGTGGTTACATCATATTTTTTAGGTATTTTCTCGAAAAATATAATAGGAAAATAATTTTACAAAAATTGGAAAGAAGCCAAAATAAGTTCAAAAATAGAAAAAATTATCTGTTTTTTCATCTCTCAATCTAAATGTTTGCCTTTTTTTCTTTTAAAATGTTTATTTAGCTATTTTCGAAAGTTTTTGCTTAAATTTAGCTAATTTGAAGAATTTTAAAAAATTTTGCCCTCAATTTTAGTGCATATTTTTCATATTTATGTGCGATTTTGGTGCATATTAATTTTGCGAGGAGTTATTGGATTTACAAAGTTCTGCCAAAAATGATTTTAAAGAGTTAATTATTAATGTAGATTTTTTAGCTTTAGCAAATTTTGATCACATAGAAATTTTGAAATTATTTTAAAAAAGGAAACAAATATGTTCTAGTGGCTAAGCCTCCACTTTTTTATTTGATTTGAAAAAATATTTATGGTCAAAAATTAAACCTGATACAACAAAAGCGACTTCCTGAACGATTTAGACTAGTGGAATCCGAATATGGCCTTAAATCTGGCCTATCTTTGATACTTGTTTCAAAAAATAATAAATTTTATAATTGTTCAATTTGTAAATCACAATTTTTAAAATTTACAACATTTTTTTCTTTGAAATAAAGCAACGGTTTATGACAGAATTTAAAATAAAAATCATTTACGAATAAAATTAAATAATTATGCGAAAGATAAGTCTTAGTTAGTTCAATTTAATAAATTTTTGGCAAATTTATCGAATTTTTTAGAAGCATCAATTCAATCCTCAAAAATTTTCTTCTAAAAATGAATTTGAAATCCCAACAAATCACTCTTACTCTTCTTCTTCTCAGTTCTTTAAAATCTTTCTTCTCCAAATTGTTTCTTCCATTTTTAATTGTTCTATGATTTACTCCAATTTTCTTACAAATTTCGGCATAATTTTGGCGCCATTCTTTTAGCGAATATTTTCTTTTTTGTTTGTATTCATTTGTCATTTCAATGAATTTTTGTACAATTTCAATTATTTCTTCATCAGTTTTTGATTTATAGCTTTTCTTTTGATTAAGTCCCAATTGTTTAATCCATTTATAAATATATTTTCGATTTGTCGCCAATTTTTTCGCTATTTTCTGTTCAATTTTTCCCCATTCTTTTGCCGAATATTTTCTTCCTTTTTGCTTTATTTTTTCTTTTATTTTATAATATTTTGCAATTATTTCTCTTTTTTTGAGTTCATTTCGTTTTTTCTTCTTTTTCTTCCCATTTTTCTCCAAATATTTCGTCAAATGACTTTTGTTGTTGCAATTTTTTATTTTCGGATTCACTTGGATTAAATAAGAAAATTGAAATTAAAATAAAATAGAATAATAATAATATTTTCATTTTTTAAAAATTCTCAAAATTATTTTAAATGTTGGCCATTTATTTATTCATTTATTTATACAAGAAATAAAACTGTCATTTCTATATAAAACAAACTACAAAATATTAAAAAATATTCATCTGATCTCTCCGGAAAAACATTTTATTTGAAAAGAAAATTGTGTTTTGTGATTTGCTATTTTTTAATAAAATGATCATAATAATAAAAGTTATAAAAATTATAATTTCTAGAATTTTTAGGGTGCTAAAAATCGGGAAATATTAGTTGCTAAACTAAAAATGCCAAAATAGTTGTTCATTGTTGCCAAAAATTGGAAAAACCTGTCAATAAATGTGTGAATCTAATCAAGCCAATTTTGTAGTGCCGTGGCATTTTCGAGTGTTTCGCCTGCAATGGCATTGGATGGGGACCCAAACAAGTGATAGTCACTGGGTGCCATATCGGCGGAATATGTTAAAACTTCACCAGCCCAATTCTTGAAGTGCCATTTTTGAAAAATTGTAAGTGTCGACCAATTTTTCTGAAACAAAATGCGCTAATTTTTATCCATTTGGGGGCCATATTAAAAAAACAATAATTTTGCTAAAAATTCTGCTGATTTTTAGTTGAAAAATAGTTTTACAAATTCATTAAAAATATCAAAAAAAATTTCCTGTCGGCGCTTTTCGTCACTGCCGGTCCCCAAAAGCGCCGAAAATAGATATCACCAAAAATAAGGAATTTTGAAAACTTTAAAATTTAAATAAATCGGTTCTTCTTTTTTTTTGATTTAAAAAATTTGAAAACAAATTGGTTTCTATTAATTGTTGATTTTTTAAATTTTAAGATGGATTTTGTTTTAGTTTTTATTTTTTAAAATTAAAGAAAAACGCTTTTATTTTGGCGATAATTTTTTCAATTGAAAAATTTTTAAATTAATTTTTGTATAAAAAAATTCTCATCTCCTTCTCGTGTCTCATATTTTATTTTTGTCTCCTTTTTCTCATGTTTCATGTCTCATATTTTATTTTCCTTTTTTTAAATTCATATTACAAATTTATTTTCATTATTATTTTGCAAAATTCGATTTTTGCCAAAACATTTTTCGGCATTTATTGCGCTGCTGCTTTTGCCACAATTTGAAGACGAAAAGTGCGTATTTGCATGGGTTGAAGATGGACCATCAAAGTGCCAATATTCTGTTGCATCAGCTTATTGGCAGCCAAGTTCAGCTCCTCACCGGAAAGCACCGTGAAGGGGGCGAACAATTTCTTAAATAAAATTTTAAAAAATAAATCAATTAAATAATAATTTAACAAAAATAAATAAATATTATATTTTAAAGTTTCCTCCTCTTATGAATAAGTAAAATTTTCCATTAAAATAATAATTGAACCCATACAAAATAATATAAATTTTAAAATAATTATTTTGTTTTTATGTTTAACTGAAAAATTTCTGATAGAAAATTTTAAAATAAAAACAATAAATTAAACAAATAAATAATAAATAATAATTTAAAGTTTCCTCTTGCAAATAAGTAATCATTTGATTTTTCTCTTCGAAGCTGTAAATGAACCCATTTAAAATAAATAAATAAAAAAAAATTATTTTGTCTTATTTTTAATCTAAAAAATTAATGAATGAGTAGATATTTTTCATTCTTCCAAAAAAATAATTATTGAATTCATTTTTACCATTTTTCTTTTGTATTTAATTAAATTATTTTTGAATGAAAATTAATTTAATAAATTATTTTAATTAATCATTAATTAATTAATTGCTTTTTTTTTTAATGTTTCCACCTGAATGTCCACTTGAACAGGCTCAGAAGTTGTGTTAAAAGTGCCCAAATTTTCTTCGTTGTTCTGATAAAAATGTTCAAGACGTAGCAGCACGGAGTCAACGGGGTCAACATCCGATGGACGAATGGTCAAAATGTGAATTTTTGGCGAAATCGGATGCGCCAAAGCGGAAAACTGGTGGAATTTTTTAAAATTATAATGTTGAATTTTTGAAATTTTTAAGTACAAAAAAGGACATTTTCATTTCGAAGAATGGGAGTCAATTTTCAATGATTTTTATTAGATTTGTACGGGACCGGAAATTTTGAGAAAAACCAGGACCGGGAGGGACTTTTCGGGTTGAAAAACCGGGACTGTTTGGCTGGGAAAACCGGGAAAAAGCCGAGACCATTCCCGGTCCCGGTCAAAACCGGTATTTAGGTACTCAGTTGTACGTTTTTTTCAGTACCAGTCCCGGTCGCGTACAACTCTAATCTTTATTCTTTATCCAAAAAGAATTTCTTTCTTTTTTTGCATGTTTTTACACACAATGTTTGGCAAATTGCCATTTTCTATTAACGATAATTTAATTTTTTTTAATTTAAATTTTTGTTGTTTTTTTATTGTGGTTTATTTAATTATTGATTTGTTGTATATCATAAATGATTTAAAGGGCTTTCATTTTTATTGTTTTTTATATTAGAAGAATTTAAAATAATTTTTTTGCTAAAAACCCTAATTCTTGAAATATGAAATATTTTTACAACTTTTTACCGTCCATTAAATTTTTTTATTTTGATGTAAAAATATGTTAAAAATGATTTTTTTAAACAAAACTAAAACGAAATATTTATGTGATTTTTAAATGAAACAAAAAATTCTGCATGTGGCAGGGTTCGAACCTGCGCGGGACAATTCCCTTTGTGACTGGGCTCACAACGCCTTAACCACTCGGCCACACATGCGACACCACCGAAAATTATTGGCCATTTATTGTCCAGCAATTAAGGTGATAATGACCAATGACCAACAGAGCATAATTGTCTATGGTGAATAAAAAGAGAGAGAGCGAGAAAGAGAGAGAGAGAAAGAGCAAGAGAGAGACTGGGCGAGAGAAAGAAAGAGAGAGAGAGAAGAGAGCGGGAGAAAGAGGAGCGAGAAGAGAAAGAGAGAGAGCGAGAGAGAGAGAGAGAGGGCGAGATGAGAAATTCCCCCTCATTATATATTTTTGAATTTATAAATTCTGTAAATTTTCAGTTTGAATTCGGTGAATTTTTAAAATTTAATTCGTCACATTATTTTTCATAAATTCCAATCACCTGTGTTCGATAGTTGGCCTTGTAATGCGGAATGTCTCCATCAACAAATGGCGAAAATGCCAACATTTGTGGGGCGCCGATTTGGAACATTTCCAGGGATAAGGGTCAAAAATTTAAATAAATTGTATTTAAATAGAATTTTCAAAAATTTTTTGGCCAACCGATGCGCGGCCGATGAAGCATCGCCAAGCAACAGCCAATGCCGGCCTCGGATGATTAGCCCATTGCCGTCCTCGCCCGGCTCGTCCAAAGCTTCTTCCACGCCGAATCCGTCATCCCAAAAAGCGCGGCGATGAAGCTAATGGAAAATCAAAATTCATGAAATGCTAATTAATTTTATTTTTTTTAATATTGTCATTTTTATGGCAGAAGGTCAATGTTCTGCTTCAACTTTATGCATGGAATTGGAGCAGTACATACAAGCAATTGTAGCAGTGTTAGAAAAAAACAAAGGAAAAATTCTGAATCTTTCGGCCTGTTTTGGTCATTCACCTACCTCCCCCCCCCCCTAATTTTCACGACGATCTATGAGAGGGTCTTTAAGCAATTAACCAAGGACTGCCATTGGAAAAACTCGCTTTCCAAGAACGGGTGTACTGGTTTCCAAGGACATAACTGGAAAATTTCATTAAATTCAAGGACACTTAAAGTTTATCATATGCATACTATTTCAAGGACGAATGGCAACCCTGAATTAACCCTTTTAAAAATTGATTTGTCAGTGCGCTGCAACTGTCACAGTTTACGGCATGTCCAAGAAAGGCAAACAGATAAATGCTCTGCCGAAAAAGCATTTACCGTAGTCCCCGCTTCAACCATGTCCACTGCCGCCCGCCCCTACCGTACCATCAATTCGATTTGTCCGTCCGCCAGTGAAGCGCCACCCTGGGACCGGTCTGTCAAAATGACCATCCGCGTTTTGTCGTCCTGCACATAAATTCGGCTAAATTGTGAGAGGAAAAAAAAGATTTTAAAAATTAATTAGGTAATTAAAATTTGCCTGTTCACTGGGTAATAATTGGCTGCCACCGGCTCGGTGCCTTCAAAGAATGACGAATCATTGCGGCTGAAATTCAAATTTTACTAGTACATTTCATAAAAGTGACATTCCCTCCAAATTTGCAAAAATCATTAAAATTTTTAAAATAAAAAAAAGAAAAAATATTTAATTAATGGAATACTTTAAAACGAAAAGACTCAGACTTAGATTTTGACGAAATATTTTTAGTATTTTTAAGAATTATTCAAGCAAAATTTTCAAAAAATGAAATATAAAAAGCATTTCCATTTCAAACCTCAGGAATCCTTTGTCGCCAAAAGATTTTCATTTAAATTTCGAAAAAATAACTTTTTAGAGAAAACTCTTTTAAATTTTCTTTAAATATTTTTAGATTTAAAAATTTTTCATTAGGGTTTTCAAAGTGAGGTGTAATAATGACAAACTTAAGAAACACGTCAAAACTAAAATTTCTCTACTTCATTAAATACTCAAATAATAAATTTTTTGGTTTATTTAATTAATTCAAATTATTTCAAGAAACGATAAAATCATTTAATTAATTGAGCTAATTATGTTCTCACCGTCTTTTCATCATTTGCCGACCGTTTGAATCTGTCCAAAAAATTCCTTCAGAGTTTAGTTCGCTCATTGTGTAACGTGTGATCAGTTCAATTGTTTTAAGGTCACTAAATTAAAACCAAATAATTTTTAATTATCCCAAATTAATAGCCATTAATTAATTAACCCACCTCAAATTTTTTGGAAGAGGTCCTACTGTAAAATCGAATTCAATGTACGGTTTGCCGGCAACAAGTCGAACAATTTGGCTTATCCATGGCGAAACAATTTGTCGGACTTCTTGGACCAACGAATTCTGTATTTAATTACAAAATTTAAAAAAAATTCTTAAATAATTTTTACTCATTACATTAATTTTGCTTAATTGGATGGGCTCTTTGCAAGTGAATGGCGAAGTGCCATTTGGACGAAAAATGTATGCGCCCGAGGCCTGAAAATAATCAAATAATTTATTTATTATATGTGACCTTTTGGCACTTATTAGATAGTTTTCTACAGTATCAAAAAATCTCAGGAATTTTTCATAAAAAAACTTTAATAAAAGAAATTTGGAAATTTTTTAGGCGTTTTTATAGAAAGATTTTATGGAATCTTCGGTTGTTAAACGACAGGTGGGAAATAACCTTCTCCGGTTTTTTTATGCAAATGCCAAAAATTGATAAATGACAAAAAATATTTTAAAAAAACAATAAACTAATTAATTAATCGGAATCAAAAAGAAAAAAACCAATGCCTGTCTTGGAGTTGTATTAATGGACATGCCATGATAATACAAGAATTGCTGCCGAAGCTGAACAGTTTGTTTCCGGCGTAAATCTGCCACACTTTGAAGAAGCCCATCGGTGCCAAAATTCAGTCGGAAAAACTTAATTCAAAAACAATAATAATGCCCGACATCGGAGCCTGAATCTGGACAGATTTTTCCGGATTCCAGATTTTAAATTACACTAATTACAAAATTTATTAATTATTAAATGCCCTTCTGAATTTAATTAGCAAAAGGACGCAAAAACAATATAATTAAAAAGGTCAAAGAAATTAACAAATTGAATAATTAATTAATTACTTCATTTGAAATTGTTGTCAATTCGTCACCACCTTCATTTTGCTGCTGCTGCTGGTTTTGTTGTTGTTCATTGTTGTTTCGTTTTCTTGTCCTCAGAATGTTTTTCTCGCTGGGACAAATAATTTTTTTTCTATAATAATAATTTAATTTAAATGTTTAAAAAATTTATAAAATTTTTTTAATTATTTGTTAATTAATTGAATTAGGTATATCTTTTAGATTAATAACCAAAATATAGTTTAAACAATAGGAAAATAGTTAATTTCTATCGTTGGAGAAAGGAGAAGATGTTGTGGGCGAGGGAATAGGAAATCAGACTTGGGGATTGGATTTGGGGGGAATAAATCCAATTCAACACCACTTTGTGTTTAAAGTCAAATACTCACTGCTCGTTTCTAACGGCCGCTTTAAAGCCAAGAGTATCAAAGTTTGGGGAATTTATCAGGGAGTTAAGACAATTCATAAAACATAAATAATAAATTCAATATAAAATGAAAACATAAAACATTACATAATTCGAAAACCAATTTCCGAATGAAGACAAATATGAAAAAGATAAAATGGACAACAAATAATATTTAAATGGGGAAATTACGCTAAAACAATCGTCATGAAAGATAATAAATGGATAAATCACTATTTATCCTACGTCCCCCGCCGCTCAAAGATCCGTGTCCTCACGGATTGGTCGCCGCGCACCTCCCCCGGGTCCAGCAGAAGTCGAGCGCCTGCGAGATGGCGTTGAACGAGGCGATCCGACGGTGCAGTGCTCATGTCGGCATTAGGTAAACATTCTGAAAAATTAAAAAAGGGAGGCGGGCGATTGTAATCGGGACTTTGATAGAAGAGTTCTCTCGGACATGGACAAATTTTTCCATTCCGTCTTCCATAATAATTGTTGACAAAATTTGGCGGAAATGCAATCGAGAAAAGGCTTGGAGGTTTTGTTTGGTTGACAAAACCATTCTTTTCAGCTCCATTATTCCGAGTTTGAGATGGTTGATTCGATTTGTATTTTGAATTGACAAATATTCGATTTGAATTCGACTTGTCCAAATTTTTGGAAATTTCGGGAGATTTTTTGGGCTGGTTTTTAGCCAAAATGTTTAATTGGGAATGGTCCTTTTTAAATTTGGAATTGATAAAAACACGTGAATTTCCCGGTTTTTGGGATTGGCAAATGTTTTTATTGGAGGGATTTTGATTGTGAAGTGTCGATTGGTAGAATGAATTTTGTTTTTTGAAAGGTTCGACCTTTTCCATCAAACTTTTCGCATCCACCTTTTTGTTGACAGAATTCAAAATTTTCAAAAATTTATTAGAAAACTTTTTGAAGCCTTTCCTCTTCAAAAATTTTCCATAAAAAATTGACTCCAACAAATTTTTGAACTCGTCTTTTTCGGCGGACACGTCCTTCAATTCACTTTCCAACTGACGGATTTTCTCTTCAAATCCATATTTTGGCACTTTTTCTATTTTTTCCGTCTGATCAAGTTTGGAGATTGGACTATTTTTTGGCATAAAGTCTTTGTTCAAAAGCCGCTGATTTGGATTCATTTGGTAACCCTGGGGAGTGATCTTGTATTGCTTCAATCGGCAATTTTTTGTCATTGAAATTTAAAAAATTTCTTGAAATATGGTTCTCCTTCAGCATTCCGTTTCCAAAATTATTCACTTTTATTGGGATCGGCTTTTCGTTGTTGGAAAAATAATTTGTTTGGGATTTTTCCACAAAAATTTTTGAGAAAGAGCCATTGAGAATTTGTTGGTTGTCGTCCCATTCACAAATGGAATACATCCCCATCAAAATCTGCTGTTGGGTTGGCTTTTCCTTTTTTGTGGATTGAATCGGTTGAAAAGGAATTTTTGCTCCTTCAAATTGATTTAGCACTTTTTCGAAGCCTTTCAAATGTTGCTTGTTCGGGTCGTGCTCGGTTTCAAAACATATTTGAATATTTTTTGGATGTTCATCGAATTGTTGAATGAGCGGACGCAGATAAGAAATTTGGTGGTGCTGTTGGCACGCTTGAGCATACCGGACCGGTTTTTGCTCTCGCCAGCTTTCGTTTTCTGTCCAATTTTGAAAAATTTCGCCGTGAATTTTCCGAGCTGGATATAATTCATTTTGGCTATTTCGAACTTGCGAGTTTTTGTGAATTCGTTTGGAGGAATTTGAGTTGGGAATTCACAAAAATTTTGTTGGCCTAATTGGTTTCTGATCCGAATCCCAATTTGGTCGGTTGTGCCCATTTCATAACCATTTTGGCCGTAACTGTTTTCAGGGCATTGGAAATTGTTTTGGGGAATTTGAGTTCGGTGGGAGACTTTTTGGTAAAATTGGGTTCGGTCCGAATTCCAATTTACACGAGAGACTTTTTCGTTATAATCATTTTGGCCATAATTTGCTGAAAATCGGTGCCGAACTGGTTGCCGATTTTCCATTTCATTTTCACCCAAATAGCCAAAATTTTGAAATTGGGTGGCGTTATTTCCAACCATTGGCTCCTCTTGGTAAAATTGAGAGGAAGAAGCACATTGAGAAAAATTGGGAAATTGATTTTGAGGCGGTTGGGAATATTGATTTTGGGGGAAATTTTGTTGGGTCGTTGGGCTGTGATGAGACAAATTTTGAAAGGGCTTTGATTGATAGGAAGAATTTGGTTGAAAATTTGGGTTTTGGGATTGACCTGAAAAATGACTTTGCAAACCTCCATTTACAATTTGACTCGTCCCTGAACGCGAAGTCTCATTCAAATAGTAGTTAAGCAAAACATTCATTACTTAAAGGCCGAAATAAATTAGGAAAAATTGAAAATTGCCGCTGAAAAATAAATTAAACAAAAATTCGAAATTGATAGGATAAGTCAAATGCTGCTTGTTGCACAATCGGTTTTGCAATTCGGCTGTTGAAAGGCTGGATTTACGCCGTCTCTGAAGGAGCGCCACGTTGGAGAAAACGAGAAATGCTTTGGGGATGGAATAGGAATTTGGGTTTGGGATGGGACGAGGGAAATGATTTCTAATTTCAACAACACTTTACGTTTAAAAGTCAAATACTCACTGCTCGTTTATAACGGCAGTTTAAAAACCAAGGGGAATCAAAGTTTGGAATTTATCAGGGAATAAAAGACAATTCATAAAACATAAATAATAAATTCAATATAAAATGAAAACATAAAACATTACATAATTCGAATACAATTTTCGAATGAAGACAAAATATGAAAAGGATAAAATGACAACAAATAAACATTTAAATGAGAAAATTACGCGAAAACAATCGCTATGAAAAATAATAAATAAAATAAAGGATAAATGACTATTTATCCTACGTCCCCCGTCGCTCAAAGATCCGTGTCCTCACGGATTGAAGACGCGCACCTCCCCCGGGTCCAGCAGATGTCGAGCGCCTGCGAGATGATGTCGGCCGAGGCGATCAACCGGTGCAGTGCTCATGTCGGCATTGTGGAAACATTCTGAAAAAATAAAAGAGGGAGGGGGACGAGTATAATCGGGATTTTGATAAATGGAGTCTTTCGGACATGGACAGATTTTTCCATTCCGTGTTCGATAATAATTGATATATATCAATCGATAGCTCTCGGTCTGTAATGTAAGAATCCGAAAGAATTTTTTTGCGGAAACCAATCCCTGAAGAGTTACAGACCCGGGACTGAAATGGCCAAATGGCTTTGGGACTGAACCGTTCGAAGCCTTAAACGCATGGAATTGCGACAAAATACATACCAATCAATTCCTCTCGGCTTCTAAATTACGAATCCGAAAGAATTTTTGAATAAAAATGAAAATGAAAAAAGTTATGGGACCTCAAAATCGTTAAAACTGTTTTAAACCGGTCAGTCACAAAAAATGGAACAAATCAAAATATAAAAGGTTGAATTTGCTTATTGCGCTAAAAAACCGCCGCACACTCGACTACGGCGGCCAGTAGGTGGGGCGAGACTACGGGCTACGGAAGAAGTCCGCGCGTGATCCGCAGGCGGTTGACTGATTGGCGGGGGCCCTTCGGGCCCCCGCAGTCAACCGCCTGTGGCGCTCGTCAGACGTCTTCCTCCGCCCTCCGTCTCGCCCCACTACTTGCTCCGTCTTCGCATGCTCCCTTTTGCGAAGTTCGAAAGCTGCATGTAGTCTTAAGTCTTTTTTTGGCTCACTTAAATTGGTTTTTTATGTCATTTTTAGAGGTTTTGTTTTGATGACCCATAACTTTTTTCAATTTCATTTTATCCAAAAATTCTTTCGGATTCATAATTTAGAAGCCGAGAGGAATTGATTGGTATGTATTTTGTCACAATTCCATGCGTTTAAGGCTTCGGACGGTTCAGTTCCAAAGCCATTTGGCCATTTCAGTCCCGGGTCTGTAACTCTTCAGGGATTGGTTTCCGCAAAAAAATTCTTTCGGATTCTTCCATTACAGACCGAGAGCTATCGATAGATATATATTTTGGCCATTTTAGGCTCCGGGCCATATGACCGATATTTACCCGGAATTCATTTTTCTAAAAGTGTTGAAACGATGCGTTAAGCGAGAAAGTTTCATTGCGAAAGTTTTAATAAAAAAATTTTAATGTTTTTTACTATAATATTAGTTTATTGAATAAAAACTATTGGCTTTTGAATTGCATTTAAAAAATTCACTTTAATTTGAGCCAAAAAAGGCTGGACCTGGCCTGGACCCAGGTCCAGTCGAACTCTAATCAAAACCTTTTTAAAATGAAAGGCAAAGAAAAAACCGTTTCTTTTTAAACAGGGCCGGCTTTCTGGAAACATCAGGGATTTGTCCAAAAAAAAAAGTTAA
>SIJG01000013.1:0-88160 GCA_023374025.1 Heterodera schachtii
TATATTGATTTGATAATAATAGAAAATTAATTAGAAATATAAAAATATGTATACTTTTTTTGTTCTACAAAATAAATTTTTGAGAACAGTCACTTAATTGACCACCTTTTTAATTTGCTTTAATTTTATTCAAATATTCATAGGTAAAAAATGTATTCATTATATTTTTGCCGTTAGAAATTATTGATTTATTTTGTTTGGTTTGTTGATTTTTATTAATTGAGATTTAAATTTTTGCGTTGATTTACTCTCATGCTAAAGGCACCTGCTCTTTGAATTATTTGTATCGCATAACTTTTTAAATAAATGATTTTCCAAAGATTTACCAAAAACAATATTTAACCACATATTTATAAGTGTTGAGTTTTTTTTTAAATTTATTATTTATTTAAATATTTCTTTTTTATTATCTTGAATATATCGATGATTATAAATGTCAAAATTAATTCCTATTTTTTTTCTATCAGTTGACAAAATAACCAACAATTTATTTGTCTTAAATACTAATAAAAAATTAAAGTATAAATAACATTCTGTTTTATTTATTTTTTTGATTCTAACAGATTTTATTTGAAATTTCTCTTGACAAGATTCAATCGAATGTTTTATCCACTGGGTTCGTATTATTCATTTAATTGTTTTGAATTATTATTTTTCATAGATTAATAATTTTTTTGAATATTGGTTTATATAATTCAAATAAAAAATAAAAAAGTTGTATACAAATATGGAATTGGTTAAATGGTTTCAATACTTTTACTTTTAATGCGAAGTTTTCGTTTTGGCAACATCAGAGATTATGGTTTTAATAGTCAAGAAATTAATTTAAAGTTGCAATTTCTTCAAATTCATTTTCCTTTAAGTTAATATAAATTAAAAAAAGGTTTAAATAAATTAAAATTTCAATTTTATTTATAAAAAATTTTTATTATGAAGGTGAATCAAATGACAACAACATTTAAATATACTACATTTTCTTATTAATAAAATTAAATAAATTTGTATATTGATTTTAATTATCTTTTACATTTTTATAGTTTTCTATTTTATAAAATAAAATTAACCATGTTTTCCTTTTTAATCCAGACTTGATTTATAAGGTTTTTAGCGTTAGTTTATGAAGAACACAGAAATTAAAAAGTAATAATAAACCTAACTTAATATATATATATAATTTTATTATAATATATTTAATTTATTTTTTACCTTAATATGTATTTATATAGCTGATATAATTTTACATACATTTAATTAATATAAATTATTTGAAATGAGTTTGAATTCAAATCACTGAAAAATAAAAATGTTATCAATTATTATAGAAATAGACACATATATAAAATTATAATAGCAAAGTTTTTTATATGGTTTTATTAAATAATGGCAAAGTAAACAATTAATATTTAATTTTTATGCTTCCCAAAAAAATTAATTAACGATGGCAAATCATAAGAGAATGTGTTATTTAAAAATAAATAAATTTTAAATATTCAACAAAAAGATTAATGTTTATTAAAAACTGAAAAAAGCCAACAGTCGGCGGATATGAAGCTGAAATCGGAAAAAAAATGATAATTTAAATTGAGATGTAGAATATAAATTAACATTTTTTCTCCCAAGATCTTATGCTTCTAATCAAATTTTATGTCTAATTATCTAATTATAGCGATCCTTTTTTTGGTATTGCCCAATGGCATTTCACGATTAAATTTGAAGACTTTTTTAGATTTCGTTAAGTTATGCATTTACAGATTTCTGTGTTTGGCGTCTGGCTAAAATTTTTAAAATACAATTCAGCATAAACCATGATAGTTTTTGCTATTATTGTAAGAATTTCTCATTAGTTTACGTATATTTAAAATGGATTAAGTTTTTACATTTTTATATATTGTTCTATATTTATTTTTATTATTCTATTCAGCGATTTGGTGTCTTATACTTTTTAAATAATTTATTTAATACATTCTCTTTATGCTGTCGGTGCAGGTAGGAATACATATGGTCAGTTTTAATACATGTTTAAATAATATTAAAAATAATATTTGTATTTCACAGTGATTTCCGTAAAATATTTCGCTTTTTCAATAAAATTTTTAACGATCCTCATCTTCTTAATAAAATCCGCGGCCTTTATCCAGAAATTACTTAATTAATATTTTTTATAAATTATTTAAAATTCATTTTTTGTTGTAAATTTAGAAGATTTTTTAAATTATTAAAAATTCTCTTGACGAGGTAAGGACGCGCAAATTCTATTATTTTAAAGATATTCTAAGTTGAGTACATTATTTCTCTTAAGCTTGAGAATGTTACATTGCAACAAGTGTTAACTTAAAAAAATATTTAACTTTATTTTATAAAAAATATTTCATCCAATAATTCAAAAAAAAAAATATTTTCTCAAATTTACTAAACGACTATTTTTTATTTATTAAAAAGGTAAAATAATTTAATGCTTAATCATAATATCAAATATTATTTTTAACGACTTTTAATTTTATATGGATAAAAGAGCAAAGATAAAAAAATTTATAAAAAAAACATTTGAGTTGACAAAGTACGGAAAGAGGAAGAACTATGGCAAGCCACTAGGTCATAATGAAATTGGATAAATATTTTAAAAAATTATAGATTTCTGCACATTTCAGGCGTAAAAAATAGATAACAAAAAATAATAGAATCAAAATTTAAATAATGATTAATCTTAAAAGAATTTTTAATACGTTTTTGCTCAAAAAATTTTTGCAATTTTTCTAATTGAATATTCATAAAAAATCCATAAGGATGGCTCTGGAGGAGAGAATTATCGCTGCACTTTGCATTTTTTTAAATAGATTAATTTTAAATCGGATAGAAATAATTTTTAGTTAATTAGCAAAAAATTGAATAAACGAACTATTAAAAACGAAATATATTGCATATTATTATTTTATTTATATTCAATATTAATTATTTTTATTATTTTTTTATGATTAGTGATACTTAAAAACTTATAGTTTAAAAATATTTAAAAAATCATCAATAACCTATTTTTACATATGAATTTAATTATTCTTCATGCAAATAAAAAATAAATTATTTTATATTAATCTAATTTGTTAATCTTAATTAATAATTCTTAATTTCTAAACAAACATATTAATTTAAATTATCAATTATTTAAAAAAAAATTATAAATAAAAAACATAAATTTGATAATAATCAAACTTTAACTAAGGAGTACAAAATATCCAAATCGTGAACAAAGAGAAACAGGGAAGATTAATCATCATTTTAAATCTGGAAAAATAATTAAAATCTCAGTTCAAAAATTTATACCTTAAATATAATAAATTATCAGATAAAAATTTTTGTTTCTTTATACATAAAAGATTAATAAGAAAACCAATAGATTGTTGCAAAGTGACGTTAAATTAATTAAGCAAAATTATAAAAATATGAAAATAAATTTATCGAAAATTAAACTAATGATTATACATAAAAGTATATAAAAGAAAGCTAATAAAAATGTCCCCGCCGCAAAAAATTATCGAACCTAAGACCAACGCGAGGGATAAAAGTTATTAAGATTTTAAATAAAAATTATTCTGTAATAATAAACATTTAAAGAATTTTAATGTAGTAATAATAGCACAGAAAAAATAATTTTAAGGGCAATTCATCAAAAAAATTAATAAATAAAGTAATATCTTCATTATATGGACTGTTTATTCGATCAATAATAAATTTAAAATGTTAATAACAATTATAAATTTAAAATGTTAATACAATAATGCTTATTTAAAAAAAAATAGATACATAAAAATGTTTTTATATTATTAAAAAGTATAATTGAATAATTTTTATGATGCTTATTATTTATGTATTAACTAAAAAATTTGTTCAATAATTTAAAAAAAAATTTCGCTGTCCATTTAAACCGCTTAACCTTTATAAAAATTTCCAATGTATAGTGTAATAATAACTATTTTCTTTTAGAGTGATTTAAATTTGTTTAGCATTATAAAGCTATTGAAAATTATTTTTTATAAAATAGTAAAATTTTAACATCATCAGGCGGTGCAATTTCTTTTTAAGGGAAAAAAAAATTTTTTTTTTTTTTTTGCAATATTATTAATTTTGGAAATAAAATTCTTGTATTATTATTTATGTTTCAGGGTTAGATATTTTAAAATTTAATTAATGCCAATTAAGATGAATTAATTTAAAGAAAAATTACAGTGTGTAAAATACTTTATCTATTATTACCTAGTTTAGGCTGTCCGGAAAGGTTTTGAATCTAAAAAATTTATATATAAATAATTGTATTAATATCTATATTTATTTCTTTTGGCTCAATTATTTATTTTTATTTAAAAATATTATAATTTGACTACTTGAATACTATTTCACGAGAAAAACCTTAAATTATTTTCTTGCTGTAAAAATATAATTTAAAATTGAATATTCGAAGTAGAATTTATTAATTTATAGATATTATTTTTATTCTCTTGTTTAAGTTGCATATTTTTTGATTGCTAAATTTTTACCTAATTAAAAAGATAGAAAATGAGTTAATTTAAAAAAACAGCGAAAAGTATTAAAAACATATTAACCAATATATATTTATTATTAAATTGAAATTTTTAAAAATAATTGGAAATATTTTAAAACTTAATTATTTGCTGGTCGTTAGCGATAGTAAAAGTCCTTTGGAGAAAATTTAAGTTGATATGAAAAGAATTTAATAAATCAACTGTATTACCCAATCGAATGTGTTTTTTGAAAGATAAAAAGCAAAAACTTTTAAGCATGAAAATTAAAATTTTAATTAATTTTATAATAAAAAATTCTAAATGATTTATTTGTCTGTAAATTTGGTAGTATTTTTTTAATAAGATAGATTTCATAATAAAATAATTTTGTAATTATCTGATTTGTTTTTAATGCACTTCTTGACGAGTGAATTAAATACAAATATATATTCGAAAATAAGTTTAAGAGACAAACTAGCAAGAATTAAATCATTTTAAAAATCAAAAATCAAATAATAAATAATGCTTTGTTGTTAAAAATTTTATATATTTTAAATTAATTTTACGAACTTCATCCTAAAAATAATTTTTTGAATAAGCAAATATTTATTAAAATTATGAAAACAAAACGACTCGCAAAATTAAGATATCAATTAGAATTAATTGAATGTCTGAAGTTTTGGCAATTTTAAGAACATTTAGTTTTTGAGTTAAATTTTTTATTTTTGTTCTCTTGCAATTGTCAGTCATAATTGCAAAGGAAAGTTTTGGTTATTCTTTATGCTAAATTCTTATTATTTATGTTTTTATTTTTTAGCTTAGAGTTAACAATTAAAACTTTTATTTTTATTCTCATGCTGTGAAATCCAATATCTGTCCGCTTGTTCATTGCCTTCAATTAAATTTTTTGTTTCTTTTTATTAATAATTGTGATAGATTATAGATATTTCAGTTGTTTATTATTTAAATTTTTATTAAAAAATGTGTGAATTTTTCATAATTCGTAAAATTAAATTTTCTTTAATATATCTTTTTTATCATTTCTTTATAATTTATTAAATTAAATAAACCTTAATTAATAATTTCTTATTAATTTATTATTTATTATGTTTTTAAAATTTAAAATTCAGTAACTATGAATTTCCATTAATTTCCATATGCTTTAGTTTTATAATAATTTAATTGGGAAATAATATTAATTAACAAAATAAACATTTTTTTGGAAAACACCAAGAATTATATTTATTTTATGTTTTGGTATATTGAAGAATATAAATTTTATTTTTTATTTGAGATCTAGCCGGGCGGGCCCGGGACCGGGTTCTTGGGGGCCCGGCAACCCGGTCTGGCTATTTTTGGAAAAACCCGGCTTGACCGGGTTTTGAGAGGCCGGGCCCGGAACCCGTCATTTTTGGCCAGGTTTTACCGGGTCATGATATAGCCAAAATTTGTTCTTATTTCTTCGAAAATCTCTTTGGCATATTTATAAATGTTTTTTTTTGTAAATTTTCTGGTTAAATTTTTTCATTGAACAATTTTACTTTATAGAAAAAATAATTTAGCTGTTTTTCTTTTTAATCTTTAGAAAATGAATCTTATTTGTGAAATTGGCCTATTTAAAAAACGTCAAAGTTTTCTTTACGTAAAAATAATATTCAAAAAAATTTCAAAAATTTCTTTTTTGGACAAAATCTGTCAACAAATAGCATTAAAAATTACAAAGTTTCCCCCGGCGGTGCCTATCGTCACCGCCGGACCTTCTTAGCTTTTTAAGTATTTAGAATAATGAATTACGATGGGTATGTTTTAGCGATTTTAAATATTACAAAAAGAATAATTTTTAAAAAATTTCAAAAAAAGGGAAAAATAGCACAAAAAGAATATTAGATTAAATAGAACTATCTTCAAAGTTTTGTTTTTTATTTACTAACATTTATAAAAAACTAAATGTTAAAATCATAGACAAAAATAAATGAAATAAATAATATAATTAAAATCCGAAATCAATAAAATTATTATTTTGAAAATTAAATAAAAATGTATAACATTTCTACATTATTAAATATGATAATTTTTAAAAACATGCTTTAATAAATGAACAATTTTCATGCATTTAAACAACTTTACCTTTTTGTATATCCATAAAAATGTGACTAATTCAATTCCTTCATATTATTTTAAAAACATTAATGAATTTATATAATTATTTTTTCTTACATACTTTTTATATAAAATAATAAAAACAGTTGCATTATGTAGTCAGAACAATCAATACATTGAATAATTTTTCAAGCAAATATAGAAAAATTCCAAGAAGACTTTTTAAAATTGCATTGAATTTTATTTATTTTATAAAAGAGCATTTAAATTATTTTGTTTTAATTTGTATTAATGTTACTTATAAGATAAAATTTGGTGCATGTAAGAAATAATTTAATTATTTTTGGGATTGTTTCACTTTAATTGTTTTTTTTTAAATTTATTTATCTATTTTTAATTTTAATCGCACCAAAATATAATTATTTATTTTCGTTTAGAATTTGCAATTTTTATTTTAATTATGTTTAAATGGGAATGCTCTTGAATTGAAACTGCGGTATTGTATGTTTTATTTAAACAAATTATTTTTTCTTTATTTCGGTTTTTAATTATTGGGTATGAGAGAATGATATGTTTTTTATTTTTAAATGAAATTATTTAATTTCTACAACAAAATAAATAAAATATATTTTTCAGTAAAATCGACTAAATCAAAGATATAATTTGCAAAGTATGAATAAATAAAATATAAAACAAAATATAATAACTTACCAAAAAATACAAATAAATACAATAATAAATATCTTTAATTAATAAAATTTTTATTTCTTTCATTAAATTCTTAACTTTAAAAATGTTTTTATCATTTATGAATCATTGAATATAACAAATTTTAAAATATATTTATACAAGTGTAAACAACAAAAATTTTATATGCGTGATGTTATACTTTTCTCATTTTTTGCTTATTACTTAAAAATTTAAAAAAAAATTATAATATAAATTTAACAATTAACAAAAATGAATAATGAAATTTCACTTCATAATTTAGCTTCTGTCTTTAATTGCCACTTTGTTTTTATTGTTTAATAAAAGATTTTTATTTTTGATTGTTTATTTTAAATTAATTCAACTTTTAAATTATTATATTTGATTCTTTAAATTTAATATTTAAATTAAGCTTGAAAATTATTTTTTCCTAGAATATTTTGCAATATTGTGAAATAAATCCTATAATAGTTTTTTTTAGGCTTTTATAAAAACCCAATTTCAATTCGATCCAATAAGTTGAGCTAAATGTTTAATTTTTGTTTAATTTACTTCCAGCTGTATAGCCAAAACCCCAAATTAAATAAATATTAAGATTGACATCCTTAAATAATGAAGTAAATATCTCAAAAGCTTTACACAAAATCAAAAAAGACAATTTTTTTTAATATTTTTCAATGAGGATACGCTATCGGCTCTTGATCCATTCTCATTATTATCGTCTTCGCTGCCACGTTTTTCATTTACGTTGACCAGTTAATTCTTTATTTTACAAATTTAAATAATAAATTATTTATTGTTAGTTTTAATATTTATGACTTAATGAACTTGTTTTCATTTTTTTGCTATAAAAAATATGATTTATTGTTATTTTGTGGTATATTATAAAAAAGAAAATAAATTTTCTAAATAAGTTTTTTTAATTTAAAAAATCCATAAATTTTATTTGAATGTTTTATTTTTTATTTATGGCTTTGTTAAAGTATATAAATTTTATCTAAATAATTATTTATCTAATGTATTTTTAAATAACTCACCAGCGCTTCTTAAGCAAAATCAAAGTGAATTATTAATTATATCAATCAAAAATTTTATTGGGTGCAATATGAAAATCTTTTTGTATTATGATAATTGTAAAAGTTATTTATTCATTTTAATATATAATGATTGATTGTATTTTTAATGAATAATTACATGAATTATTAAATATATTTTTCTTTAAATTTATTAATCAAAGTTGAAAATTTTGCTATAGATTGTTTATTTTTTTTTAAATATGAGAGAGTTCTTAAATTAAGTTATTGATCATACAAAAATGGTAAAGATGATTGTTTTTTCTTAAAAACTTTTTTTCTGTAAAAATGACTGGTCCAAAAAATTGGGCTGGAGCTGAAAAACCGGCACTGAAACGACCCTTTCCCCTTTTGATCATAGATTTTCGGTCTGTGTTCTTTATATGCCTTCCCATAATACTCTCTCTGTCTAATTAATTTTCTCTAATTTCATCATAATTGTTTTGTATGACCCGGCTACAGAATTTAAGTACACTCTCATTAATGCATTATCCCTAAACCCAAATGTGAGATTTCCCGCCAAAAGAAATTTAACTGTTGATTTGTCTTCTAATTGCAGGAAATTTGTGTGTTTTTAATCATAAATCAACGCAAAATTGATGTTGCCGCCAGCGCATGGTACAAATGTTGTGCCGAATTCTTTGAGGAAATGTGGCATCAATGGTTCTACAGGCATGGCATTTACACGAAAAGTGATAGCCAATTGGAACCGGATAAAGATGATAAAAAACCGCCCAATTTTCATGTGATGCCAACTGAACAAATGCTAATTGACATTTTCAAGTCCTTAATTGATGAACGTAATTGGGGCCAATTAAAGAGGCAAAAATTAGTGATAATTTACAAAATTGGCAACGTGTTGGAGAGTGCTTTGCATGTTGACCCGATCAAAACATTGAAAAGCATGCATAATTGTGAAGGTTATGGACCAAAAATGATGGAAATGGTCAATAATTTTTGCGGAAAAAATTATAAGCGAAAATGGACAGGAGAACACCAAAAGTAATGAATGTGACTTATAAAGTGCTAATAAAATTTTGTTTTATTTATTTAAAATTCAAACAAATTGATCTTTGGCATGCTGCAAAAATTGGCACAAAAAAATAATAATCGCAAATTGACATTAAATAGGCACCAAAATAGGCAAATACAATTTTTTATTTATGACTTTTAATAGCAAAACACGTAAAAACTTAATCAAATTCAAAATTCTTAAAGTTTTGGGACTAATTGCTGCCTGCCGAGATTTGGGCACAACATTTTTGAAATTTTCCGTTTCTGAATTTACAATAACTGAATTTTTCGCAATTTTTTTAGAATATGGCGCATAATTTGCGACGTTTTTATATGGGAAAATTGGCTGTTTAATTACCCAATGCTCACAGAGAAAGATTTGAAAATGTTTCATGATAAAATCTTAAAATTGGTTGGTCGCCTGGAGAAAAAAGTTGAGAAAAATACTAGTTGAATTGAGATGAATGTGGTGGACAAATCTGTGCTCAACATTATCGGCCAAATTCTGATGGAAAGAGTCAGTTCATTAAATGAGAAATTTAATTAATTAAAAAATAATATTATTTAATTTTATCAATATAAAATATTTAGGTGCTAATTGATCATAGTGGCAAAACATTGATCCATTTTGTTAATATGTTCAGTCGACAATTTGCATTTTTTTGTGCCAATCGGACAGCACAATTTACTGGATGGCAACGCATTTGTGTGTACAAGATGTGGCTATTTGTGGTGGGAGCATTGGGCAATAATGGACAGGGGCGCCTAATTATCATATCTCTTTTCTCAAAAATTGATTGCCTGAATCTAATTATTTTATTAAAAATTTCATGCATTTTTCGGGATTTTCATCTTAAATTGATAAGTAATATCTGAGATATCAGCCGAATTGAAAAATGTCTAGATTCTTTTAGAGCCTAAAAAGTCTAAAAAAATTTAAAAATCTTTTGACTTATTTTGGCGTTTTGTACCTAAAATTATTACAAAAATCCAAAAAACAAAACAAAAAAAACACCGCTAAATTTGAGGTTTTTAGTGCCAATTTTCCATTTTTAGGGGCCTATTTTTGGGGAGAGTTTTTTTAGCCTAAAGCCTACCTATTTTGGCGGTTTTTAGAGCCTAAAATTGGAGCCCTAGTCATCATATCCCAAATATAACGTGTCATTATGTATGAAGATTTATCCATCTGAAGCCATACAAAATGAAGCTTAATATGCTTAAGTGATATCCGAGATATGATACGAATTAAAATAGACCTCTGACAAAATTTTTGGCCTCATTTGGATTCTGATTTTAAAATTCAAATAAATAAAAAATAGTTTTTTTTATTAATTTTTTAACAGTGCAATGAATTGGATAAAAAAGCGATCGATGCTTTTCAAGGAATTCTCAGAAGAATGAACATGATAAGAAGAATTAAAGCGACAGGGAAAGATAAAATACAACCGAAGTATAAATGGGGCATTAAGAGCAATTAAATTAAATTAAATAAATTAAATTAAGGCAAATTAATAAAATAGTTTATTTATATTTTTGGACGTAATTTAACTGGAAGAATCGGTTCAAATATACGAAAGCTCAATTTTTCAATTTTTACGAATTTATTAAGAGACAACGAATGGATGTTGATGGAAGAAATTGGGACTCAGTTGGTAACATTTGTTGAAAACCCGAAGAAATTGAAGCATTTCAACGCATTGTTTGTCCAAACTTGGCCAAATTTGGCACTTTTTTGCACTAAAGTGTCGGAAAACATTGAGACAGAGTACGGCACATTTTTCCCTTCATGGGCATATGCGTGCAATGTATTGATCATGTTACAGTTGGAGCAGGAAATGGCCATAAAAAACAACAAAAACAAAACGCCAAAACGGGGAAAGGGACAAATTCAAAAAGAAAACAAAAACGAAGTATCAAATGAACAGAAAAAGGAGGACAAAAAAGATAGGAAGAAAAAAATCGAAGACAAAATGATCATTGACGAGAAGAAAAAGGAATGATTTGAAAGTTCGACAAAAAGCCTAGACCTGGATTTTTTTTTTGAAATTTGTCTTAAAATGGAAAAAAAAATGTAAGAGAAATCAATTAATTGCTTAGGAAAATCAAAAAGGATCTAATTGACAATAATTAGGGGGCTTCGTTTTTTATGTAAATTCCTAAAATTTCTGCGCACTTGATACGCACAGCAGATAAGCACAAAAAACGCGTTTTCCGCTTGGTTTAGGGAGTCTACAATGAATTTTATAATGCTTAACTGTGCCTATTTCGGGCTTTTTTGTGCCTATTTTAGGATTTTCGAAAAATTCCTTAACAAAAATACAATAATAACGAAAAATACTCCCTTAAGAAATCGCCAAAAATTCCAGAATATACACCCCTAAAATGAAAAAAATTTTCCAAAAATTATCCACAAAATTTAATTTTTTAATAAAAATTTTTGGTTTAAAAATTTGTCCTTATTCGAAAAAAAAAACTAAACTATTTAATAATTTCATTTACAATTTAAATTTTTATGTTTTTATGTGAACAAAATTTCATTTGCCTATTTATGCCTATTTAGTGCCCCTTTTCGCGATTTTGTGTCTAAAAATGGAGTTTTATGCCTATTTTGGGATTTTTTCTGCAATTTTTAGGTGCCCATTTTGCCAGATGCACAAAAAAATATTGGCCTCATCACAGGTGCCAATCGTTAAAAATATTATAACGAAATTGCCTAATAAATTCAATAAATTCTTAACGGTTTCTCCATAAACTAATTAAATAGGAAAACTTTCGATATTTCTCATTAATTTGGGATTTTCGGCAAAATTTTTTGAAAACATTAATCGCTCAAATTCGCAAGATGAGGGGCATTTGTAAAAAAATAAAAGACAATTGGGTGGGATTTGGAAACAGTTTCTCAATTATTTTTTCAAAAGTTCATTTCTTAATGGATTATATATTTTTTTGCATTATTTACTGAATTTTTGTTAAGAAATTTATAAAAAATAAAAAGAACTTAAAAAGTGGCAAAACAAAATAAAGGCGCAGAAAAAATATTTAAATTAAAAAAAACCCATCATTTGACAATTTCTGGTTAATTTTTGAAAAATTCTAAGGCAAAACTGGATCATCATTTGGTTCCATATATGGTGCCGGGTCGTTACTCAAAAAACATTAAACCAAATTTTTTGACAAATTAATTATTCATAAATTCGCCCAAAATGAATCAAAGTTTAAATCTTGATATTATTAATCGGTAGCTCTTAGTTTTTTTTTATTACCCAACAAAATTTAAAAAAAAAAGAAACCGAAAAAATAATTTTAGAATTTGTAGTTTTTGAAAATGTGTTGTACTTATGCTATGCTAAGGCTGGGAATTTAAGTCATGAAAAATCCCCAAAAAGTCAAAAATCATAAAAAAATTCCAAAAGTCATGAAAAAAATGCCAAAAAGTAACAAAAAACACCAAAAAAAGCACGAAATTGTAAAAAAAGGCACCAAATTGTTAAAGCAAGAAGATTCAAACTAAGTTAAAAACTTATTTTTGTGCGAATGTATTAGGAACTAACAAGTTAGCAAAAAAATAAATGCATATGAAACCTCAAAATTCACTCTCTATTTATAAAATGCTATTCTATAAATCTGAAAAATAGGATTTTTTAACTTTTGCCTAATTTTTCAGGAATTTTTTGCTTTTTTCGTGCTTTTTTTTTGTTGGCGTTTTTGTGACTTTTTGGCTATTAAAAACATTGAAACATTGAAACAAATGAAAAATAAATAATTTTTTTAATAAAAATAGCGATGAATTCAATTCGGCGTTTACTGTTCATCATTTTCACTTTCACCTTTGCTTTCACTAATACATTTCTCATTTTTGGTTCAATTTCATTCTTTGCCAAATAATTCTTCGAATTTTTGATCAAATTCTGTTCGAATTCCGTCAAATTCGTCTGATTCATTCAAAATTTGTTTTTTTTTTTTTCTCATTTTTGGTCCATTAATTTTTCCAGTAAAAATTTATTTAAATTTACTAACCCAATTTCCTTTTTTCCCAAAAAATCTTCCTTATTGTGCAACACAATTTCTTTATAATTGCCGTCCATTTTTTTCAATTTGCCATCAGCTTTATCCCCAATATATTGCGAATTATCCTTCAACATTTGGACAACATCAATTAAACTTTTAAATTGACCATTTGATTTTTCGGCAAACAACGGGTTCACAGCTGGCAAATGATTATCAATATCAGGGTTTTTAGCTGAAAAGAAATTTTTACAATTAAAAAATTAATAAAAATAATCAAAAAAAAAGTGAAAAAATTTAAACCTTCTGCATACAATCGGAACATATATTCATAGAAAATATGCAAATATTTGCGATTTTTTTCACATTTTTAAAATTTATTTTTTCCAATTTTGTCACAGTGCCAATTCTTTCGCATCAAATACACAATGCCAAGAGGGGCACTATATTTTTGCGTAAATTCAATTTTATTACGCTGTTCAGGATCATGTAAAGTATAAAATATTTTAGAATTTGTCGCCTATCCTTTCACAAATTGGGTAAAAATAAAGTCATCAACCTAAATTGGCCAATTAAAAAATGCAAAAATAAATAAAAAAATAAATTTTTTTATTGAAATTCACCCTTATTTTTGAATTAGAAAAATCAAAAAGAATGTGCCATTTATTAACAGAATAATCTAAAAGTCCATTTGCACTTTTTTCTGTCACATTTTTAAGCTTTTCATTCAAATTTTTGTCAAAATTTTTTTGAATTATTCCTTCTAAACTTTTTTTTGTTTGGCATTCATAAGCTGTGTCAATTGCCAATTGCAAAATCATTTCATTAATTGGAAATTTGTTTCATTTTCCAATTTTGATTCATTTTTTAATCTCTCCTCATTCAACAATTTTGGTTCAAAATTATACACGTGTTTGATGAAAAACTTTTTCAATTTATATTCAGAATCCCGACCCCATTCTGTTCTAAAATAAAACCGAAAAATTGTGAACAGACAAAACAAAGATTTTTACACAAAATGAAAACGAAATTTAAAAAAAAAATAGGAAATGAAAAGCGATGGACTCGAACTTTGATGAAAATGAAAAAAATTATGAAAATGGCGACGAATTAAAAGTGTGAAATTTGTCATTATATTCATCTCGCAGATTTTCATATTCTAATTTTCTTTTCTTCGTTTGCATTTTTTTTTGCATTTTCATACATTTTTTTCATTTCTTCGTCAAAATGTTTTCGAAGTTTGGCATCATATTCTGTTGGTTGAGAAGATTTCTTTGAACTTTCCTTTTTGCAATAATACAAATCCTTCACCTTTTCAACTCAATTTTGTAAGAATTAATTTGATTAAATTCATCACATTTTTTTCAAAAACATTTCGAAATATCACTCAGCTTTTTTATTGAATCAATTAGATTAAAAAAATCTTGTTGTTGCATCCGTTTAAAGATTGGATTCAGCGCTGGCAGCAATTGTTTAGAAATTCCCGGCGATTTTGCTTAACAAATCATTTACATTATGTAATATAATTTCATTTTAAAATTGGCAAACCTTCAGCATACAATCGGAAAAAATATTCGTACAAAATGTCAATATTTGCGATATTTTTGACATATTTTCACTTGTTTTTCTTTAAATTTTTTCTAATTTTGTCACAGTGCCAATTCTCTCTCATCAAATACATAATGCCAAGATGAGGCTCAAATTTTTGCGACAAATGCTCTTTCATTTTGTCATATTTATGTAAGCCAAATGAAATCATATGATTGTCAGCTTCTGAACAATTTCCTGTCCTTTTTACACGAATTAAATTGTTCGAAAAATGTTTAAGCATCTTAAAAAATTTCTGTAATTTGTTGCTTGTCCTTTGACAAAATCCGAAAATAATGCATCATTAGTCTTAATTTGAATTTATTAATTTCCATTTTAATTCCTTCCTACCCATATCTGACGATCATAAATTGCGATTCCAAAATTATTTTATGCTTATCGTTTTCCATTTCATAGGCTAGCCATGAAGGGGCTTTATCTTGTGCCTTTTCTTCCACTTTCTTAAACCTTTCCTCCATACTTTTGTCAAAATTTTGTTGAATAATCCCGTCCAAATTTTCATTTGTTTGCCATTCATTCGCTGTGTCAATTGCCAATTGCAAAATGAAGAAATTGGAAAAGTGAAAAGGAAGAAATGATGGAAATGAAAAAGAGAGAGAGAGAGAAAATGGAAGAAAATTGAGGAAGAATAATTTAATTGATTTTAATTGGAGTAATTTAATATTTGTAATTGATTTTATTATTTCTATCTAAATTGTGATATTTTGCATTCCCTGTGATTTTTGTGTTTAGTATTAGTCACTCTTTTTTGTTGTTGATCGTTCTGTCTAAATTGCTCCACCTCCGCTTTTCCTCTCTATTTAAACACGCACATTTTTCACTTCAATATACACATTCCTTTCCTCTGACATCTTATTCATCTTATATTATTTATATTTATTAAATAAACTTCTTTCTTATTTGGGAATTATTTCCCCCCGGCTTCCACCCCGCCCTCTCTCCCTCTCGCCTTCCCACTTTTTGCCCCCATTTCGCCGTCCGAGCCAACAAGTGGTGCCGTTAGCAAACAAAGATGTCTTCAGCTCGATGCCGGATGGCTTTGGGGCCCGCGCTGTTCCGACTTCGGCAACATGTCACTACGGCCGAAAATTTGCTGGACGAGCCCGTGATCAATGCCGAGACGACCGAAAACCTTGAACAGGAACGGGGGCACATCACCCGTATCCTGTCAAGGATGGAGGTCGAGCTGGACGCGTGGGGTGCCATCATGAACGGACTGCAAGGCCCAGCGAGAGAGGCGGAGGAAGCGCTCTTCACTGCCTTTGTTCGAGATGACCGGCACTTGACGGAGTGGTTGGAAGATGCGCGAGAAATGCTGGCTCACATAGCAGCAGAACACGAAGATGAGCCCAACCAGCCAATCGCGGCGGGAGGACAGCAACTTTGCTGTGAATCCACCCGTGCCAGCCGTGCCATTCGTCAACAATGCCGTGTTTCTAGGCGGTGCCAATGCTCAACAGCCAGCTGCTGTTGCCAATGCTGCAAATCAACCACCACCGATGCCAATCAATGCCGGTGGTGTCCATGGTCAACAGCCATTTGCTGTTGCAAAACCCTGCCAATCTGGCACTACCGGTGCCAATCAATGCCGCACCTGTGCCATTAGCTACTGCACGCCTTCCACAGCTCAGTCTTCCTGTTTTTTCGGGCGAACCAATGGAATGGCCAGCATTTTTGCAGAGTTTCGAGAGTGCCGTCGACCGTGCCGCCCTTGAGCCCGTCGACAAACTCAACTATCTTCACGGTTGCCTACGCGGAAAGGCTGCTCGTGCCGTAACCGCCTACCGTGGAGGGGAGAATTACGCCCATGCCGTTGCCGCACTCAGGCGACTCTTCGGGGATCCACGAAAAATTGCCGAAGCACTTCAGTCCGAACTGATCAATCTTCGGCCGGTGGACGATAGCGTTGGATCACTGCAACACTTCCTCGAGACTTTGGAACGTGTGTGCCGCCAACTTTCGAACCTCAACATGCCGGATGACAGCCCATTCATGTACCTCCGAGCTCCGGTGTTTGCCGAATTCGCGCCAAACAAGCGCCGCGACGCTCTCTTCTTTTTTGACCCTGGCGCGCAAGTCACTATGGTCAAGACACCGTTAATACGGCAACTGAGCCTTCCGAAACTCCAAGACGATGAGCTCGAGGTGAATCCTTTCCACACCCGGCAGCCGATCAAAATGAAAGCGCCACAACACGTTTTGTGCGTCCAACGAGAGGACGGCGGATACGAAACTTTGGTTGCCCATCGAACGGACTGGATAGTGCCATCAGTGCGCCGTGCCACATTCCTCCAGGGAATGTTAGTGCCTGTGGATGAAGAACCGGACATTCTCGTTGGAATGACAGACTTCTGGAAGTTTTTCAACGGCGTCCAAAGAGTGTCGCCGCAACTTTTCAAAGTCCAAACTTCAATCGGTGCCACTGTCTGCGGACGTGATGAAATTCCGTCCCGCCCAACGGCCGGTCACTCATTGTCAGTCATGCCCGTCACCGTCCATGTTTCTGCCAAGGAAGACGAGATGACCAATTCAGCTGTCAGTGGGACTCAGAGAAACGAATCCATCTCTGATCTCGACTCGCTACGGCAATTCTGGGACCTTCAAAACATTGGCATTAGAGATGACCCCCTCGAAAATGATGATGAGACGGCCCAACAAATCTTCGACCAGACAACTACGCGCCTGGCAAACGGAAGATACAGTGTGGGATGGCCATGGAAGAATTTTCCGCCGGACCTGCCCTCAAATTTTGCCATGGCCCATCGCCGATTGTCTTCAATTCTCAACCGTCTACTACATTTTCCCTGAACTGCTTGCCAAGTACGAAGCCACAATCCAGGAACAGCTTCGACTAGGGCTCATCGAACCAGCCATTCGTACCCGAGGACTCGAGCATTTCCTGCCGCATCATTGTGTTGTCACACACAAATTTCGTCAAGTTCTAGACGCTTCTGCCCATCCAAAGGGACAAAATTCTCTGAACAAGTGCATGTTCAGAGGGCCCGTAATTATGCCGGAACTCGCTGGGATTCTCATGCGCTTTCGCCTGGCTGGAATTGCGCTATGGGGTGACTTGGAAAAGGCCTTCAATTCACTCAGCTTGTTGGAGCGCGACCGCGAGTTTTGCAAAGTGCTCTGGGTCAGCGACATCCGTAAACCACCGTCCCCCGACAACGTGATCATCTACCGATGGTCAAGGGTGCCATTCGGTGTCATTGCATCGCCTTTTTTGCTGGCAGCCACCATCCAGAAGCACCTGAAGCAGGACGGGTCTCCATTGGCCATTGAAATGGCTGAAAATGCCTACGTCGACAACCTGCTCATGCAATGCACTTCACCCTCAGAAGCGCTGAACAAGTACATGAGCAGCAAGACTCTGTTCCGCGCCTGTCAGATGAACATCCGTGAATTCATCTGCAACTCAGACGAAGTCATGTGCCGAATTCCGAAGGAAGATCAACTCCTGAAAGAAGTGCCCAAAGTGCTCGGCCTTCACTGGGAGTTGAGGTCGGACAAGCTTTACATCGACTTTCCGCCCATGGACACCGAAAGTCGCTGCCTTACTCGTCGAACTGTTCTCCAGCAGCTCGCCTCTGTTTTTGACCCTCTCGGATTGGTGTGCCCGGCACTTCATGTTGCCAAAATGTTTTTCCAATCACTTTGGGAAACCAAGCTTGACTGGGATGATCCTCTTCCGACTGACAAAGTGCAAGAATGGAACACGATTGCCACGACTTGGAACCAGCAAAAGGTCCGTGTCCCGCGCCGAGTCATCCCGTTGGAAGCGGCCTCTCATCAACTGCATGCCTTTGTTGACGCAAGCAAGGATGCCTATGGAGCATGCATCTTCATCCGGGCAAAACACGAAGTCGCAATCACGGCCCATCTCATCTTTGCCAAGAGCCGAGTGAAACCAAAGGGATCAAATCTCACTATTCCGCGCATGGAGCTCATGGGCATGGATTGGCATTCGGATGCTTCATTTTGCC
Organism: Heterodera schachtii; assembly: GCA_023374025.1. Lineage (NCBI taxonomy): Eukaryota > Metazoa > Nematoda > Chromadorea > Rhabditida > Heteroderidae > Heterodera > Heterodera schachtii. Next base: position 19,012 of record SIJG01000013.1, read on the forward strand.
GAAAAACAGCTCGGACTTGCCATTTCCCACAAATTCATTTGGTGTGACTCTAAACCAGTCCTTGGTTGGGTGTCGTCTTCCGAGCAGCAACCTCGTTTTGTGGAGAATCGGCTAAAGGAAATCCGTGCCGTCGACCAAATTCGCTTTCTCTACATCTCAACTGAGCAAAATCCAGCTGATGTTGCCTCACGCGGATGTACCGTGCCTGAACTCATTTCCCACCCACTCTGGTGGAGCGGTCCCAGTTGGCTCATCCATTCAGAGGACAATTGGCCCATCACCATGGAAGTGAAGCCTGCCAATGATGACGCCCAAAACCTTGCTGAGATCGTTGCCATAGTACCCATCGTCCAAAGAGACGAAGCATGGATTCGCGCCGACAGATTCAGCGACTGGACTTGCCTTCGGAACGTGGTGGTGCTCGTCCTCCGTGCCCTTCACCGATGGCTCACAATGACCAGCAAGCCCATCACCGGATTGTGCTCACGTGTTTCCAACTCTGGGCCAATCCAAGCGAGCGACTTTCAACTCGCTGAGCGTCTTCTGATCAAACTTGCCCAATGTGACTGTGCCGGCTTGACCAAGCAAAAGCCCGAACTACGCCTTCGCACAGATGAACATGGACTTGTCCGACTTGAGACCAGACTCGGCAACTGTACAGCAAGTGATGACTGGAAGAGCCCAATTCTGCTCTCGGATCAGTCACCAATCACTACGCTGATAATTCGCGATCGTCACGAGAAGATGCGACACTCAGGAATAGAAGCCACGCTCACTTCATTCCTGGAGAAATTTTGGTGCCCTAGAGCTAGGAGCGCAGTGACCCGAGTAGTCAAAAAATGCCTTCGTTGCCGACGAATCCAAGGCCCTGCATTTGCCATCCCAGCCATGCCATCTTTGCCCACTGCCCGTGTTGTGCGCTCTGCACCCTTTGAACACGTCGGCATTGACTACTTGGGCCCTACGATGACGAAAATCGTGACCGGCCCAACCACTGCGACACACAAGGCCTGGATCGTGCTGATAACCTGCCTGGCTACTCGTGCCGTTTATCTTGAGCCAGTTCTGGACCTCACTGCCTCGTCATTTCTTCTCATTCTGCGCCGCTTCACATGCCGACGAGGCATGCCAACTCGGATTCTTACGGACAACGGAACCCAATTCGTCTTGGCACCCAAAGTTTCCGCGGCCCTCGAAGCCGGCAGAGTGCCAACTTCAGCACTGGATCGATTCCTGGCACGAGAAGCAATCCATTGGCGTTTTATCCCTCAATTGTCACCTTGGCAAGGGGGAGTCTACGAAAGACTCGTTGCCTTGGTCAAGAGCTGCTTCAAACGAAAGCTCGGCCGCGCAATGCTCTCATGGGAAGAGCTAGTCACATACACAGCCGAAATCGAAGCAGTACTCAACCAAAGGCCGCTCTGCCATGTCTCTGAAGAGCCTGATGGAATCTTGCCACTCCGGCCAATCGACTTCCTCCTTCCGAGAGCAAAACTTGGCATTTTGTTCACCGAGACCGACCATGACTGAGTTCCGAATTTCTTCCACCAACCAAAGAGATGCGCTCATCCAACGTTGGCATTCCGTGTCATCGTCAATCGACCATTTCTGGAATCGCTGGCAGAAGGAATACCTGCTGATGCTTCGCCAGAGATTGCAGTGGAAGTTTAAGAAACAACGGAATCAAATTGCGCGAGAGCCCACGGAAGGAGAAGTTGTGCTCATCTCCGAAGAAAAACTTCCGCGCAACTGTTGGCCGATGGGACGAATCGTCGAGTTACAACGCTCACACGGGGAAATCCGAAATGCCAAACTTCGATTAGCCACAGGAAAGGTGCTAAGCCGGCCCCTGAATCGTCTTTATCCATTGGAAGTGGCTTCCTCTGCCGAACAAGATGAGAACCACCAGCAGCTGACAGACCAGCCGCTTGAGGAACATCACAACAGAACCCAAACAACGGACCCCACTCCAATTAGCCAAACTCGGGCTCGGCAAAATTCACTTGGCCCGACTCATCCTATGGTCACTCGCTCAAAAACCAAAGCACTGGCCTCCGTCCTGTCCATTCTGATGTGCCTATTTCTGATTGGCGCTTCTCACGCCAACGCCAATAGCACGACCAAGCCAAAGCGTGGTAAAGGCCTTCCAATTCGTTGCCGTGGATGCGAACTGACCTGCACAAAAACCGGCGTTGACATTTTGATCCCGATTGGGATTGCCAAATTCTTGCTGTGTTGTGCCGATGGGACTCAGTGCATCACTCAATCAGGCGTTCGGAAATCCTTTCATCGTTTGCCCAAGGAAAATCTTCTTTTCGACTACGATTGCGAAGCCATGTACTGGACAAAACGGGGCAACAAGAGAACCGGAAGCATTCAGTGTCCGGGCCGTGATGCGTGTGAACTTATTGATTGTTGGATATGCCTCGAACGACTGGCAAATCCCGATTGTCGACCAGACGTGACATTCGGACTCATTGGTGGAGCGAGCTTCTTCACTTTCCTCTTCGTTTTCTGGATTCTGCCACTGATGTGCCACGTCACAATGTTTTGGATCCTACAGCACCTCTTTGCCCTGCTCGTTCGCTTATTGTGTTGTTTTTGGCCAAGTCAAAGGGCACGGCAGAGCGAAGAATCTCCTCTCCTTGCCTTCCAAAGTTTGTCTACTCCGCGCAGGCGCCAAATGAGTCGCAGTCGTTTTCGCCCTTTTCCGAAACTTCAAACGACGCTCCTGTTATTGTCCCTCTGTGCCTTCAATTCATGTGCCAGGGCACAAGTTGTCTCAATCACTGCCTCTGCCGAAAAGTGCCAAAAGTCCGACTACGGTTCGGTGTGCCATCTCGAGAGTTCTACAACAGTCACTCTTCTTCCATCGGGTCTGCCGGTACGTCTACTCCTTCGCCATCCTGACGAGTGAGTCCTCGGCACGCTTGAAATCAGCATGCGCTCACTGACTTTACATTGCCTCCCGAAATCTGAGCAATGGCTTAGGTCCTATCACATAGAGACAGCTTCGGTAAAACGGTGTCCGAATCGTGGAAATTGTACACGCGAATTCTGCGAGGACGTCAACAATGGAAGGAAAACAGACGTCCCTGAACTGAGAGAGTGGGCCACGCATCCCGGATTCAACAAGTGCGCAGGATCCAGCTCCTTTTGGTGGTGTGGGTGCTTAAATGCTGGTGCCAGCTGTATTTTCTACCGACCACATGCCATTGCTAACTCGCCAATTGTCTACGAGCAAATCTCCTGTCCGACATGGGAATACCGCTTGCGCACTTCACTCAAACTGTCGGTCAACGCAAACTTCACGAAAGAGCCGTCTGTGTCACTCACACCCGGCATTACGTTCCATTGGAAGGATTTGAGCATCACACCTATTGCCTCCTCAGTTCCATCGGCCCCAATCATGGCCAACAAGTTTCTCTCAGATGGCAATAACATGGCGATCAGTGATGACATCAAAAGTGACCTTCAATGCCCCAGTCGTGCCAATGCCAAACGCCTCAACTGCACACTTAGATGGGGTTCATGTCCGATGTGCCTGCCTGACCACGACGCAGCAAAAATCAACTGCCAATGCCGAGATGTCAAACTCGAACCAGCACTCGCCGATCCTGAGAAGCACCTGCCAATTCAGCTCAAAAACTTACTTCTACGAAACGAAAGGCGGAACATTTTTGCCGAAATCACCTACGCGCCGATTCAGTTGTCCATCCAATTCGAGGGACTTCGAATTGCCACGGAAGAAGACCTCACCACATGCCATGCCATGTCCAAAGGTCTTTTCGGATGCTATTCGTGCCACACTGGAGCTCATCTCCATTTGCAATGCCACACCGACTTTGGTTCTGCACTTGGCTACGTTCGTTGTTCGGATGGCACCGAATTCACCGCCCTCTGCCACAAAACACCAGAAGTCTTGAATGTCAGCCTGTCATTCAACCATGCCGAAGTCGACATCAACTGTACCATTGAATGCAGTGGAGGACGGAACCCATTCGTGATCGGTGGTCATCTCCGCTATGTGCCAAAGCACTTTCAAGCACCTAATGAGGGAAGCTCATTTGCTTCGAAGGCCAACACCAGCAACTCATGCCTAATTTGGTGCCCAGATTGGAACTTCGACTTTTCTGATGTCTTTTGGTACTTCTTTGGCCTCCAAAATGCTCTTCGAACCATTGGCATCATCACTCTGGCCCTTTTCATCGTCTATGTCCTTTTGCGTTGCAACCCTGCCCTTCGATCTTGGAGAGCCATAAGCCGAATCGTCCTTTTGTTCTTTGCCCTTTGGCCAACGACTAATCTTCTGCAGCGGGAGGGCTGAGCCATCCACTCAGCATTCAAAATTCAGCACCAAAGCTGCAGTTCGAAGACCATTCCTCGATGTTAGGACGTGTGACTGAGACTCTCGACATTTTCGGATGCACAAATCGGGACCATTCATCTCGCCAAAAACCAAAAATTGCCAATTGACTTCGCTATAAAAGCCGTCTCTGTGCCACTCCATTCACCATTCCTACAAATTCCCGAATTTGCCTTCCACATTCAAACCCAAGCCCAATTCCCTCCTTTTCCAATGGCCACACTGCTCTCTTTCCTCGCCAACACGATGAACATCGATGTCGATCGCTTCGGTCTTGCCGTCACTACATCCATGAGCCGTTGGAATGAGGCCCAGGCGATTGTTGAGGGATTGCATGCTCGCGGCTACGAACTCAAGACACGGCATCTGTACCCTCATGAGCGAAATGTGCGACTTCACGGGTCTGAGCTGAGCCGAAGTGGTGCGAACCGTCTCGGTGCCTACAATGGAAGTGCCCGTGGCCCAACTGTCTCTGAGCTGTACCGCTCCCGCCATGGCATTACCCTTCGACATCCTTCCGCCCCATGCCTTATGGAGCCCGGCGGGAATGGACACCATGACTTCTTTCCCATCGAATTGATACGCGTCGTGGCCCCTGACCGAATTTCAGCACCACGGGGCTTGTCCACACGTCCACTTCCCCGCCCCCGCCCGTCTCACTTTGAGCTCTGGGACAGAACTGATCATCCGCCCCAATCCCGAGAATTGGTGATCAATGTTGTGCCCCATGGTGATTCGACGGCTCGAGGTGCCGCGGAGGAATACCGCATCGGTGTTGGCCGCGAACTCACGATCTCTGGCCCCCTCCTTCTACGAATCTATGCTGGTGCCCTTCTTCTTGGTCCGTCGCTTTTTGGTCCTTCCGCATTTGATTTTGTGCAAATCACGAACAAATTTGCTTCGTTGGCTTACTCACCGCTTCCTGACAGCGAACACTTCGCTGAAAGCTATGCCGAATCAGCTGACTCATCCATCTCTCCGCTGTTCTTTTGCCGACCTCCTCACCATTTTCCGCTATTTAAGCCGTTGGTTTCAATGTTGGGGCACCATTCATTGCCCTCCGACTCTTCAATTTCCGTCGCTCTCTTTGCTATGCCGTCAATGCACTGCTCGTCGACTTTGGCTCCTGTTGCTTCCCATGTTCAATCGGATGCTGCGTCGCTTTTTGATCCTTCGTCTCCGCGTGTCTGTACTGCCGATTTCGTCAGGGCGGCCGAATCATGCCCTCCAACTATTGGCCTCAGCATGACCGACCGTATGCCGACTACCAGTCCTACCGCTGGTAGTCAAGTGGCCACTGGTGTGACAAGCCGGTGGACGAGCATTCAGCAACGCGACAAATATGAACGACGATTGCTCCGAGAAAATGGCTTCCGCCCAACGCTGGTCATTTGTGATCCAATGAGCTCTGCCATTCGGCGCGAACGACGCCGACTGAAGCGACTTCACATGGCCACTGCCCAGGAACCGAGAAAAATTGAAGCTGTGTCGGAGGTGGAAAGAACTGAAACTGCCGCGGGGAGTGTCGGCAAAGCAGTGCCGACGGAAGAAGAGAAATTGGAGAAATGAAAGAGAGAAAGAAAATGGAAGAAAATTGAGGAAGAATAATTTAATTGATTTTAATTGGAGTAATTTAATATTTGTGATTAATTTTAATATTTCTGTGATATTTCCCATTCAATGTGATTTTCGTGCTTAGTATTAGTCACTCTTTGTTGTTGATCGTTCCGTGTAAAATTGCTCCACCTCCGCTTTTCCTCTCTATTTAAACACGCACATTTTCCACTTCACTTCATCTTGTACATCTGACATCTTATTCATCTTATATTATTTATATTTATTAAATAAACTTCTTTCTTATTTGGGAATTATTTCCCCCTTTATTCCACCCCGCCCTCTCTCCGCCTTTCGCCTTCCCACTTTTTGCCCCCATCTCGCCGTCCGAGCCGACAGCACTCACATTTTCTTTCTTCCTCCAAATGGTGTCACAAAAGAAGCCGACGACGACGATTGCTGCTGATTTTCAACGGCGGACAAAAGTTTTTGCTTTTTCTTGGCAGGCGGTGCCATTAGAAATAATTTCGTCTCAAAAAATAAAACCAATTAAAACAAATTAGTGAGAAATATAAAGAGAGTTCGCGTTAACGGTAATACTGCCGATAGCCCCCCCCCCGCCCTTTGTAAAAAATTTTCTGTTCTAAAAAATCGTGAAACGGGTTTATGGGGGTTTTCAGGGTCGCTGATCATGAACCTGACATTCATTTTGTTGATTCATTTTGAATCCTGGACCTGAATTGGTACAAAGTCGAAAATTCCAATTTTCAATAGTGACAAATAGTGCCCGGAAATTTCAAATTTGCGGATCCCGCTGCGGGATTGGTACTGAAAAATTTTGCGGGACGGGATCCCGCATGTATAAATCCCGCAAATCCCGCATTTAAAATTTGCGGGATCCCGCGCGGGATTGCGGGATTTTGGAAATTTCAAAATTCAATTAAATTTCAAAAAGTTTCCAAAAAAAACGAAATATACCTGTCATTTTGAAAACGAAATTTTTAGGGGCTGGCGGGATGCATTAAAAGGAGCTGATTTTTAAGGGTTGGATAGATCGGTGAACAAATTGTTAATGGGATCAATCAATAAATTTAACTGTTTTATTTTTAAGTCGTTTTTTGCGGCGCGCTTTTTCAAAAACTTTTCGGGAACAGAGGGCCCGGCGGTGCCGATAGGCGCCGCCGGGAAATTTTTTTTGAAAATTTTGTCAATTTATTAACTGATTTTGACCAAAAAATGACCAAATATCGCACTTATGGCTTTAATTTGATTGAATTTATTAAAAATTTATTCAAAAATATTTGGCATTTTGTCATTAAAAATTTTCAAAAAAATCAATAAAATCCCGCAAAATACCGCACAAATTTTCAAATTTGCGGATCCCGCTGCGGGATTTGAACTCAAAATTTTGCGGAACGGGATCCCGCAGGCATAAATCCCGCAATCCCGCATTTGCCAAAAAATGCGGGATTGCGGATTGGGATCACGCAAAATCCCGCGCGGGATCCCGTCCCGCGCCGGGCTCTACTGACAAACCATTGAAAAATCAAAAATGGGCATTCAGTATAGATATGAAAATAAGAATTTTGAAAATTTGATATTTCCGGGTTTCAAAATTGCTGTCTGCTTCGGGGAAGAAATTCTCAGGAAACGGACCTAATAGAAAAATCTATTTGGATCAGAGGCAAAGCTTTTGAACCGGTTCAATCTGCGGAAAATGAACAGAATGAGGGGCACAATTTTCATAAACATAAATCTTAAGCAATAAGGCCGAATTCCAAAGGATTACATATATATTTTATACATATATACACATTATTATCTACATACAAATACACATCATTCCACATACAAACCGAAAGGGCAGCATACAACACAATACTAACATATGTGGTAACATACACAGGAAATGAATGAATGAACACATCAAAAATGGGGGACACAAATATCACACGACAGACAATTAAATGTGAAATTCTTCGTCCATTATTATCGAATGCCATCGCCGTCCGTCGCGTTCATTCATTGCGCATCACCACGTTGTGTAATGTTCTCCTCCCGACGGCACTGTCGACGACGCCTTCAATTTTGTCTGCGCACTTCCTCCTTCAATTGTTGCGGTTGATGGCGATGATTGCGATGGCACTGTTGCTGTTGATTGCGATGGTCCAGTTGAGCGTAAGCTCTCCGGTATCAGACTCCGCCACGAGAACGGCTGCTTCGTCTTCGCTGCTGGCATCTTGGACATCATTCCGCTCGGCACCGCCGTGATCGCACCACCACCGCTTCGTCCTCCAGGACCATGGCAAGGAGTTGAGGTCGGCGGCCAGTCCATCGAATCCGTTGGACCCTGACGCGATTTGTAGTAACTGCTTGACACTGATGTAGAAAGCTCATCGTTGTCCTGGTCGGCACGGCGTCCATGGCACAGACAGCAAATCACAACAATGGCACACACAACAACGAGGCTGAAAATGGGGGAAACGGGAAATGATTGTGATTGATGATGGCATTGACAACAAAAGAAAAGCCGTGGAAAACTCACACGAGCAAAACTGAGACGCCAATGATGATCCAAAGCTTGACACTGAGACCAGCAAATTCATTTGTCGAAGTCTTCTCATCGGTTGGATTCTTGGGATTAACGCGTGGCGCACTGAAAAAATGGGAAAATCAGAAAACGGAATTGAGGCGGCTCTATTGCATTTTACCGACCTTAAAAAATTTCACGGAAATAAATAAAAGAAATTCAAAAATTCGTTTTTTGGTATGGATGTGGAGGTGAAATGATTTGGCCCAAAACCACGGCGTTTTTCGAATAGTTAATTTATGCGGTGAGAATGTGAATTTGCGCGCTCTTTTGTTGATTTTTTTAAATTTTTGGGTGCGGCCCCAAAACAGGAAAGTACCCATTTAATTTTTAGGTCCTGTGAAAGTTTTAAGGTCATGGAAAATGCCATAGAAAATCAGCCGTTTGGGCTGTGCTTTTTGTTTACCCGTGGCAAAAGTTGAAAATGATCAGCAGAGTGATGAACAACAGACGGAGGGCATTTTGAAGGACAGTGGAGGACATAGTAGCAGAAATGTGAATGAATGTTAATGCACAAAATAAGGGGGAAGACGAAGGCGCTTTTATAGCGGAGAAAAAAAGGATTTAGCAAATGCAATTTTTGAAAATTTAATACGGATTAAATTTATTTTGTTCGAATTCAGGTCCCGGGGTTCGTAATGGGACGAAACATATCTATGTCATATTCATGATTGGCGAGTCTGAAAAGCTCGGAAAACATGTTTTAGTATGACTTTTGAAAACAAAAAAAATTTTCGAAAAATTGGGGGAGAGGAAAGAAAGTTTGATATAAAAGGACAATTTTTTGTGAATGCGAATCATTCGCCCAATAAATTTGCTATTCAATACTTTTTATTCCTCGCCATTTTCTGCCCAAATTTTCGTCATCGCCGCCGCTAATAACAACGTAATTCAATGTCTTCGTCAACAAATGATGATGGAGCCCAAAACAACGCCAACGCCAACCACACGCATTCGCCTGCTGGTCGTTCATGCAACTCGCACACCATGGCCATTCTGACGCCGATCAAAGGACAACCGACGGAACAATCGCAGCAGCAGCACAACCACCAGCAGCAGCAACAGCCGCAACAACAACCGACGCAACACGTGCCCATCCAGCGGGAAGACATCGCAACACAGACGGACCAACAATCGGCGGATGAAGAAGCGGCGACAACACCAGCACTAGTAGCAGCAGCGATGACGCAGGCGCAACATCAGCCGAAGCAGCAGCAACTGCCACAAGCGACCACCACCAATTCGACAACACCGCAACCACCGCCAACGCCAACAGTGGAGACGAGCAACAACAACAAACGGTAGAGTTGTGGTGCCATTGGACGGGGAGGGGAGAGAGGATGCCGTGATAATAATGCCATTTTTAGACATTCCAAATTATGCGGATTTAACTGGGAAAAACTGACCGACGTTTTTAGCGAGATTTTTTCTTGTTTTAGTTCACTGATTTCAGAGTTTGGCCCTCTCCTCCCTTTGAATTGATGGCATTCTCTTTCTCTTCTCTTTTGTAAAATGAAAATTACGTCAAAAAATTTCACTGATTTGTTTTTCAGTGATCCAACTGTGATGGTGGACGACCAGCAGCAGCAACAACAGCACAATCAGCAGCAGATGGTGCCGCCGCCGACTTCACAGCAAAACAACGGACAAACGGAGCAGCGCAAAGTCAAATCGGCGAAGGATCTGCGCCCTGATGAAGTGCTGAAACTGTCGATTGTCGATGCGTTGATGGTGAAGGCCAAACAACGACAACAGCAGAACAACAACGACGACGACGGCACCGGCAACGGACATGGCGGAGGCCTTCGCAGGCAAAAAAAATTCAAATCAATTTGTCACCCTCCCCCATTTTCCCCTCTTTTTCAGGTCAATTTCGGTGATTGGTGACAATTGGTTGTCCTACGATTGGGTGGAAAGCAGCGATCAGCCGGTGGACCAAATGGAGTAAAATTCATTCATTTCAAATTGTTTGGCACTTTTTAATGCTTTTCCCTTCCCCTGTTTAAGCATTCAGCAAGAGCAGCCGATCATCGACGATCCCAACAACAACGTCAACGCGGATGAGGAGGGATTGATTGACCAAATCAGCGGCGCGGTCGCTTCACTGTCCACAATCAACCTTGGCCCTCTGTACACCGCTGTTGGCAACGGGTGGGACTACTTTGGACACCTGTGGCAGTATCGGGTGAGCCAAAAATGCCAAATTTGACGGATGAGTTGAGGATTTAATGGATTTCCCCCTACCTTTTCAGCTCTTCCGCTTCGCCTTCATCCTTCTGTGCTTCTACTTTGGCATGGGCTTCATGGAACGGTTGGCTGTCGCGATGATCTCCGCATGCGTCCGCTGGGCTTGGCCACCGGTGCACTTCATGCTCGGCTCGTCACGGGGAACGCTGTTCTATTTGACGGACTGGTTCGCATGGATGGACGACTTTTTGTCAAGTTGGGTGTGCGACATGGCCAACAGGTACGGTGTGGTGGGGATGTGCATACAGTACCCCTAATTTTATCCCCATTTTCAGATACTGTCATCAATACGGTGTGATGTGCGACAGTCAGTGTTCCTTTGTCAGCCGGACGCAGCGCGCAGCTTTCTTCACCGGACGGCGCTTCTGATGGATAATGCGCGAGATGAAATGAATTTTGATAACGATTTTTGATGGCGACATTGATGTGTATGTATTGTATATTCTGTATATTATGATTTTGCTGTTTGAGTACGTACGTGTATATTGTATATGTACTACTGTATTGTATTTTGTATCCGTAGGGCATATTCAATTCCAATTTTAACGCCTAATTTTGTATACCCATGTTGTGATGCGTTTGTTCATAAACTTTGTGAAATTATTTTCATTATTAGAAATCGCATTTTTAAGAGCGAAAGAGTCCAAAACAAGGGCGAAAAAATTGCGAAATAAGGACGAAGCGCCAAAATATGGGCAAAAACTTTTTGCCAAAGTCCCCACTTTTTTAGGAAATAAGTTTTGTTCGAAAAAGTCGTGAAAACATATTTTTTGGGGTTTTCTGGCTAACTTATAAATCCAATCCATATTCATGAGTCATGACTTTATATTGTGACTTTTTGGCTATTTTTCATGTCTTTTTTAGTCGAAATTTTATGCAGATTTTTCGTGACTTAAATTCCCAGCCCTAATCATGGCACATACCGTATTTTCTCTATCTCCATTAATCACCCCGTCTCCAATTATCTCCCCTTTTCGAAATAGGTTAAAAAATAATATACCCTGTGGCATATAATTAGAGAAAATTCGGTAAACAAAAAGATACAAAAACATTCATTAATCACTTTTTATGACTATAAAAATGTTTGTTTTTTCGATTTGCCTCGCATTTGAAAAAAATAAATTCTAACGCAATAATTCTGCAATTCTTCCTTCCCTTTGTGACATCAATCGGAACTCATTTGTTAGCAATTGTGCTCTAATTGCTGTCAAAAATGAACCGACGGTAAAATGATTTTAAAAATCACAATTTATACTTGCCCTAATTTACTTTCATTATTTCAGTTGGATTTGCAACGACGTTTGGATGGACATTTTGCCCTGTTTTGACCATGCCCAACTTGGCCTCAAATTGGCACTTCTTTCGCCACGTTTCAATTCTCTTGTGGACACGCATTTTGATGCCAAAAGCGAATTGACAATTTGGAGACAAATCGAAATTCGTCGCAAGTACAAAGGACCAGAAACGAAACTTTATGTACAGATGGATGGAAAATTTGACAAATTTGTGGAATTTCCATTGCCCGACGACCGTCCGTTGCCCAGAAAAATCCGTTTTAAGCACCTTCAGATTGAGTAATTAAAAATCAGAGCTTTATGGCAATAAAAGCATTCATTCCATTTTCAGTTACATCGATCACTTCGTCATCGCTTTTCTTTGTGCAAATCGCCAAATTTTCGACAAAAGAGGCACCAATTTACATTTGTGGATTCCAGCATCACATACCACGGATGGCCAGCGGATTTGGGATGTTTTGGCCCATGAAATTTGGCCAATTTTTTCGGCAAACATTCGCCACTTGGGCTTTAACGATGATGTTGATTTGGACTATTTACGTCGTCTGACTTCGCCGACAATTCTCACCGATCTGAATCAGTTGGATTCAATCGATTCATTTGGTCTGTTGCCCGATGCGATTGGTGAAGATTTTGATGGGCCAAATGCAACAATTTCTGCTGGCCAAGCATTGTCCAAATGGTTGCACTCTCCGAGGAAAGATGGCATGCCGAAGCGATTGCGTTGCAAAGATTACAATGAACAAACGGACTTCAATTGGATCAACAATTTTAAGGAGGTGTGACCATAATTTCGACAAATCACTGATTTTTGTTTTCCAAAATTTGTTTAGCATTTTCTCCGTGCCAATGCCATTTCTTCCGTCCGTTACGAAATTAATTTTACTGTTCGTGTGCTGTCAATGCAAATGGTGCCATTTGAATTGGTGAACGAATGGACGCAAGAAAAGCTGACACTGACCAAAAAAAACGAAAATTACTTGGAGAATTGGATAATGAAACGATGCAAAATTGGGGAGACAGCGGCGGTTCATTGGGAAGATGAAAATTGTGACAATTGTAACAATGTGTTATTTTGTCTTTGTAATGCCAAAAATTGCATCGGGTGAGCAATTAAAAAAGACATTTGATTTTGCTTAAATAATTAAAATTGCGCCTAATTAAGGCCATTATCTCCGCCACCGGAAGAAGAAGAAAAAGCCGGACAAAGCATCACAAATGGGCCATCTTCTTCTGACAAATGAGTGACGGACATAAAAACAGTGATCAACCGCAGAAGAAGAAATGAATTAATTAATTAAGAAATGACCGACCCTTCATATTTCATCAGTAATAAATAAAATGTATTATAATCGGATGTATAAAAACGGCAGCAAATAAAGTTGTTTATAAATTTTCAGGGCGGTGAGTACGATTTCTTACTTCCATTTCAAAAATTGTCTCCACATGTACTGTATGTACTTCTCACAATAACCTCGGCAAACTTGATTGGGAGGCCTGAAACGAACGAAAAACAAGTTTTAGCTTGATAGGATGGATTTCTGTATCCTTATTTCACTGGTGAATTGTCCTCAGTGTTTTCAGTTACAATATTTTGTTCGATATACCCGGGACGGAAATTTGGGTTTTTTAAAATAGTTTTGTGCGTTTAACAAGACGGCATTCGCATTCGTTGCAGCTACTGTTGAATTGTGAGACTCTTGCTGAAAATTTTGGTACTAATGCACTTTACCCGACATAAATTTTTTTTGTCTTAATTCATGTAAAATAGCTTCCGGGGGTTTTCAGCATCCTGATTAAGAATCTGGCGTTCATTTCAACTAATTCCGTACACCAGAACCCGAAATCGAACTTTTTGTCGAACATCGAAATTTTCAAAATCCTATTCAAAAAAAAGTTCAACAAGATGCAATAGTGAAAAATCAACGAAAACCAATGCTCGCATGGATACAATTCTGTGACTTGAGACCAAAAATTAAAAAAGACAGTCAAAGTCTCCACTGTTATCAGCGTTGTAAAATCGGTTTTAAAAATTTTAGATGTTTGACAAAAAGTTCGGGTTCTGGTGTACGGAATTACATATATAGCTGAAATGAACGCCAGATTCTTAATCAGTAATGTTGAAAACCCACGGAAGTCTATTTTACATGAATTTAGTGAAAAAAAAAATTTATGTCGGGTAAAGTGCATTAGTACCAAAATTTTTATGCTGGTACCCCCCCCCCCAGACCTAGCTTCACCCAAATTTTCCAAAAAATTTCGCTAAATTTTTCAAAAGATCCACTATTTTTTGAAGAAAATCTACTAAAATGGCTCAAAATCGCAAAATTTATCATTTTTCCACAAAATTCGTTAACAAATCGCATTAAAAATGCAAAAATATTGCGCCTATCACCGCCGGGGCCCGTACCAAAAGGACGAGGTAAGGGTAAAGTTACCCTCAGCAGCTGCGGGTAAACCTACGCGTTACCCGTACTAAAAGAGCAACCCGCAGCTGAGGGTTAACCCTCAGCAAAAGGTCTGGGGGATGGGTGCACCCCAAAACGTCGCCGGAAGACTTTTTGGACCATAACTTTGTTCTTTGTCAATCAAATTAAGCATTCTTGGTGTTGTTCGAGAGCTCTGTGTGTTTATTATTAATTTGCTAAATTTCAAAAATTTTCGTTAAGTTCACAAAAGTTATGGCCAGAAGGAACTCAAAAACCTAGTTTTTTGAACTCTTTTTGCCCTGATTTTTTTTGTATATGCATAAAAAATTTTGAAAATTTCCAGGTTGATAGAGTTTTTCAATTGCTTTCGAATAATACCAAGAATATTTCATTTGGTAAGGAAAGCAAAAAGTTATGACCCAAAAATTCGCCCGGCGACGTTTCGGCTGGCGACGTTTTTTCCTAGTCCGCTGGGATACCCCCCCCCCCCCCCCTCCCCAAGTCGAAATCCAGGAACCGTCCCTGGCCCATCCCCTGGGGAGACATTTACCAATCACCCGCTCGCCCCTTTTGAAAATTTACAACAAAAAACTGGCCATAACTTTTGTCAAGTCAACCTAATTAGACATTCGGATATCATTCGATAGCCCTAACAATTCACTAAAAGGTTGCAAAATTTAAAAAAATTTGATCAAGTTTGAGCAAAGTTGTGGCAAAAAGTACCCAAGGAACCGGGTTTTCAAACATTTTTGGCCATAACTTTTTTGAAACCTAACAAATTTTTTGAAATTTTGCAGGCTAATAGAGGAAACATAGGGCTATCGAATAATAGCAAGAAAATAAAAAATCTAAGAAATTTATAACTTAATTTTTTAGCCTGCAAAATTAAAATTTTTTTGTTAGGTTTCAAAAAAGTTATGGCCAAAAATATTCGAAAACCTGGGACATATGTATCTTTGGCCATAACTTTGCTCAAGCTTGACCAAATTTTTTGAAATTTTACAGCCTAATAGAGAACTCTTAGCCCTATCGAACGATACTAAGGGTGCACCCCAAAATTTCGCCGCCTAAATTTCGGTAGCAAAATTATGTCCCGTCCCCACTAAGAATGTCTAATTAGGTTGACTTTGACAAAAGTTATGGCCAGTTTTTGTTGCAAATTTTCATTTTATGGTTTTTTTTATAACGCCCTTTGACATAGCACCTAGGAGACGAGTGAAAACGGGGATTGGATTTGTGGGAAAAAGGAATAAGCAAAAATCCGGGGCCTGGATAAATGACCTCCCCAAATTGATAATCCCAATTTAGCAAGCTTATAATACAATTCAAGGGCTATCGTGTGGTACCAAGATTGTACAATTTGGTTGCATCTGAGAAAAGTTATGAGTAGGGATGGGATTTTTAGTGATAAAAAATCCAAAATAATTAACTAAATAGTGACAAAAAAATGCCAAAATAGTGGCGAAAATTCCAAATTTAGGGGTGTAATTTTTTAAATAGCTGTTTTTTAATTTGAAAATAATTTAAAATTAAGGCAAACAATTTTGTTCACTGATTGCAGTTGCAAAAAAAAAAAAAAAAATTGGGGGAAAAATTTTTGTGAAATTTTTCCAATTCTTAGGGGTGTATTTTTGAAAATTTTTAGGTCGATTCATAGGGGTGTATGTTTCGTTTTTATTGCAATTTTTGGTTAGTTTTTCAAAAATGCCAAAATAATGGCAAAAATAATGACGAAACGCCAAAATACTGGCAAAAAATTATTTTAGTGGCCAACTTCCGAAATAGTTTTTTTTAGTGGCAAAGCTCCAAAATAGTGATTCCTAGTGATGAATAGTGGCACTAAAAACGACAAATTTTCGAAAAAGAATATGTTTTTCGTGCGTTTCTCGTCGAGTTAAAGCCGCAGAAAAAATAGTTAAAAAACTAAGGATCCCATCCCTAGTTATGAGTTGATTTAGTCAAAATTTTAACCAAATTTTGCACTTTTTGTGAAGTGACCTAGCACTGATCGAATACGCGTGCGGGATGGGCGAGAAGGAGTAAAATAATAATATACCTAAATATTGGCCAATCACATTAATAATAATTCCGCCGCGCTTTGCTCTCGGATCTCGCTCGCCGATTAACTGCCCACTCTACTGACTCCTTATCGAGAGAATGCTGCCGATTAAATAGTTGGAGTTCGGGAAGGAAAATGGAATGGAAGAGAGCGGAGATATGTGCTTGGGAAAGAGATTAAACGGATGTGATTAATTGCGCTTTACATCATTCAATTACATCACTCTCCTCGGCGGGAGAAAGATTGTATTCTTTTGCCTTTTTTGCCCTCACCACACCACTCAGTCGCGGAAATCATTTGTTAATCCCCCTAATTACCGTTCATTACTTCCCTCCTCCCCAAGTTTGAGGGAGTTAATTACCCAACTTTGGTCCCAATTTGCGATATGTCGGCCTTATACGAGTGGGAAAACATAAAGGGAGAGTTATTAAAACATTCTATTTATCCCCCCTGGCACATAAATGGAGACTGGTAGATTCTTTTTCAACCTATAGTTCGAAAGGGATACTTTCATGACTATAAAAATGTTTCTTTTTTCGTTTTGCTTCGCATTTGAAAAAAAAAAAGTTTCTAACGCAATTATTCTTCTCTTTGTGACGACGCCACCATTCGGAACTCGGCTAATTGTGCTCTAATTGCCACAAAAATGAACCGACGGTAATGAATTTTTTTTATTGTCACAACTTGATTTATGTTTCCACAATTTCAGTTGGATTTGCAACGACGTTTGGATGGACATTTTGCCCTGTTTTGACCATGCCCAACTTGGCCTCAAATTGGCACTTCTTTCGCCACGTTTCAATGCGTTGGTGGACAAACATTTCGATGCCAAAAGCGAATTGACAATTTGGAGAACGATTGAAATTCGTCGCAAGGACAACGGACCTGAACTGAAACTGTCTGTACGGTTTTCTGTGTCATTTCCATTGCCCGACGACCGTCCGTTGCCCAGCAAAATCCGTTTTAAGCGCCTGCAGATTGAGTAATTCAGAATCAGAGCTTTATGGCAATAAAAAGCATTCTTTCCATTTTCAGGTACATCGATCATTCCGTCATCACTTTTCTTCGTTTAAATCATCAAATTTTCGACAAAAAAGGCACCAATTTACATTTGTCGATTCCACACACCACCGGTGGCCAGCCGATTTGGGATGTTTTGGCCCATGAAATTTGGCCAATTTTTTCAACAAACATTCGCCACTTGGGCTTTAACGATGGTGATGATTTGGACAATTTGCGTTGTCTCATTTCGCCTACAATTCTCACTGATCTCAATCAATTGATTTCAATCAATTTATATGGTCGGTTGCCCGCTGCAATTGGTGCTTATTTTGATGGGCCAAATGCAACTGCTGGCCAAGTTCTGTCCAAATGGTTGCACTCTCCGAGAAAAGATGGCCAACCCAAGCGATTGCGTTGTGAATATTACAACGAACAAACGGACATTGATTGGATCAACAATTTCAAGGAGGTGTGGCCACGTTTTCTGCGGCAAACGATTGATTTTTGAATTATCATTGTTTTTTAGCATTTTCTCCGTGCCAATGCCATTTCTTCCGTCAGTTACCAAATTCGTTTTACTGTTCGTGCGCCGTCAATGCAAATGGTGCCATTTGAATTGGTGAACGAATGGACAAAGGAAAAGCTGACATTGGCCAAAGCTGACGAAAATGACTTGGAGGATAACAGTTGGATAATGAAGCGATGCAAAATTATTGGGAAGGCCGCGGCGGTTCAGCAGCAAAAGAAAGATGAAAATTGTAACAATGTGTCCATTTGGCTTTTTGATGGCACTAATTGCATTGGGTGAGCAATTAAAAAAGACATTTGATTTTGCTTAAATAATTAAAATTGCTCCTAATTAAGGCCATTGTCTCCGCCACCGGAAGAAGTGGAAGAAAAAGCTGGACAAAGCATCACAAATGGGCCATCTTCTTCTGACAAATGAGTGACGGACAAAACAACAAAAACAGTGATCAGCCGCAGAAGAAGAAATGAATTAATTCCCAAATGATAGATCATAATTGATTAGTGATAAAATGTACAACCTCTTTTTCTACAGATTTTCTCCAAAAAAGTGCTAATTTAGAGGGGTCTTGAGTGGGGGGGGGGAGTGGAAGTCAAAGGTTTATGCCCCGTGTACCGCGGCGCTCCCGGACATTCCGTCAGTGAAGGACAATCCGTCAGTAACTAATCCGAAACAAAAAAATGTGAACTAATAATTTGTGTAATTAAACATTATGAAATAATCATTTTAAATGATAATTTCAATAGGAAAGTGAAATTCAATTTCATAAAAATTTTACGAATAGGAAAAGACAAAATAGAATTTTGTGAAAAATTTAACGAAATGCAATTCAAAATCGTAAAAATTTTGAGTTTTTGGCACAAAATTTTGATTTTTTTTCAATTTCGTAAAATTTTCCCATCTTTACCAGTGCTTTTTCGATTTTGGCCAAAATTTTTACGAAATTGCCTCGGACCCTCGTACGATTTACGAAATTGACCCCCCCCCCCCCCCCTTGTCCACCTATGATGATAACCATTCGATTTGGGAAGTTTTTGCCCGTCAAATTTGGCTAGAATACGGACCAAACCGAAACTGAGACACAAACGCGGTAGAAATGTTGCGAAAAAGTCTCCGTGATACGCAAATTGCGATTACGTTCCACTCCACCTCTACTTTTGCATAAATAAATGTGATTTTTCTTTGCCGTTTTCACCGTTTTTTCGGCGTTTGTGCAATGGATTTGTACATTATCACTGAAAATGTTCGCATTTTGGACTACTTTTTGCTCAACATTTGGACAATGTTTCGCCATTCTATGCATGTGATGTTTTTGAACACTCATTTTTCGTCAAATGCGTCAATTGGCCCCGTCATTGCTCAGCGATTGTCCATCACTTCACTGTGTCTCTTTTAATGATGCCATTCTCGCTTTTCCACCCGATGAAAGTGCCAACGCGTCGGATGGCCAAGCGGTGGCCAAATGGTTGTTTACGCCTTGTCCAAATGTTGTGCCGAAGTTGCTTACATGCTCTGTTAATTCACCAGTTGGTCAATGGTCGTCAACGATGGAACATATTAAAGCGGTGATTATCCCTATTTAATTGTTTTTTCTATGATTTTTTTTTCACCCTTTTTAGGCATTTTCCAATGCTTCTTCTCCAGTTACTTTTCGCATTTCTTTTCTCTTTCCGCCGTCTTCTCCAATTGACTCGGTTGTGCTATTTGAACTGATCAACGAAGTGACTATGGAAAAATTGTATCTTAAACAAACGCGCAAATGGACGTTGGGCAAACAATTGCAAATTACATGGAAAATTGTCGGAAATGGCCCCAAGGAAATGCTTATTGACGATGCCGATGAAAATCCATTGCCAATTACGCAAAAGCAGTTGCCGAACAAAGTCATCGGATTCAGACGCATTACGATTGCGTAAAAACTGATTACCTATTTTGACATTTTTCATAATTTTCTGCACTTTTCAGGTACATCGATCACAATGTGATCGCATTTCTCCGCCGTTTTCACCGTTTTTTCCCATTTGTTCAATATTCTTTTACATTACCACTGAAAATGTGCGCATTTTGGACTACTTTTTGCTCAACATTTTGCCAATGTTCCGCGATTCCATGCATATGATGTTTTTGAATGCCATCATTTTTCGCCGTTTCCGTCAATTGGACCCATCAATGCTCAGCAAATGTCCATCTCTCTTCATTTTTGCTGTTTCCAATCACGACATTGTGCCCGCTTTTCCGCCCGATGACAGTGCCAAGGCGTCGGATGGTCAAGCGGTGGCCAAATGGTTGTTGACGCCCCATCCGAACGGTGTGCCGAAGCTGCTCTAATGCTCTGTTAATTCAATGGAAGAGGAGCAATGGACTTCAATGATTGGACAATTCAAAGCGGTGATTATCCCCGATTTAATTGGATTTTCTATTATTTTTTTCCCCATTTTTTAGGCATTTTCCAATGCTTCTTCACCAGTGACTTTTCGCATTCACTTTCCGTCGTCTTCTCCGCTTGACTTCGTTGTGGAATTTGATCTGATCAACAAAGTGACTGGGGAGAAATTGACACTTGAAGACTGTGTAAATGGTTTTTTTCTCACCCGTTGTCCAATTGGATGGAATAAGAAGAAATGGGCAAATATATTGAACGAATTGAGTGCTGATGATCGACCGAACCGAATTGACATTTGGATAGAAGATGGCGGATACGACGACGGGTGAACAAAACAATTTAAAATGCTTTATGAGTCCAATCGACAATTGAGCAATGTTTTTTTCAGTCTTCTCGACGCCGCTTCTCCCGGGACGAGTGATCAGCAGCAGAAATAAACGGATTAATCAATTAATTGGCGCGATTATATGACCGAAATGATGTTGGCACTATGCCATTCAATATTGTATTGTGTCCAATTGTCTGTTTGTATTTATTTGACCTTTGCTTTTGCTCGCAAATGCATCCATTTCCATTGTATTTTATCTGTATGTGAAATTCAGTGTGCATAATTAGTAATCGTTGATAAAATGGCTAATAATAAAAACGATAAAAAATGGGCATATTCGCGGCCCAACCCAATAAATGCCTAGCGATTGTTTAAGATTAATTGTGCTTCAAAATTCTTTACATTTTTCTTAAACATCGCTGCATTTTGCGGCAATTAGCTGAGCACTTACAATTAATTAAATTTAGTCGTAAATTATGATTGTAAAAACAATGACATTGACTGTCACTTTTCTCTGCCTTTTATATGATTTTTGCTCATCGGTACTCAAATGTACGCTAGCTAATATTTTTTAGTATAAAAATGCCATTGTTTCTTCTCTTCCTCCTCATTCCATTCATTCATTCTTCCTGTTTTTTCCCGGTCATTTTGTTGCTACAAAAATGTCTTCAGGAATTCTGCACGTTTTATTATTAATTTTTTTCCCTAACATTTCGCATTTCTTTCTTTTGCTCCGCGCTTTTGACCAATTTTAGGTACTCAAATGTATGCTAATATTTTTGTATAAAATGCCTTTGTTTCTCTCCTCCTTCTTCTCCTGCCATTCATTCATTTCCCTATATAAAAAGTATTTTTTGTCGTAGCACTTAAGATGTACAAAATTTAATTTAAAAAAAAAATTCAATTAGGTATTAGCAAAATTATCCTTTTAATGGCACCGTCCGTCAAAAAGAAAAAGTTTTCTTCCGACAACCGTCGGCTCATTTGTGAAAATAAACCGCAACCGTTGGGTTCATTTGTCACATCAATTGGAAAACGGCGAAGTGTTCGAGTGGCAACGAAAAAGAACCGAATTTTGAGGAAAATGTGAGATTTTTTTTAATAATATTCTAGCTGCAGCCCCCCCCCCCTCCGATTTTTCGAAAAAAAAATTGTTTTTTTCAAAGTTAGTTTTCCGTCACCCATTTAGACCAATTTCGAAACCCGGACCCGAATTCGAACAAAAAGCCGCAAACTAAAAATTTTCGGTTTCCAGATTTTTAGTCTAAACGTTTTAAGACCGCGCTCAACTTATTTTCCCCTCATTTCAGTTGGATTTGTAATTACGTGTGGCTGGACATTCTTCCATCTTTTGACTATGCCCAACTCGGTCTGCAAATGGCACTGCTTTCTTGCCGTTTCAATGCTTTGGTTGACGCACATTTTGATGGCAAAACGGAATTGACGCTTTGGAAAACAACAAAAATTCAAAGGCAAATTGGAGTGCCGAAATCGGTGTTGACAAATTATGCCGATTCTATGCAATTTCCATTGGCCGACCATCCGCCGTTGCCCAGCAAAATTCGCTTCAAGGACCTTCGAATTTCGTAATTCAAAACTCAGAGAATTTTTCATTGATCAAAGCATTCAACTTTTTTTCAGGTACATCGACCATGCCGTCATCGCATTCCTCCGTTCCAAGCAACAAATTTTCGACAACAAAGGCACCAATTTTAGTCTGTGGATTCCGTTTCCACACGAAAATTATACGCCGCGCATTTGGAAGGTTTTCATGCGTGAAATGTGGCCCATTTTTGTGCCAAACATTCGCCATTTGGACATTTCCAATGCTGATCATTTGATCAAATTGCTTCGTCTCACATCGACAACAATTCTCACCGATCTCATGCAGTTGAACTCAATCGATTCCAGTCGTTTGTGTCCCGCTTTGATCGCTGATCAGGTGCCTAATGCATCTCCTGGCCAAGCGTTGTCCAAGTGGTTGCACACGCCGAGAAATGACGGGCAGTCCAAGCGATTGTATTGCAGAGATTGCGATTCTCCATGGATGATTGTCGGATGGGTCGTCAAGTTCAGGGAGGTCAGAAAGACTATCAATTTTTAAAATGCCTACCTATGTATTTTTTTTTTAATTATAGGCATTTCTCCGTGCCACAACTTCTGTCAGCTACAAAATTCGTCTTCAACTTTACAAGTCAACGAAACTTAAGCCATTTGAATCGGTGAACGAACGGACTAATGAACAAATGACATTGGTGAAAGAAGGCCAGCGTGGAAAAGACAATGTTGTTTGGCTGTTGGAGCGATGCAAAATTGGGGGAATGGCGGCGACGGTTCAGTGGGAGGACGAAAAATTGAATTTGAACAATGCCCACTTTACGTTTTATGAAGCTTCTTGCATTGGGTGAGAGAAGAGAGTGAAGAAAGCAGTTTTTGCATGGGCTCGTTTACAGTTATACGACCATAAATAATTTGACACAACTTTAATTTATGGCCAAAAGTTTAGAAAACCAATTTTTGTTAAATTTTCTGGCCATAAATATTTTCTGAAACATGAAAAATTTTTGAAATTTTGCAGAATAACAGAGGAATCTTGGGGCTATTGAATAATATCAGAATGTGGATGTTTATAGAAAAAGTTATGGTACATTAAAATTTGCCAAATTATTTTATGGCCATGCGAACTGCAATAGAGCCCCCCTTGTGCTTTAATTGATGTCGGTCACATTTATTTTTCCACATTTCATTTAGGCGATTGTCTCCACTAAATGTGGAATCTAAGAAGTACGCAAAGGTCGTCCAAAAATGAGTGCCGGGCCCAACGGAAGAAAAAGTGAATGAATTATTTGGAAATGGCAAATGATTGATGATCATTAGGAATGGAAATTGATCTGCTGATGATAATTGCTCCTCACATTTATGTATTGTTGCTTCTTTCGTTTGAAATACATTTAATTTGTTTAGTTCTGTTGAAAATATTAAGTTGAATGATTAGTAGAGAACGAATTTTTAGGTGCTAAAAATCCTGAAATAGGCACTAAAATAGTTGCTAAAAAAGTGCAAAAAATGCCAAAAAAAAGGTGCTAACCCACCCGTTTTAGGTTTTTTTAGGTGCTAATAAGTCGCTCTAAATCAAAAAGAAAATGTGTTCATCAAGTACTATCTGCAACAAAAAAAAAATAGGTTAAAACCTAAAAATCCGTTCCCTAATGATTCGTTTTAGCATTTTGGTTGAAATTAGGGTGCTATGACGAAGCGACAAAAAATATGGTGTTTGTATTAATTAAATTTAATTATTGTTTTAATTTTAATTGCTAAGTAATTAATCATAACTTAGCTTAAATTTAGTCAAATTAATGAAATTTAGTATTTATCGATAGCTCGAAACATCCTCTACTGCTTGTGTAATTTTCAACAAATTAGTAAAAATTTACAAAAGTGTGACCAAAAACTTCCAAAAATTTTGACTCAACAATTTTGACCTCAACCTTCTTGATCAATAAAATTTTTCGAAATTTAGCAGAATAATATAGTAATCTTTCTAATATTGGCACCAAATTATCAAAATTAGCCTCTGCTGCTGGTGGATAATTGGCCCAATTTCAACAAAATTAAATATTTCATGGTATAATTCATTAGCTATAGGTGTTCTCTACCAGAATACTAAATTGAATTTTTTTTACAAAATTAAAAAAAGTTATGGTTATTAAATCCCACAAAATCTTAATTCGGAATTTTTTCCTGAACTTTTTTAAAACTCAATGAAATTTAAAAGATAAATATGTTAATTAGAGTACTTGAAATTCTAAAAAGAAAATTTAATATAATTGCTTCTGATTCAAGTCATTAAAATAAAATTAGGCCAAAATGAAATTATATATTCGATAGTACTAAGAATTCTTTATTTATTGTTAATTATTTCAAAAAATTTCATCGAGTTTTAAAAAAGTTAAGGATAAAAATGTTGACTCATGACTTATTGAAATTTTATGACCATTATTTTTAATAATTTTGTAAAAATTTTTTTTTAATAATATTATTGCAGAAAAAACTTTGAGCTATTGAATGCTACCATGAAATATTATTTTGGTTGAAAATTAACGAAGTTATGAATTTATTTATATGTCTTACATTTTTTGTTTATGCGTTGTTAAGTGTTTAGATGCTAGTAAAGGGCAAACCGGTACAGGTTCGAATCCGCACCAGGACTGGGCGAAACTTCGGCTTCGAAAACTTCGTGTTTTTTGAGCTTCGAACTTCGTGCTTCGGCTATTTTACCCTAAGTTTAGGGAAAAATACACCCCTAAAGATTGAGTTTTCGAAGTGAAAAATGTATCCCTAATGATTGGCTTTTCTTTGGTAAATTTAAATTTAATATATATACTAGTAATTAACTTCTTTTTTTAGTCACATGCGTGGATAGGTGGTAGTGCGACTTAAGTAAATTCCCAGCCCTAAACATTAGTTGAGCAAAATGCTGGCTTAATTAAATTATCAAGTCTTTCTACATATTATTTGTTTTAAGATTATTTTACGGGTTTGACCGTTCTAAAAGCTTAGGAGTCCCCATTTTAACCATTTTAAACCGGGCCAAAAACAATACAATAGGCCTAAAGATTTCAATTAGTTTTAAAAGTATATTGCATTCAAACGAAAGAATCAACAAATCAAATAAATTCCAATTGGTTGAGATCGTCGACCATTTCTCAAATGTAATTAATTTTCATTGCTTTCATTCGTCCGCTTTTTCTTTTTCTTCTTCCGCTGGTGGCGACAATAGACTAAAAAAAGTGTTTATTTTTTTGACAAAAATTGCTGTCGCTGCGCTGCTCACCCTATCGATTCATTGATGTCATCACACAAATTAAATTGAACATTGTTCAAATTGTCGTCCCAAAATTCGTCGTTTTCCAATTGAATCGGCGCCTCTTTCTCACTAATTGGGCATCGCTTCAACAGCCAATAAGCAGCAGAACGTGGCGGCACTTTGTCCAATGTCAGCTTTTCCTCGGTTCGTTCGTTCACCGATTCAAATGGCTCAATTGATGTTTTATACACTGAAAACAGAATTTTGTAGCTGACAGAAGAATTGGTGGCACGGGCAAATGCCTAAACAAAAAGGAAGCGAAATTCAAAGGCAATCAATCAGTTTTTTATGATAATATCACCACACACCTCCTTGAAACTGTTGACCCAGTCGATATTTGCTTCTTCGTCCAAATCTTCGCAAAACAATCGCTTCGGTTATCCATTTTTGCTCGGCGAGTTAATTATATTTGATGAAATGGTCAATCTCACTAATTGGAATTTGATTTGATGCTCTCATTTTCTCTCGTCGGAAATGCATTTGTTGATTCTTTCGTTCAAATATACAAAATATAAATTTATTTGCTTGCTTTTTTGTGTGAGAATCTCGGTAGCATTTGAAAAGCTTAAAATCTAAGAATTATTTTTTATTTTTACCTAAACGCTATAGGCAAAAAATAATTCTCAAATACCGTATTTCCTAAAATACAGCCCCCCCCCCCTAATTAAGAATCTGGCGTTCATTTCAACTAATTCCGTACATCAGAACCCGAAATCGAACTTTTGGTCGAACATCGAAATTAAAATTTTCAAAACCCTTCTTCTATTCAAAAAAGTTCAACAACTCACTAATTGGAAATGGATTTATCACAACAATTGAGAATTGATTTAGTGGTTTCTTGTTTTTCTCTAAGAAATGCTTTTTGTTGATTCTTATATTTATTTAATTGCTTTTTTTGTGAGAATTTTTTGGTGTCAATGTCAATCCCGCAAAAATATTCTCAGTTTTCCCTAAACAATGAAATGCCAATTTTTATTTATTTTTTGCTAGCCGTCCAACTCAAATTCCTATTTTTAATATCGCCAAAATGGTCAGTCCGAACACGAACAAATATCATCAATAAAACGATCGGACATCTCTCAAATTATCACTCCTTCTTCTGCTGATCACTGGGCCCGGGAGTCGAAAACATCTTTTCGTCGCTTTGATCTGGCGGAGACAGCGGCCTAAATTAAGCGCAATTTGAAATGGATAAGAACATTTTTTTATACTGTACGGAGGACATTACTGTACCCTCCTGTCCATGCTCTATCCAAAAATAAGGCCAATCTTTCCGCTCACCCAATGCAATTTCCTTCAAGATTGAAGTAGACTCCGTTCAAATTGTCCAAATTTCGGTTGTTTTCCCAAACCGTCGCCGTATCACCAACAATTGGGCACCGTTTCAACAGGCAATAAATATTGTCGTCCTTCATCAGTGTCAACTTTTCTTGGGTCACTTCGTTCACCAACTCAAATGGCTCAACAATACTCATTTGGCTAGCCACTAGAAGTTTAAGCCGAACATTGTAAGCGACAGAAGTGGTGGCACGGAGAAATGTCTAAACATAAAGGAAGCGTAAATCAAAGGCAAATGAATCAATTAGTCAGTCGTTTAATGAACAATTAAGTAGTCAATCGATCACCTCTTTGAAATCGTTGATCCATCCGTGAATAATTTGATTAAAATAAACACAGAAACGCAATTCATTCGGTTGTCCATTTTTTCTCGGCGTGTGCACCCATTTGGCCAACGCTTGGCCAGCAGTTGCATTTGGCCCATCGTCAGCAATTCCATCGGGGCATAGAATACCAGATTCGATTGAAATCAATTGGTCAAGATCAGTGAGAATTGTTGGCGAAATGCGACGGCGCAAATTGTCCAAATGATCGTGATTGGAAAATCGAAAATGGCGAATGTTGCTAGCAAAAACTGGCCAAATTTCATGGACAAAAATATTCCAATTGTTCTGTTTGTGTTTGTCGATGGCATATAAATACACATCCAACTCAAATTTGGTGCCCATTCTGTCCCAAATTGGCTTATTTGAACGAATAAATGTGATCACGGAATGGTCAATGTAGCTGAAAGGGGATGAGAGACCCCATTTATTTGCTTTACTGGAAATCCAATTTGGAATGATTACATCGCTTCTTCCATTTCTTTCTCTGCTTCTTTCGGATTGTCCGACATTTTTTTTAATTAATCGAAAAAAATTTAAAAGTAAGTAAATGAAAAATAAAATTTATTTTAAAAAATATGAATGGAATGAATGAGATGAGAATATGACTGGAAAGGATTTGGTCGGCTTTATATACTCTGGGACATTCTTGCATTATAAAAAGTGTACAGTAACGCATAAAATTACGTTAAATCAAAAAATTAATGTAAAACTAAATGCCTGAATTGTTATGAAAGGAGCCCTTTTAACTTTTTCACGCAATTTTTGTACGCTTCGAAATGATCCAACCAAATGCCATCGCTGTCGCCCCCACCTTCAGTGCAAGTAATGCAATTTAATTCACGAAATGCCTTTGTTACTGCATCATCTTTAGCCGACCAAATTGTACCAGAACGTACGGTTTGGACAAGCTTGGAACATTGAGACCACACATTTGTAAGGCTCACCGCGAGGACCATCACCAGGGGAATCGCAAACCAAAGCTACCCAAATGGGAATAACTAACTCTCTTGCCCCCACCCTCTCAGATTTAAAAAAACTGCAAAATTTTAAAAACTGTGAATTGATAAAACCATAAAACCTAAAAAACCTTTCAAGAAGTCCACTCTCATTGCCGGGAAGAGTTCGGCCGAATAAAAACAGTTGTTAAAAATTTCCATTTTATAGGTATATAAAGGGGTCAAAAAGACTTTTTCATTCATAATACAATCGCAAAAATGAACAGACGGTATGGAATTTTTTAAAAATTACAAATTTTTTAATTTACCAAGTTTTTACGCATTTCAGTTGGCTTTGTAGCGACGTTTGGATGGACATTCTCCCATCGTTTGACCATGCTCAACTCGGACTCAAAATGGCATTGCTTTCCGACCGTTTCGATTTTTTGGTGGACAAACATAACAAAATTCGTTTTCATTTCCTTTATATTCGGTCATTCTTAACTTTTGTGGCACGTTAAAGAATTTTAATATTTTTCAGACACATTGATCATTCCGTGATCACATTTCTCCGCTCCAACCAGCACATTTGGGACAGAAGTGGCACCAAATTGGAGTTGTTTATTGAACATTGTGACCAGTCAATTTGGAATATCTTTGTCCTTCAAATTTGGCCAATCTTTGCGACAAACATTCGCCATTTGAACATTGACGATGGCGATCATTTGGACAATTTGCGTCGCCGCACTTCACCGACAATTCTCACTGATCTTGATCAATTGAATTCAATCGATTCTGGTTATCTGTTCCCCGATGGAATTGCTGACGACGGGCCAAATGCAACTGCTGGCCAAGCAGTGACCAAATGGTTACACACTCCGAGCAAAAATGGACAACCGAAGCGATTGTATCGCAATAATTATGTGGGTCCACTGGATCTCGAATGGGTCAACAACTTCAAGGAGGTGTCCCGCCATATTTTCGTCAAAATATTTGTGTTTTACTAACTTTTTGTGTTTAGACATTTCGCCGTGCCACCACTTCTGTCAGTTACACAATTCAACTTTATCTTAGTGCAACGCCAATTGAATCATTTGAATTGGCGAACGAAGTGACGAATGAAAAGCTGACACTGGGGCCAATCACAATTACGAACGACAAACGACAAAAGATAAACGACAAACGACAAATCTGTCGTAATATACGTCGTTTGTCGTTATCTCCAATCACAATTAGAAAATTTGTCTTTTGTCGTTTATCTCCCGAAATTTGTCGTTTGTCGTCTGAAATTTGGTGTTTGTCGTTTGGCGTTCGTAATTGTGATTGAAACCAACGACAAACCCCAAATTTCAGACGACAAACGCCAAATATTTGGGGGACGCTCAACACCGCCCCTCAAATTTGTCGTCTGAGAAGTGTCCCAAAAATCCACCAAATTATTTTGACCAAATAATTTTTATTTAATATTAAAAACATGTTTCTAGGGGTAAATGAGTTCTCTGATCATGAATCCGATCGCAGATTTTCATTTCTATACTTTTATCTATGATTTTTCATCCATTTATTCGGGTCTTTTGAATTTAGGTTTATGATTAGAAATAGAGCAAAATAACTGTTAGATTCGGAATCTACGTACGTACCCAAAAACCCATAGAAAGACTCTTTTGCCATTTTTCAATTTTTTTTTTTTTTTTTGCATTTACCTGAGAAATGTTGATTAATCCTTAAAAAAGTGACGACAAACGACAAATTTACGGTAGATTTTGTCAATTGTGATTGGATGACAATTCACACGACAGAGACAAACGACAAACGGAAAAACGGCTTATTCAAACGACAAACGACATAATTTTTTGTCGTAATGACAAATTCGGAGACAAATGCCAAATTTGTCGTTTGTCGTCCGTTTTGTCGTTTGTCGTTCGTAATTGTGATTGGCCCCTGAAACAGAAGATCGATGCATCATCCAACGAAATAATGTATAATTGGCTGTTGAAGCGATGCCCAATTATTGAGGAGACGGCGACGGTTCAATGGGAAAACTACGGAAATTCGGATGCCAATTTGAACAATATCCATTTTATTTTTTGGTACGGCAGTAATTGCATTGGGTGAGCAGCAACAGCAATTTTTGATTGTCAATTAATTAATTTTAGGCCATTGTCGCCACCAGCGGAAGAAGAAAAAGAAAAAGCGGATCAAAGCAACAATGAAATGTCGTCTGATTAAGTGTACGGAAATGAATGATTAAATTAATTATATTTGAGAAATGATCGATCTCAATTTGTTGTGCTTATTTCCTCCTCTTAGAAATGCTTTTGTTAATTCTTTCCTTCTATAATATACACATTTATTTTAATGGTTTTTTTGTTGTTATGCAATTTCTTTATTTCAATGGAACGATTGTCTAGTGAATTTGGAAATAAAATAGTTAAAGTGTTTCCCCCCGTCCGGTAGGGGTCAGTCGCGTTTGACCCAAGCATAAACCATCATAAATTTTTTCTTTGTTGGTCAAATTTTCAAATTTGGCATCATTCGAAAGTTATACATGTTTAGAAGCTTTTGATAAGCTATTTCTAAGCGATTGAAAAACTTATAAAAAAAGTTGCAACAATGAAGCCAAAAAAAGTCAGAATTTGCATATTTTAATTTATAATTTTTTTACATTTCGGTGTATATCTTTGTTTTTTGGGAAGCCGATAGAGCTTGTTAAGAGCTTTCGAATGATACCAACTTTATTGGATTTGGTCAACTAAGAAAAAAAGTTATGATTGCGATATTTAGTGACGAAAATCTCGAAATGTGTAGTTATTCTTGAAAAGGGAAAAACCCAACTCGTACTATTTTTCGATCAAAAAAAATGGTCATAACTTTTGTTAGTCAATCAAATTAAACATTTTTGGTTTCATTCAATAGCCCTTAAAATTCTCGGTACTTAAATGGTTTACCGCCCATAAAAAAAATTTTTATGGGCGGTAAACCATATAAGTACCAAATTCTCTATCTACATACAAAGTTTCAAAAAATTTGATCAAGTTTGAAAAAAAGTTATGGACGAAAAAATATTTTTTTACGATTTTGGGTCATAACTAGGGATGCAATTTATAGGCACTAAAAAACGCCAAAATAGGTAGGCTTTAGGCTCTAAAAAATCCCCAAAATAGGCACTAAAAAATGGAAAATAGGCACTAAAAAACCTCAAATTTAGGGGTGTAAAATGACAAAAATTTATTCAAAAAAATAAAAAAAATTAAGCCAAGTCAGTATTGAGATAAATAATTTTTTAAAGCATAAATTCTTGTCAAGAAAATAAATAAATACATTTTGGAGATGAATTTTTGGAAAATTTTTCATTTCTTAGGGGGTTTATTTTTAGAAATTTTTGGGTCGATTCTTAGGGGTGTATTTTTAAAATTCCCAAAAAATCTATTCTTAGGGGTGTATTTTTCGTTTTTATTTGCATTTTTGTTAACAAATTTTGGACAAAACGCCAAAAATCCATTTTTTGAAAGAAATGCGCGGGACGAAGGTTCTTTTTGCATGTTTAACACTAAAATTGAATATTAATCACTAAAGAATTCTAAACAAATATTTTTAAATTAATTAAGCAATTTCCGGATTTTATTTTCCGAGATTTCTTTATTCTATGCAAAGATTTTCGTTTTTATTGCATTTTTGTTAACAAATTTTGGACAAAACGGCAAAATAGGCAAAAATAGGCTTTTTCAAAAATTTTTAGGCTTTTTAGGCGCTAAAAATAAAAGCCTAGAAAATAGGCACTAATAACTCGAAAAGTAGCTTAACAACACCCGAAAAAAACATGTTTTTCGTGCGTTTCAGGCCACGGGGAGCTCAGGAAAAAAATAGGCTTTTGCCTAAAAATTGCATCCCTAGTCATAACTTTTTTGAAAAGCAATAAATTTTTTCGCATGAATGATGAGAGTCGATTTCAAGTACGTACTTGCCATTCAAGTACGAATCGGAGCTAAGCGAGCAACATTCTAATCAAAGGCAAGATTTCGTGCATTTGAACGTGCATCGATCGGTGAATATTACAAAATCCGGAAAAAACTCGATCAGAGAATCCGCCTCGGTTTGTTAGCACTTTTTTCATATTTAAACCACAATTTTTTCATCATTCGGTATTATTGACAATAAAAAAAATTAGGAAATTTGCCTTATTGTTTAAAAAAGGGATTTTGCAGGACAATTATTATTAATTCAGTATTTCTTGAAAGGGAAAAGTGCTTTAAAATTGCAGCAAAAAATGAACAGACGGTAAGGAATTTTTTAAAAATTACAAATTTTTTAATTTACCAAGTTTTTACGCATTTCAGTTGGCTTTGTACCGATGTTTGGATGGACATTCTTCCATCGTTTGACCGTCCCCAACTTGGCCTCAAAATGGCATTGCTTTCCGATCGTTTCGATGTGTTGGTGGACAAACATTTTGATGGAAAAAGCGAATTGACAATTTGGAGACTTATCAGGATTCGCAAGAACATTGAACCAAAGCCGAAACTGTCTGTACTGATCGGTGGCAATTTTGTGCAATTTCCGCTTGTACCCATCGATGGCACATTTGTGGATTTTCCTATTCCCGACCGTCCGTTGCACAACAAAATCCGCTTTAAGGACCTTCAGATTTAGTAAATCAAAAATTATACATAATATCGTTTTCATTTTCCCCCTTTCAGCTACATTGACCATTCCGTGATCACATTTATTCGTTCAAACAAGCCAC
The DNA here is from genome assembly GCA_023374025.1 of Heterodera schachtii. Lineage (NCBI taxonomy): Eukaryota > Metazoa > Nematoda > Chromadorea > Rhabditida > Heteroderidae > Heterodera > Heterodera schachtii. The sequence goes on from SIJG01000013.1 coordinate 52,001, forward strand.
TTTGGGACAGAATGGGCACCAAATTTGAGTTGAATGTGTATTTATATGCCATCGACAAACACAAACAGAACAATTGGAATATTTTTGTCCATGAAATTTGGCCAGTTTTTGCTAGCAACATTCGCCATTTTCGATTTTCCAATCACGATCATTTGGACAATTTGCGCCGTCGCATTTCGCCAACAGTTCTCACTGATCTTGACCAATTGATCTCAATCGATTCTTGTATTCTATGCCCCGATGGAATTGCTGACGATGGGCCAAATGCAACTGCTGGCCAAGCGTTGGCCAAATGGGTGCACACGCCGAGAAAAAATGGACAACCGAATGAATTGCGTTTCTGTGTTTATTTTAATCAAATTATTCACGGATGGATCAACGATTTCAAAGAGGTGATCGATTGACTACTTAATTGTTCATTAAACGACTGACTAATTGATTGATTTGCTTTTGATTTACGCTTCCTTTTTGTTTAGACATTCCTCCAGTGCCACCACTTCTGTCGCTTACAATGTTCGGCTTAAACTTCTAGTGGCTAGCCAAATGAGTATTGTTGAGCCATTTGAGTTGGTGAACGAAGTGACCAAAGAAAAGTTGACATTGATGAAGGACGACAATATTTATTGCCTGTTGAAACGGTGCCCAATTGTTGGAGAGACGGCGACGGTTTGGGAAAACAACCGAAATTTGGACAATTTGAACGGAGTCTACTTCAATCTTGAAGGAAATTGCATTGGGTGAGCGGAAAGATTGGCCTTATTTTTGGATAGAGCATGGACAGGAGGGTACAGTAGTGTCCTCTGTACAGTATAAAAAATGTTCTTATCCATTTCAAATTGCGCTTAATTTAGGCCGCTGTCTCCGCCAGATCAAAGTGACGAAAAGATGTTCTCGACTCCCGGGCCCAGTGATCAGCAGAAGGAGTGATAATTTGAGAGATGTCCGATCGTTTTATTGTTGATATTTGTTCGTGTTCGGATTGACCATTTTGGCGATATTAAAAATAGGAATTTGAGTTGGGCAGCTAGCAAAAAATAAATAAAAATTGGCATTTCATTGTTTAGGGAAAACAGAGAATGTTTTGCGGGATTGACATTGGCACCAAAAAATTCTCACAAAAAAAGCAATTAAATAAATGTAAGAATCAAATCAACAAAAAGCATTTTCTTAGAGAAAAACAAGAAACCACTAAATCAATTTTCAATTGGTGTGATAAATCCATTTCCAATTAGTGAGTTGTTGAACTTTTTTGAATAGAAGTAGGGTTTTGAAAATTTTAATTTCGGTGTTCGACCAAAAGTTCGAGTTCGGGTTCTGGTGTACGGAATTAGTTGAAATGAACGCCAGATTCTTAATCAGCGATGCTGAAAACCCTCGGAAGCTATTTTACATGAATTAAGACAAATAAAAAAAAATTATGTCTGGTAAAGTGCTTTAGTACCGACCAAACTTCCCGGTGCCAAAATTTCTGGTGCCCAAATAGGGGGGGGGGGGCTGTATTTTAGGAAATACGGTATTTGAGAATTATTTTTGCTTCTAGTCGGTTTTATGAGTCCCATGACATATTATGCGTCCCATGAATGATCATCCCCAGTTTCTTAGGCCATAACTTTTTTCTTACTTTTTCAATACCCATATTCTTGGTATTAAACAAAAGCTTAAAGTAAGAAAAAAGTTATGGCCTATGAAACTGGGGATGGTCATTCATGGGACCATCATCTGTCATGGGACGCATAATATGTCATGGGACGCATAAAACCGACTAGAACCTTATTTTTTGCCTATAGCGTTTAGGTAAAAATAAAAAAAAATAATTCTTTGATTTTAAGTTTTCAAATGCTACCAAGAGATTCTCACACAAAAAAAAAACGGACGAAACCCAACTCGTACTATTATGTAGTAAATATAGAAACAGAAAAAAACGAGACAACGTTAAGACATCAGAGAACAGAGAAAAAAAGATACTCTAAATAGTACGAGTTGGGTTTTTACCAAAAAAACAAGCAAATAAATTTATATTTTGTATATTTGAACGAAACAATCAACAAATGCATTTCCGACGAAGAAAATGAGCATCAAATCAAATTCCAATTAGTGAGATTGATCATTTCATCAAATACATTTATCCGCTTCTTCGTCTTCTTCTTCCGATTGTGGCGACAATGGCCTAAAACAATTTTTATTTAATTTATGAGAAAATTGCTATTGCTACTGCTCACTAGAGATGCGCCGTGACTGAAAAAACCCGTGAAATAATTTTGCTTCAAAATCGAATTTTGTTTTTGATCTATAAGATATATTTGCCCAATTATTAAGAAGAATAAGGGTTATAGTGAACAATATTTGAAAATTTTTTGGGATTTGTTAACTGCTTTTGCCCAAAATAACTTAATTTCGAGTGAGTTTTAAAGAAATTTAATGAGTATTTGTTTAAATGGGGTCATCCTTAAAACTTGACTTTTTATTTGTTTTCGCACAATATTGGTAGTTGACTTTGTTCAAAAAGTTTCAGGAATAGAAGAGATTGGGCCGGCGGTGCCGATAGGCACCGCCGGGGAAATTTTTGAAAATTTTGCTCTGTTTCTTACCAAAAATTTCCCAAAAAATGACCAAATTTCTCTATGAAAACAATATCTAATTCGTAAATATTCAATTTTATCCAGTGTAAATTTTTCACGGAATAACCGTGAATTGGTACCGTAAATCGTGACCGTGACCGTGAGTGAAAAAACCCGTGAAATTCACGGTAACCGTGACCGTGACCGTGATTCACGGCGCATCTCTACTGCTCACCCAATGCCGTGCTGAGCCGAACCGAAAATAGTCTCAGTGTCAATAAAGTATTTAAATTTAATATACAATTCAATTCGGTATCGAAAAAATAATAAATTTAATTAGTCGATTATTTAAAAAAAAATGAAATTTGACATTGTTCAAATTGGCACCCGAATTTCCGTAGTTTTCCCATTGAACCATCGCCGTCTCCTCAATAATTGGGCATCGCTTCAACCGCCAATAAAAATATCTTTCATTCATCAATGTCAGCTTTTCGTTGGTCCGTTCAATAAAGCGTAAATTAAGGGCAATTAGGTAAATCAATTAGTCGTCGTTTAATTTGAAAATGTAAAAAAGTGGGCCGACCACCTCTCGGAAATTGTTGAGCCATTCGAGATTTGGCGGGCCCACATAAGCACGGAAACACAATCGCTTCGGCTGTCCATCTTTGCTCGGAGTGTGCAACCATTTGGACAGAATTTGATTGTCAATTGTGTCGGAGCACAGAAGAGCGAAATCGATCGAATTCAATTGATCAAGATCAATGAGAAGTGTCGGCGAAATCAAACGACGCAATTGTCCAAAGCATCGCCACTGGTAAAGCGCAACTGGTGAATGTTCGTCGCAAAAATTGGCCAAATTTCATGGGCAAAAACATCCCAAATTGGCTGATCATCCTCCTTTTTGTTTGACCACCATATAGACAATTCCAAATTTGTGCCCATTCTGTCCCAAATTTTCTTGTTTGAACGGAGAAATTCTGCCATAAAATTTCAAAATTATGAAAATATTTAAGAAATAAGAGCAAAATAAGAACAATAGCCCGAAATAAGGACAAACCTTACAAATAAGGACAGATCCAAACCCTGTTTTAAAGTCATTTACAAATATTTCTTTTTTTACCTTAAAATTTCGACCGTGGAATGGTCTTTCATCCCTATGAACAAATTTTCTGCAAAATCATTAAAATTTCAACAAAATTTTTATTCGTCACCGTGTCGCCAAAAGTTTTTTTGGGGAAAAAGCACACCGTAAAAAAAGGAAATCGGTTTGAAAAGCTAGAAAAGGTCATCGATTTATATGGCCGGACATCCCTTCGCAAAAATTTCTGTTGACATCCCCCCCCCCTCCCTTTTTTTATTTTTTTGTATGACACGAACTCGAATAAAAAGTCGAAAATTCCTTTTTGTTGCGATTTTCCCATTTATTGCACAAAAAAAACATTCAATGAATTTCAATAAAAAAAAACAAAAATTCATAATGATCAATCATTTCTCATCAAAGCTCCCAAGCATTGAGAAGTCCCGAATTGGTGGGCACTTCTTCTTCTTCGTCGTTGCTTTGTCCCTTCGCTGGCGCAGTCAATGGCCTAAATTATGTGCAATTTAATTCGGTGAAAATTAACAATGGCAAATGCCAATCGCTCGTTGCTCACCCAAGAAAATTGGCACCGTTCAAATTAAAGTGGACATTGTTCAAAGGGTGCGCCGGACTTCCATCATTCTGCTGCTGAACCGCCGCCGTCTCCCCAATCGGACATCGCTTAATCACCCATCCGTCCTGCGCTTCTTTGCCCAAAATCACTGCTTTTCCCAGTGTCAGTATTTCGTTGGTTTGTTCGTTGACCAATTTAAATGGCTCAATTGGCGTTGAAGCAAAATGAATGGTGTAACTGACAGAAGTGTTGGCACAGGGAAATGCCTAAACAAATGGTCACGAAAATGAAAAAAATCCTGAAAAAAAGTCAAAAAAACACAAAAAATCCAAAAAAGCACGAAAAAAATGCAAAAAAATCCTGAAAAATTAGGCGAAAGTTAAAAAAAATCCCATTTTAGGCACACAATTTTATAAATAGGTACCTAAAATAAGGCCACTTAGAGTCAGCAAAAAAAAAGTAATTTGACTTCAATTCCCAGCCCCAGATCGAACCCAAAGTTGCCATTCGACTTTTTGACGCCCACCTCTTTGAGTTTGTCCATCCATCCGTCTTTTCGGTTCGTCCCACAAAACAATTGCTTTGGTCGCCCATTGGTGGTCGGAAATGTGCAACCATTTGGCCAACGTTTGCCCAGCAGTTGGATTTGGCCGATCATTTGCAATGACATCGGGGAACAGACGCAACGATTGGATTGAATTCAGGTTCAGATCGAAGAGAATTGTTGGCGAAATGTCACGACGCAATTTGTCCAAGTGATCACCATCTTCGAGGATCAAACAGCGAACGTTGGTCGTCGCAAAAAGAGGCAAAATTTCACGGGCAAAAATGCGCCAAATCGGGAGAAGTTTGTCCTTTTTGGACGACGAAAAATGCAGTCGCAAATTGTGCCAAAGATGCTGGTTGGAACGGAGAAAAGTGAGGACGGAATGATCGATGTAGCTGAAAAAGTGATGCATGCCTATTTGTTAGCGCGTTGAAATGAATTTTTAAAAAATCGGATTTACTTAATCCGAAGGTCTTTGAAGCAAATTTTGTCGGGCAGCGGTCGGTCCGAAGACGGAAATTCGACCTCACGGCAATTGATGGACAGTTTTGCCTTTGGTCCTTTGTCCTTGTAAATGTGAATGTCTCGCCAAAATGTCAATTCGGCTTTGCCATCAAAATGCGTGTCCACCAGCGATTCATAACGGGAAAGAAAGCAGCGCAATTTTGAGACCAAGTTGAGGAAGACGGAAAAATGGGAGAATGTCGATCAAAACATCGTTACAAATCCAGCTGAAATGCGTAAAATTACTTAAATGACTGCTAATGAAATTAAAATGCCAAATTTGGCTCACATTTTCCTTTTTTTGACGGGCGGTGCCATTAAAATCGAAACTAATTTATCTAAATGCTAGTAACATATACATGAAAATTGCGAAATATGGTAATACAAAAATCCCGAAAATAAATGCAAGAAAACGGGAGAGAAAATGGTGAAAAGGAAGTGACAAGGGATGAGAAAAATCGGTGGGAGGAAGAATTCGACGATGGAAGACTCATAAAAAGTTTGGGGTTTTCAGCTAAAAACCCTAATTAGTAATTACATATTATGTAGTAGGTTATTATTGTTCGATATTTGAAAAAAGTTCTAGTTATCAATATTTTGGTATCACTTTGAGAACACTGTTTCTGTCTGTATATATGACCGAAATGTCTGCCACACACTATTTTCTTTTGTACTTTCTCCATTTCAAAGACATTGGTGAGAGAAACATGAAGAAATAGTCAGTGGGCAAAGAAATGGAAAACAGAGAAATAGTATGGAACATACACATGTCAAAGAAAAAGAGTATGTAATGGAATGGTGATGGCAGACATAATAGGTACTTTTATTAAATGTTCTCTGACCTTTTCAAAAATCGTGCTTTTCATTCTTTCATGCTTTATCTATTTGGTAGTACAGCTCGCAAAAGTTCTCTGTAACTTTCTTTGTTTTATAGGAATGCGCAATAATTAAATTGATTGTCCCCCCAAACTCGTGACAACCATAAGGCACTTACAAATTAGACCTTTTTCCGGTTTGGCACCTAACTCTCATCTTTGATTTTTCTGGGGTTTAAGAATACAGACCATGTCAATTTGGAAATCCTGGTAAAATTCCCGAAATCCATCCGGTCCGGGTGTACTTCCCTGTGCTCTACTGCAGTTTACGCGTCCAATTGACTTTTACAAATCACCGAATTGCTCCCGTGCGTTTTTCCCATCTCGCGTTTGTCCGCTTCCTTCGTTTTCACCGTTTTCCCCCATTTTTCCATTTATTGTTTAATTTGTACAACAATTCTTGTTTCGGCAATGGTAATTAATTCCCAGATCAACAAGCACATAATGTCTGACCAGAAACAATTGTTTTTATTCGGCCAAACTCTTCCCGGCAATTAGCGTGGACTTCTTGAAAGGTTTTTTGGGTGTTTTACCAAAACTGGTGACATTAAGAAAGCAAGAAAATTGGGAACAATTTTGTTGTTCAAGCCATTAAAAAATAACAATTGTAAAAAAATCGGATAAAACACATTTTTATGTGCTTTTTGGGGCCCCGAATCTAATTCCATTTCGTCCAATTCCGAACACAAATTCGAACAAAAAGTCGAAAATTCAAATTGTCAAATTTCGTATTGGTATAGTTAATTTGGAATTGTTCTTGGTTATACATTTTTGTTTTTTTTGCAGGACATTGAATGAGCGCATTGAACAACAGTTGGAGCAGATTTCGTCCATGCGCACAACAATTGGTCGGCTGGAAAGCGACTTGGAGTTCCAGAACCTGAACCAACAGTTGTTGCTGGCCAAGCAGATCGACTCGTACATGATGGACCTGAAGCGGAGCGAGGACACGCGCAGGGCGACGCCAAACGCCAGCTGGAGACGCACCAAATAGGTTTTGTAAAATTTATGAAAATTTGAGAATTTTTTTAAAATAAATTTCATTCAAAAATGAAATTTTTCTTGGACAATTTACAAAAACTCTCTAATTTTTCTCAGAAAATTGGCTCGAAAGCGCGAAATTTGGTCATTTTTGGTAGATCTGTTATCAAAAGCACTCAAATTTCCAAAAATTTTCCCGGCATCGCCCTGTCGGTACCGCCGGACTCAAATGGGCGCCAGCTCGATTTTTGGGGTATAACTCGTTTCATAGCTTTCCTGATTTAAAAAAATAGCCAAAAAAATATTGGAAATTCCATCAATTCGAGTTTCGAGCCAAAAAACGAGTTGGATTTTTACCGTCCACCCACCCCATGTTTTTTTCATTTTCTGGGGGAGGGGAATGTCAGTATTTGGCTGGGGCCACAAATTGTGTCTAATTGTAAGGCCCACTTTGCGCCGATACGGTTGTACACCCAGAATTGTTCACTATGTTCCCCTCCCGTATCATTCCCCCCATTTTTAAAAAAAGATTTTCAAAATTATAAAATTGAAAAAATAAATTTTTTTTTTTTTTGAAAATTTCTAGAGCTTTTTATCGTAAATTACAAACTTTTCATAAACCAAATGTGAAAATAAATGCGCTAAGCCATCGCTGGCCCATTAATTTTTTTAGTATTTTTAATGATTATGAGTAGGGGGTTCGAAAAATGGGAGCAACTCGTTCCCCCCGTCATTTCCCCCGAAACATTTAAAAAAAAAATGCTAACTTTTAAAAATTTTTCAAATAAAATGGGGTAAATGATAAAAAAGGGCGAGGAATTGGAATTTTGGAATATGGAATTAAACATTGTTTTAAAAACAAAGCCTTAAATTATGTTATTTTTAGAAATGAATGGCGATACAATTAGTTTTGGACAATGATGGACACTTTGATGGAAACAGTGAATCATCGATCACTGACCAACAACAGCTTAAGGTGGCCAAAGAACACAGACAGACAGAAACAATTGGCAGAAAAAAACATTTGAATTTAAATGGGACAAAAATTCGGAGAAAATTATTAAGTCGGAAAAACGAATCAAAATCGGCAATGGTAGCCAAAAATTGAGACATAATAGTGAAAAGCAAGCCCGTAGCCAGAAAAAAAATATTTTGGATCGGGGAATTCGAAGACTTTTTTTTGTTGCTCTTCGGGTTAAAAAATTTTCTCCAGTGTTATTTTAAAAACTTCAGCGCCGAAGAGCAAAAAAAATAGGGATTTTTAGCCATTTTTGAACCAAAAAATAAGTATTTTTTGTCATTTTGAGGTCGTAATTTCAAAAACAAGGTCAAATAAGGATCCGACGGGGCCGATAAGCGCAGCCGGGAGAACTTTTTTGAACTTTTAATGCATTTTTTAAGCAAAAATGATTACATTTTTTAAAAATTGTCAGTTTTCCTGGAAATTTTTTGATATTTCATTTCGGGGTGGGGTGGTGAATTCTCCCCTGGCTATGGGCCTGATTTGGCATGGAAAAATCTGCTTTTCTAATATTAACAGTCCTTAACTGTCCTCTACAAATTGGCATTGAAAGACTTTGGCCAACACTCAAAAGTTCTGAGAAAAAATTCTAAATCTGCCAACTTTGCGATTTTCTATAATTTTTTGAAAGTGTACACTGAAAATCTTAAAACTTAATTTTCCGCCAGATCCAAAGTTACCATATTTTTATTAATGTATTTATTTTTTCAGTCATTTGACGTCTTTGGACCATTGCCATGCCTTGGATTTGTCTTCAAAATTGACAGGTTTTTTTTTTGCATCAACGTATTTTTTGAATTTTAAGTGAAATCTTGAAAAAATTGAATTGTAAAATTGGGTTTCCAGTGACCATCTGACATAAATTTCTTCAGGGTTTGGCCGGGGACGGTCCCCGGGTTTGATTTTGGCTTGGGGGTATTTCTCCCGAGCGATATTTACTGAATTTTCACTAATTTTTTAAAACGCTTTTTTCAAAACTGACTCCGCCAAAAATGAAAAATGTTTTATAACCCGCAAAAATTGCGTCTTCGCCAAATACATTGTTGAGTTCGTAATTTTGCCTATCAATTTGGCAAAATCCAATATTTTATGCCTCCAGAGAATGCCCGGAAATGCGCCCGTCCGATCGATGGTTGTTCAGGTCCAAGCCCACACTGATCAGTCCCTTTTCTACGCGTTTGGAGTCTCCGAATATGGTAGGCACATTTACAGTAGGGACAAATGATTTGGAATTTCAACAAAAATAAATGTAATGAATAATATTACTCACTATTCATGCCTTTAAGAACAAAGTGTTGCACAAAGAGCTGTCCCATTTGTCCGACGCGTTGGACTGCGCAATGTTTGCATTCCGATCGCCCTCGCATTTCAATGCCGCACAATTGCGGTGGCTGACTGTGCCATTTTCAATTCATTGACAAAGCCAATAAAACTGATCATCAACGGCAAACGGGGTCAATTCGGCTTCATTTATAAGGTAAAAAAGATCACTGACAAGGGCATTGAATTGGGTGCTAATCTCAGAAACTTACATCATTATATTCTTACATGTTCTTAATCGGCATTTTTTTCCATTGTCGAATTGCTTTACAATTTTATTTTATTTCCATATTTTTCAAAGAGATTACGGTATACCCTTTGATAATTACTGTGTTTTTCAGGCGGGTGACGACCTTCGCCAAGACGGGGCTGTTGTGCTGCAGTTGGTCCGCGCGATGAACGACATTTGGCTGAGTGTGCAGCTCGACCTTCGCATGGTGCTCTTCCGCTGCTTGCCAACCGGCAGCAAAAAAGGATTGGTTGGTTACTAATTTATTTATTAATTATTAAAATTATCGAAGTTTTTCAAATATTTTTAATGTGTTTATGTTGGCGCTTTAAAATAATCTTTTTATTTTGATCGTTTCATTCTAAATGACTACCATTTCTTTTAACAGATGATTGAGCTCGTGCCCAGCTGTAAAACGTTGCGCGAGATTCAAATTGTCAGCTCGGGAGCCGCCGCCGTGTTCAAAGACGAAGTGCTCAACGAATGGTTGGCCCGGCAGAATCCATACGAGGCGGTCAGTTTTTAAGGGCTTTTTTTAGATGATTTAAAACTGATTTTCAAGGCCTTGGAAAATGTTCCGGCGTTCGTGTGTCGGTTGGTGTGTGGCCACTTATGTGCTGGGTATTGGCGACCGGCACAACGACAACATTTTGGCCACGTGTTCCACATCGACTTCGGCAAATACATTGGCGACTGGCAAATGGCTGCCGGCTTTAAATGGTGTGCAATCAGTGATAAAATCCATTTCGCACATTTAAAATTGCAAAACCGAAACTATTCTTTTTTTCTTGAAATTTTTTTTTAAATTTTGCTAGGGAACTGAAATTTGGGAGCCTAGTAAATGAACTAAATTTGGTTAGATTGAATTCTTTAAAGCTCAAAGTAAGTTCCGTTAAACACCAAAAAAACGAGAAAAAAAACATTTTTCTTTTGGAATATTAAAGTTTTAACGACCATTCGCCGGGTTATAAAATGGCAAAAAAAAAGATTGAAACTTTTGAAAATGAAATTAAATATTATTTAAATTAAATTATGCAATTTTTAGAAATGAATGGCGATGCAATTAGTTTGGACAATGATGGACACTTTGATGGAAACAGCGAATCGATCACTGATGCGAGACGCGATGTGACATTATTTCTCATTTTCAAAATTTTTCATTTTTTCACCATTTTTATTTTTTAAATTTAATAAATAATATATTCTTTTTATTCATTCTCGTCCACGAACTTTCAAAAGCAATAATTAAATAATTTTTTGGTAAAATTCAAGAATATGTGTACCTCACCGAATTCGAAATTGTTAAAAATCCTCTAAAAATTGCAAAATATGTACGAAAAAATGAGAAAAAGTCCAAAATATGTATAAAAATATGTACATATGTTAATATTAAAAAAACCCCGAAATATGAAAAATATGTAAATAAAAGTCCCAACTTTTGTTCGCAAATACAAAAAAGAAAGCCAGGAAAAAAACATGTATTTACATAAAAAAAGAATCCCTGCCTATTAATTATTTTATGATTCTTTTCGTTATCATTTTTATGCTTCAAAATAAATAATGCCAATGAATTCGGAGGAAAATAGCTTGGCGCTAGTTAAAAAAAGGGGGTCTTTTTAAAATTTTTTCACTTTTTTTTTTGCCTATTGACTAAAAATGCCCGAAATATGGACTAAAAAGCTCAAAAATGGCCAAAATATGGACTAAAAACTGTCAAAATATAACTGTTTAAACCCTCAAAAATTCCAAAAAAGTAAGTAAACTTAAAAATTACAATAAACAACCAAAAAATGAATTTAAAACTTAAAAATGCTAATTTTTATTGTCGTCCATTGTATAAAAAAGTAATTCCAAATTTGCCAAAATTTCGAAAAAAATTCTCACTTAAAAAAAGAAAAGTTCGCAAAAAATGGCGAAAGATTTATTAAAAATGCCAAATGTCCGACGAAAACTCAAATTTTTCGAATTTAAAAGGTCGATCCTTAAAGGTGTATTTTTCGCCTTTTTTTCCATTTTTCTTGTGAAAATTTCCAAAAAATTGCCAACCCCTTCTTTTAACTAGGCGCCAATAGCTTTTTTTCGCAATAAATATTACATATGTAAACAATGTTAATTATTTTGTTAATAGGTTCCGCGGTGGCCGATCATTTCGTCACTGAGAAAATTTTTTGAAAAAATGTTTGGCACTTTGCCCTAAAAACTACAAAAAAATTCTATAATAAACAAAAGTGTTAGCAAAAAAGAAACTAGTGCTGCAAGAGACCGAAAATTTCCCGAGACTCGAAACAGATATTTCTCCCGAAGACTCGAGAACGAAAACCCGAGTTTTTTCTCGAGTCGAGACTCGACAACGAGACTCTCGACCAACACTAACGCGCACATCGTCTCTTCGCGGCATTGCTTTTTTATCGTCACTGATCATTTCGTCACTGTTCAGTTCGTCACTGTTCAGTTCGTCACCGAGAAAAATTTTTTAAAAATTTGTTTTGAAGATTGTCAAAACTGAAAAAATAAACTTTACTTTATTTTAATAAACATAATAATTGTTTATTTAGCAAAAATTTTTTTAAAGTTATCTCCTTCAAAATTGTTTTTTACCCAAAACCTTTTCGTAAGGCCAGCTTAAAAATAATGATAAAAATCATTTCAAAAATCCGAAATAAGACCCAATTTTTCTTTTACACTGGTAAAAAAAAAGTGATTTTGAAAATTTTCAGATGGGACACTGATTAAATGCTGTGCCCAAGCCACTGACTGATAAACCATAGCTGTTTAAATTTATTATTTTCTCACAACGGATTATATAAAATTCATAAATCCCCCCCCCCCCCCCCCTTCGTTACTTAATTTTTTTGTCAAGTAAAATATTTTCTAAAATGGAATTTGTCATTTCAACAACTGATAAGTCATAACTTGATCACTTTTAATCTATTTTTCCCATGTTAAATTTTATATTTCTATAAATCCCTCACTTTTTTGTCTAGTGAAAATATTTTTCTCTAAATTTTTCTTCATTTTTTGAATATTCGTTAATGAAATAGCGTCCTTTAGTCACTGATCACTCATAACTGATCATAGTGTTTTTCCCATAACGGCCTAACTAATCTCACTTTGTTCATCCGGATTATTACATAATTCCCTTAATTACCCCCATCCATTTTTGTTTGTCCTCATTAGCGGCGGGTAACACAAAACGCCAACTTCTACAAGCCGTACACACAAAACCACCGACTTTGTTGTACATATTTTTTTTTTACTATCTCCCAGGGCTCGGATTCGTACTTGGATGCTAAGTACATACTTGGATTTGGGCTTTTGTGCTTGGAAAATTTTAACTGCCCCCCCCCCCCCCGCCCAAAAAAGAACTCACATTTTTTCTTAACTTGACCCAAAATCGCAAAAATTTTGTCATTTTTTGGTGAAAATCTGTTAACAAATTACAATCGAATTTTCAAAATTTTCCCGGCGGCGCCTATCGGCACCGCCGCCCCCCCCCCCCCGCAAGTTCCCAAAAAGTTTTTTTGAAAAACCGCCGCAAAAAATGGTTTTGAAGGGCAAAAAATCTCAATTTTACAAATTTTATGTGTACTTGAATTTCACAAATTTTGCTCTTTTGTACTTGGAAAGTGACTTGGTACGATCCGAGCCACCGACTTTGTTGTGTACATATTTTTCTTTCTTACTATCTCCCATTTATGGACAAATTGACAAATATTTTTTGACTGATTAAAAAAAAGAAGATAATTTTATAATTTTAGTTTTTATATCATTTTTAAGTGCTTTCTTAGCATAATTTTTTTGTTGAAGATATGAGCAAAATTTTTTTTAGTTTTTTTTTAATTTATTTATTTTGTTTTAAATTATATTTGTTAAAATAATTGGAATTTATTATAAATTAAACCATCTAATTTAACACTCTAATTTTAATAAATTTCAACTTTATAAAAAATTTATTTCATAAAAATTCCATTAAACTCTCTAGACAATATGATCCATTAATTAAAATATTCGAGAATTAATGAATGGACAACTTAGTACTTATTTTTCTTCTTTTGGGGCCAGGACGTTTTCGCGTGGGGTACGTTTTCGCGTGAGTGGCCTATTAGGACTGAAATTGGTCGGATGGGTGCCGAACATACATTTCGACCTATTTCGAATCCCAAACCTGATTTCAATGAGACACAGAATCCGACCATCGGCATCAAGACATTTCTTTTCTTTTTTTTTCGGGGACGGGGAACTCTTCTTTTCACATATCCAAGAGATTAACCAATTGGAAAGTCTTAACTTTTTGTTCAATTTTTTGCCGTACAAAAATTATGTCCCAAACATTTTACACCAAATAACTCAATTTTATATAGAAAAAATTCTGTAATAGGGGTTGGAAATTTTTTAAATTATGATAAATAAGCCTGCCAGAAAGAGAGAAAACAATTTTATACCAAATTGCATTTGGGATGGTGAGTCTACACAAATACCAGCAGAGCATTAGACTGTGAAAAATTATTAGACTGTATAATAATTTGTCAGTATTAATTTAGTTTATAAAATTCACTTAAATATAGATTAAATTAAGCACCCGAAGTAAAACGGGAGTGAAAAAATTTTTCAAAACATAAAAAATTCGCTTATATGCAACCACGCGAAAACGGCCACGCGAAAATGGCCACGCGAAAACCGTGGTGCGACTTTTGGGGATTTGCAACTTGGGGACCCGACATTTGGGGACCCGACTTTTGGGGATCCCGACAATTAGGGACCCGATTTTTGGGGACCCGACACTTAGGGAACCCGACATTTGGGGACCCGACATTTGGGGATCGAACGTCTTTTGGGGATCCGACATTTGGGGAACTCCACATTTGGGGACCCGACATTTGGGGACCCGACATTTGGGGACCCGACATTTGGGGACCCGACATTTGGGGATTTTATTCAAACAAAAAAAAATATTTAAAAATATTTTCTAAATAACTCTGTTTCCGGACTCACCGCAAGGAAGTAGCATAATTTTGAGCCCATACTAACCACAACATAATAGACTAATCACAATATATTTTTTTATATACAGTACACCTCTTTCCAATTTTTTTAAAAACGCCTTTTCCAAGGGCCAACTGGAACAGAAATTCGTCAAGGACATTCAAAAAGTTAAAGGCGAGTTTACTGTCTAATTGCGTACAGCAACAAAATGCCGAGGTCATCTTTTCTGTTTATTAAGTCCGGAATTAGATTAATTTTTAAAATATTATTTTGTTTTTCTTGCAATGGAATTAACTCTGGCTAAAGCAGTCGTAAATTTGTCTAATTTGGGATAAATTTTAAATATTTTTTTTTGTTTGAATAAAATCCCCAAATGTCGGGTCCCCAAATGTCGAGTTCCCCAAATGTCGGATCCCCAAAAGACGTTCGATCCCCAAATGTCGGGTCCCCAAATGTCGGGTTCCCTAAGTGTCGGGTCCCCAAAAGTCGGGTCCTTAAATGTCGGGATCCCCAAAAGTCGGGTCCCCAAATGTCGTGTCCCCAAGTTGCAAATCCCCAAAAGTCGGGTAGCCGCGAAAACGACCCCGACCGTCTTCTTTTTGGGTTACAGTATTCATCTTGCCCTCCTTTCTCGAGTGTCCATTGTTTCGTGCCAAAACATTTAAAACAGATTTTCTACTTTTCATTTTGGTACGGCATTTCTGCACTCTCTTACATTAAATTCAAAATTTTGTCAAATAATTATTTAACAAAAACTATTTAAAATTATCCCTTGTTCTTGCTCGAATTCAAAGAATTAATAAAAGCAAATTTATTTATCATTTAAAATTTGTCAACAACTTGGCATTCAACTTTATGCTTAATTTATTTTATTTTTTGTATTAAACGCCATATACTTTTTTAGTGCGAAATTTTGCATTGACAATGAATGAATGTGCACTGTAGCAGCACATTAATTCATCCCATCCAACATTCCTTCCCTTAATTAAACATTGAAAAAAAAAACTTTTAACCCATTTTCCATTCCTTCACTCTGAAAAATCCTCGTGAACAAATTTTTTTTTTTTGTTTTGTTTAAGGCCCAAGTCCATTAATTCTCTTAACGGCATTCCACCACCACAAATACCAACTTTGTTGGATTTAGTCAACAAAGAAAAAAGTTATGATGGTCTAAACTTGGCTCAGACGGAACTGGCCAGACGGAACTGGCCCGTTCCGCCCCCTCCACCCCTCGTCCCCGCGGGGGATAATCACACTTTCGGGAGGCGCGAATCCGTCTCTCATCACCACCACCACCACCCACTTCAGCGCCAGCACAGCAAATGCTTCTTCTTATCTTCTTACCTCCCCGGAGGGGGCAGGGGTGACTTATGGGAGCCAACAAGCTGATGGACAAATAAATATACACACACCCTCTCCACCAGAAATGGAGTGCAATTTGTTAACAGATTTTGTTCAAAAAGGCGACCGAATTATGCGATTTTTAACCAATTTATGAATTTTTATTTACAAATTTCGCCGCTGGGCACTGTAGTGCAAAATGCACAATCCAATCCCCAAATATATAAACCGTATTTTTTAAAATACAGCCCCCCCCCCCTAAAATAAAGCCCCCCTTTTTAGGGGGTTGAAAAATAAAGCCCTGGGGCTCAATTTTAGGAAATACGGTAGCTTAGTCAGTAAGTCCTCCAATAATCCCTGCCTCATCCTCTTAAGTGTTAGCCTTCTCTCTTCTCTCTCATTTTTCTCCCTCCTCAATCCGCCGTCAAAAAGTCAAGCAGCACAAACCAACAAATACATCATAAACTTAGTTGGGTCCGTAAGCACTTCGGCTTATCTCCTCTTCGCCCTTTCCTTCTGCCATTTGGTGGTGTTCGGAGTCGGTGCACCCCAAAACGTCGTCGGCCGAAACGTCGTCGGAAGACTTTTTGAACCATAACTTTGTTCATTGTCAATCAAATTAAGCATTGTTGGTGTTGTTCGATAGCTCTATGTGTTTATTATCAATTTGCATAATCTCAAAAATTTTCGTTAAGTTTCAAAAAAGTTATGGCCAGAAGGAACTCAAAACCCCAGTAATTCGAACTTTTTTTTGCTCTGCTTTTTTTTGCATGAATAAAAAATTTTTAAAATTTGCATGCTAATAGCATTTTTCGAATGCTTTTGAATAATACCAAGAATGTTTAATTTGGTTGAGAAAGAAAAAAGTTATGGTCGAAAAATTCGTTCGACGACGTTTCGGCTGACGACGTTTTGTCCTACTCCGGTTCGGAGTCGCGCGGATTACCTCCCTCGAAAATCCCTTCGCCGCCGCTGCTTCCCTACAGGAGGGGCAAATTCCCTCCCCAATCGCCTCAGCCAATCGCATTTATCCATTCACAGAGTCATTCACATTGGATTTGGATTAGAATTTCCGCCCGTGTGGTGGTGGTGGAGGAATTAAGCGATTAATGTCCCGCGCCCCCTCTCCTCCACCCAATCGCCAATCAGCCACTGAATTTTTTTGTTTGATTGACTGATCTTGCCTTGTCATTTAATTGGACTGCTTTCTGCTGATCACTGAGCTCCCGTCGTCAGCGATATCCAATCACAGTCACTCAACCATTATTCATTCATTCGCCAAGAAAATTTGGCGGTCGGCCCCGCAGGGGCGGTCCACCACCGCGACGCCGTTGATGCGATTTGCGACCGATTAATGATAACTCCCCCCGCCCTATCCCCACTAAATCGCTGGGCCCGCCCGCATGACGCAACCACTTCACTCTCCCCGTCTCATCGCCCGTTGTCGCTGCCATCATCAATTGCTCCCCCTGTCCGCCCCGCGCACGCCCAAATAATCTTTTATGCCCGCCGCCCACTGTCTCGCAACCACAAATTACCGTATGCATTATGCACATAAAATTTTGAAACTAAACTTTCCTTTGTTAAAACACCAAATTTATAGCAATTGACTTTTTAAACCTTATTTATGGCATAAAATTTGCCATAAATTTATGCCAATTTATGAATGGAATAATGCACAGTTGAGCACATAAAATTGTATGAAAAAAAATAAATAAATCGGCTTTACTCACAGATAATATTTTTCTTTTAAAATCTCGCGCAGAAAACAGAAATTCAATTTTAAAATAACCAATTATTTTTATTTTCGTCCTTTCCAAAGTCAAAAATTAATTACCTAATTGTTGTACTATAATGCACAAATTTTGCTGGCTTAATTAAAAATTAACAAAGCAAAATTTGACTCAAAATTAACCGAAACTTTTGCCTTGAAAAATTTCAACCAATAAAACAATTTGCTCAGTAAAATAACTAAATAAATAAATAATGCTAATTAACAAAAAAAAAAAAAATTAAAAGGTCATTCTTAATTCCAAACAATAAATTTACAACCCCTTTGAATGGCTTAAGAGCTCCTCAGAGAAATTGACACAAAATTTTCATCGGAATTTTGATTTTTCCATTTTCTTAATAATTTTGCGGTTTTTGGAAAAAAAATTGTTTTTCGCTTTTAAGGCATACATTAAAATATGAGAAACCTAAAAATTTGGGCACGACAAAATGTCGCCAAATTTTTTCTTTCTCAAGCAGTCTCATTGTGCTCCAAAAGTCAGCTCCGCCCCCTTATCCGTTTTGTAAATTTTTGAAATAATTGCTTTTTTTAAAATCGTTTTTTAACTTCACAACTGTTGCTCCGTATTTAAAATTAAAATTTTCAAATTTCAAAAAGAAAACTTTTAATATTTTATGAAAGAATTTCTCAGCCGGCTTCTCATTCACCAACGCTATAAAATCCCAGGTCGCTTAGCTTTTATTTTGATTATTCATTTTCTTTGTACACACACATTTTTTTTGTTTTGAATAATTGCCAATGCCTTAGAGCCGCTTAAATAATTGACAAAAGGCTTTAAGAAAAAAAAAGAAAGAAAACTTCCGAGCAAACCTGATCTTGACAAGATTATCTCGTGGTTGGGAAGGGAGGTGGGGTGGGGAGGATATCCCCAATCCCCACACCAGCATCCACTGCTTAACATTCTTCCCCCGTGGGAAGGCTTAACAAAAATGGTCAAAAATTTCAAAATCCCATGGGATATATTAACTTATCCATCGTGGGATTAAACTTGCTTTGAAACCACCCCCAACTCAGGAAAATGAAAGAATTTTTTCTACCTTTGAGAGTGTTTATTGTGTTTTTTAATACGCCAAAAACCCACCGGAAATGGTATTATAAATATTTTCCCATGTTTTTTCGAATTTAATTCTTTTTCTAAAAAAAAACTTCACTCAAAATTTGAAAGCCTCGTTCTTTCCAGGATTGTCCTTGGAAATAGGTAAATTTCAAAAAATTCTCCGGCAGCATCATCGTTTCTGCCGAGTCCCATCCTTTGATTTTTTTAAATTTTTTTTAAAAGCCCTTTTATTTTGCATTTATTATGAATTGAAATCGTTTAATCTACTATTTCCATTTGTTATTATTTTAATATTTTAAAATAATTATTTAGTTTCAAAAATTAACTCATTTTATGAATTGTTCGGTTCATTATCTTTTTGTCTTTTCCTTTTTTTAATTTCTTTATTTTTTTTTACATTAATATAATTTTTTGTATTTTACTTGGTTTTTATTTTATACCAAAAAATTTGCTTTTAAATTTTATTAAATTTTCTTTTTTTCCATGTTTTTAAACGTTTTAAAATAATTTTTTGGGTTTTTTTAATTTATCATAGAGTTTTGGTCATTTTCTTATTTTTTTTTACAAAAAAATTTAAATTTAAATTGGTTATTAAATAAACATGCTTCGTTTTTACACATCGTGTAAAAAAATCATTGGTAAATTTTTGGAAAATTTTTTTTTCAGGCTAGAATTTTACGCACTTTCTCCCTCTCCCAAAGAATTTACTAACAAATAAGTCTTTTCTTATAAGTTTATAAGCAACCTTTTCCACGCGTAGGCGCAGCACTTGGCAACGAAAACGCCATATTAGCCTGACTAATTTTGCCACCATTGCGTTGGCACACACTATTTTCTTTCTTTGGCATTTTGGCGATAGGGAGGGATGGGCCATGGGCCACTCTTCTTACAGTATAATCCATCCTAAAAAGAGGGGGGGGGGGGGGGGGGGAGCGGAAGCGCCAACACCAGCGGCGGAGGGAAGGATTGTAATGTGATGGGAGCGTCCACTAGAGCGCCACAAAGATGATAATATTTGCTCATCCCGCCCCGGCGGGAGGGGAGGACTTAAAAATGTGTCCCATCCATCCAAATGCATCACACCTGCCCCCCACGGAAGAGGATTTTGGTGGATAGGGAGGAATAGGATATTTGGGGATACGATCCTACGGCGAGAAAGCTTTAAATATGGGCGGCCGTTGGTGCCGCCGCTACCGGCCGGTCCACTCTCGTCTGTTCTCGACCCTGCCGGTAGTCACCCTTCGGGCCTCGGCGCGCGCGGGGGGGGGGGGGGGGAGGAACCGATTTTCTCACGCCCGAGCAAATCTTCTTTCACTCCATCGCCTTCAAATTATCACTGATGAATTATCGTAGTGGCCCATATTTTTTAGTGCCAAAATTTCTGGCACAGTAAATGCCATATTTAAAATAATATTGGAATACTGATGGGGTTGGAATGCAAAATCTCGGGCTAATGGACAAAAAACACTCGTTCAAATTTTTATATTTTTTCATTGAATGCTTGAATAACGTTTATTATTGTTTTTCATTAGCTTTTTATTTAAATTTATTTTAAATGAATCAAAATTTTTCTACTTTTTCTAATTTTGTATTTAAAATTTATTTTTTTCGATAAAACTTATATTAATTGTTCCAACTTTTTGGCATTTTAAATTAAATTATTATTTTACTAAAATAAAATTTTCTTTTTGCTCTTTTGGCATTTAATTATTTTTTCAAATGGGTATATTCTTTTTTTTATTCTATTTAGCAAAAGAAAGCATTTTTATATTTCTGCAAAATCTAAATTTATATTATTTTACAATAATAAATTTATTCTTAATTTGGCATTAAATTTCCCATGATATTTTTTACATATTTCATTTTTATTTTTTGCCGTCATATTCCATGTGAAAATGAACCACCAAAACATTGTACAATACATAAAAGAAATTTTCCATTTTTGGCATTTACAAAAGCCATGGGTTTCGAAATGGCATTTAGCTTTCTTCAATGGCATAATGCCACAAAATTAGTTTCTCATTAACACTATGCCCCATCATAAACTGAATATTCCAACATTTTTTGGACGAAATTAATTTATGTTAATTTGCTTGTTTTTAGTTAATCAAAAATAAAATTTTATCATGAAAATTTTGTCATCAACATCGAACTTTTCAATTGAAAATCTACTGTTTAAGCCGTGCACATCGCCAACCCCAACACCAAATGTTTTTGGCACTGCTCCACCCATTGTGCCAATACCAATTTACCACCCATTCTTTGCAACAATGCCAACAAGGCCAACAACACCAGCCACAGCGTCAACAGCAACGATTTTCCCACCGCCATCATTAATTTTTAAATCTGGTGGAATTTTAAGTGAATTAAAAACGCAAAATTAAATAATAAAATTAACAAAATAAATTAATTTATATAAAATTTTTGTAATTTAATAAGATTTTTCAATATAAATTATCATTTTTTATAGACAAACATTCTGCTACCTTTCATTGCAAGAATGACAACAATAATTTATCACAACAAATTGGAACATCAACAACAACAACAACAACGAAATCATCCACAAATTATGCCATTCAAAAGGCACAATTTTTTTTAATTGTGATTTTTATTTTCATGGACTAGAAAATTTTCTCGAGCATCCAAAAATTTCTTGGAATTGAAAACTTTTAATTCCAATGAAATTATAAATTTTTATTTAATAATTTAATTGGTCTTTCATTAATTTGACTTAAAAATGCAAGAAATGAAAAAATTTATTGCCAAAATCTTATGGAATTAGCTAAATTTGATTTATAATATAATAATAACCAAGTGCTTTCATTTACAAAATTAGACAGTATTATTAACTTTTCCAATTTTCATGAAAATTAGATTTTGAAATGGAACTAATTAATTTTCCATTTTTAAAATTAATTTTCCATTTTTAAAAATTAATATTCCATTTTTTAAATTAATTTTCTATTTTTTAAAATTAATATTCCATTTTTAAATTAATTTTCTATTTTTTAAATTAATTTTCCATTTTAAAATTAATTTTCCATTTTTTTCAGCTCAGTGCTATAAGCAGCGGAAAGCGGAAGCGACGGCACCGTACAATATTCACGGAGTGCCAACTGTACACGATGGAGGAGGCGTTCATCGCCTGTCAATATCCGGACGTACAAATGCGGGAGCATTTGGCGGAGAAATTAAAATTGCGCGAGGAACGCGTGGAAGTAAGTGAAAACTATTTTAAAAATTTGAAAATATTTAGTAAATTCTAAATAACATAATAAAAAGTTTTTTAAGATATTTTATTTTTTCTATAAATTTTCCACAATTTTTTTAAAAAAATTTAGTCAAAATTAAATTTTTTATGATATCTGTTTATAACTAGAGCCAAAATTTCCCGGCTTTGACTTGTTAAAATTCTTTTTTTCTTAAAATTTCTTCAAAATCGCAAATTTGGTCATTCTGAGAAAATTTATTATGAAATTGCAGGCTCGCGTTAAAAAAAGAGGGCTTTTGAATATTTTTTGCATTTTTTAGTCTGAAATTTTTTCAAATTTTTTTTCGGTTTAAAAACTTCTGAAACCAAACGTTGGGGGTCGACTGGGCGCCAGCTCAATCGACCAATTTCGATCCACGAACCCAAAACAATATGTAGTCGAAAATTCAATGTTCGAATCATTGTGCTCATTTTGCAGCATGTGCAAAAATTTTTTGCATTGGCTCAAAATCGCAAAATGAGTCAGTTTTGGTGCTGATTTCTCATTTTCAACGATTTTCGAAAAATTTATTAACAAAAATGCAATAAAAACGAAAAATCATCCTTAAGAATTGACCCGAAAAATTTCAGAAAAACCCAAGAAATGGAAAATTTTATTAAAAAATTCATCTTATTTTGTTTATTTTCTTTACAAGAATTTTTGGTTTTTAACATTCCCATTTATAGCACCTATTTTGAGGGGTTTTTTAGAATCAGGGAGCAAACAAATATTTTTTGCTACCTTTTTTAATTTTTTGTGTCTTTTAATCCCTTCATTTTTTGCTTTTTCCTTAATTTTTTTTGCTTTTTTTTCGTGCTTATTTTGGGAAAATTTGGTGCTTTTTACAGTTTTTTAATTGGTGATTTTTGTGCTGAAAAATGAGCACTCTTTTTATATCAGAAAAAACATATTTTTAAAACAAAATTTTTCATTTTTAGGTTTGGTTTAAAAATCGGCGAGCGAAAGAAAGGAAGAAAACTCGCGAAGCTAAAATTTGAAATTACACAAATGCATTTTTTCATTTTATTTTTTATTTTATTAAATATTTTTTTGCATTTTGACAAAAATATTTAAACAAAATTTAAGGCATATTTATTGCAAAAAATTGATAGATGCTATTCCATATTTTCACTGGTTGCTCAACAAAATTCTTTTGTCAACAAATACATATTCCTCTATTCTTTGTAATTTTGTGCCATTAATGGCATCCGTCGCATTCTGTGCCACCCCATTTCCGGCATTTTTTTGGATGTCTCCAAAATGCCGACAAAGAGGCACTTTTTGAAGGAGTGCCGCATCGGCCCACCGGGCCGATCAAAAAATGTTTTTTTCGCTTTTTTGTCTCCTATTTGCCCCAAATATTTACCGTTCACCCACCACCACTACGACAACTCTGACATCATCACCCAATTCTTTCACTCATCATTGTATTTCCTTCATTTTACCGCCCAGCAGCTGAACCGGAGGAATTTTTGCGCGTCGTCCCCCGAGGGGCAAATAGAGATGGAGTATGGAGGAGAGGGGGTTAAAAGCCTTTTAGTGTTTAACCTTGCTTGTCGACATTCCTTTTTCTCTTTCTCTATCTTTCACTGTCTCTTACCTTTCTTTTCAATCTCTTCCTTTTTTCTCTCCTTCTCTCTTTCTTTTTATCTCTCACCCTTTCCCTTTTCCCCTTCTCTCTCTGCTTTCCTCACTTCACTCTTTTCCTCATTTTCTCTCTCTCTCTATCTTTTTCCTTTCTTCTCTTCTCTCCAACCCTCTTTTACACAGTATTTTTTTTGTTTATTTAATTAAATGAGAAGTCGGGGGGGGGGAGTAGTGATGCTCGAGAATCTCGGTCTCGACTCGAGAAAAGTCTCGGGTTTTCAGTCTTGATCTTCCTTACTTTGTCCTTATTTTGTACTTAATTTTTTCTTTTTCATTAAAATCTTTTTTTAAAAACAAACAAAAACTCAAGACTTCACTTTTCCACTTGGAGGCAAGTGAATGTGATAATAGGTTGTCCAATAATATCCGGTTACCTAACATTTGGTCACTGATCGTTTCGTCACTGTTCATTTCGCACTGAAACATAATTTTTTAAAAACATTAGCTAATTCAATAAAATTATCTTATGAAGGTATTAATTGAAATTCGAAAAATTTCGAGGTCGCCGATCACGAATTTGACTGTTGTCCTAAATGATAGACGAAACGATCAGTGACGAAATGATCGGCCACCATTTTATCTCTCCCTCATTTTGGCGTTTTGTTTTCCTTAGCATCGATCATTTAGCTATTTTTGTGACACTTCAATTGTACCGCCCCTCCCTCCCCTGTCGTTTTTTTTTTGCGGGTCGCCGCGTTCCATCCGTCCGCCGTCTCCCCCCCCCCCCCCCCAATTTTGCGCTCCTCTCCAATGAATGCGTTAATTTGCTATAATTAAATTATGGGAACAGACAGCTCTTAATATTTTGCTTCAACAAAGCAATTTGCCTTTTGTGTGCCCACCAAATGCTAATCAATTTTCATTTAAAAGGCAACAATTTGCTCGAAAAAGCATTAACAAGAAAATTAAAGCTTGAAAAGTAATGGTATTTAAATGCTTATTTTTTGTATTTCATAATTGCAATTATTAATTTTGCTAACAAAATTTATAAAAAAAATTTAAGCCAATGGCGGAATGTTTTTTAACAAATTTAGTTTGATATTTTCGAAAAAAAATAAAAAGATCAAAAGTACCATTTAAACATCAAATATCTTCACTTACCGCTTCTTTTTTTAATCAAAAAACCATTTTAACCGATTTAATATTTGTGATGTAATTTAATCAACAATTTCCTTACATTTTTATTCATTTATATTTCTTGTGAATTTAATTTTAGCTTAAAACTTTGAATAGCCCTACTCATTTTTTCAAGAAAAGGAGATTAAAAATTAGCTTAGAAGGAATTTTCTCAATTATTTTCTTCTTGAATATTTTTTTGGACTATTAAAATTTGCTGGCCGGTATTTTTTTACAGAATTCCCGAGGAATTTCCTTCCTAATCCCTGACTTTTCTTCTGAAAATGTTAGCCCAAATCTAACAGCTGAGACTGATCGAGATGATGTGATCAGTATCAACAGCACAACAACAATTAATTACCCCCGTAAGAACAGTGATTTTCTGCCTGTCCCCCATTTATTCACTTTTCTTCCGCCGATTGAGACAACCTTAAAAAGACGAATAATTTGATGTTGGTTATTGAACACATGAGAAACAATGTTTTATGCTTCGTGTTAAAAAAAGAAGGCTTTCCGGCTCAATGCATGTGATTGATTTTGTAGTGAATTTAAGCAACAAAAACAAATATTTTTTAAATTAGTTTTAAATAAGATTTTTGTAAGAGATTGCAAGAAAATTAAATTAATTTTTTTTTTACTATTTTTCATTAGGTCATACAATAATTTGTTATTTAAAAAAATTGTAAATTTCAATTTAGCGTAAAAATTTGTAATTAGATTGGCCAAAATTTTATTCTCTCCCATTCACCGACGCAAATCTTTTTTTTATTGAAAAAAGGCAATTTTTAATTTTTTGATTCTAAACTATTTTATGTCAATTTGTTTTTATTTCTAAAATAAAAATATAAGACCATTGCTTTTGCCTTATTTGTTTATAAATTATAATTAATTCATTCTTCGCTTTCTAATTTATGCTTTTCTGTCCCTTCCTCCCTCTTAAAAGCATTTCGCTGTTTTTCATTATTTAATTAGCTGATTTTCTAATTGTTTTGCCACTACTAAAATTGCACCTAAATAAATTTCCAATTATTTTATCGTCCTAACTCATTGGACAATACTCAGTTTAGCTGAACGGTTGGCTAATCAGCGATCATGCCGACTGATCTTCGTACTTCGTAATTCTCCGTTTTCCCAAAAAATTATTATTTTGCCATGTTGGCCATCATTTTTCAAAAATATGGTCAAATGGGGGTCCTGGCGGTACCGATAGGCGCCGCCGGGAAAATTTTTGAGTATTTAATGCAAATATGTTAAGAAAATTGCTTAAAAATTGAAAAATTTACTGAAATTTTTTACTTTTTTGGCTTTCGGGGGGGGGGGGGGGCTTTAGCCCCCTAAGCCCCCCCCCCTTGCCTACGCCCTTGGTGCAATTGGCCAACGAAAGTCACCCACTTTCCCCTCGCATTGAATCTCTATTTTTTTGGCTTCTGTGATGATCTTTGATCACCATACACCACGGCGATTGTGGCCAAAGTGCCCTCCTTATTTTGAAGGCTATAAAAATTTCGTCCGTTCACCCTTCCTAAATTGTCTCTTCTTGGCATCCAAACCCTTTTTTCCATTCATTTCTACAAATTGTCACTTTCTTCCTTTAGCATTTATTTAAATGTAATTTTTTTTAAATTTTAGGGACAAAAAATATTTTGCTAAAACATCGGATGATAAAAAGGCGGCATTTTTCTTCTGAAGCTTCGCTTCTCTCCCTCTCTCTTCTCCCCTCTTCTTTTTTCTTCACTTCTTCTCATCAGCGCCCTTGAAGTCCGTCCGCTTTGTTGGATGGCTCAGTGTTCAGCGGTGCCGGCTCATCCTTTGGTGAAGTGGCCTTCACATCTTTGCTTGGCTTGACTTAAATTAATTTTTTTTTTGATTGGCTTATAAAAAAATGGCTTAATTTCTCAAAAAAAAAGTCTCTCATTTTTTATCCTTTTGTTTGAAAATTCAAATCACAACAAAAAATGTAAAAAAATAATAATATTTTTTGAAAATCTTTGGTCATTTGGCTGGCCAAAAATGAGTGCCAAAATTTTTTTTTTTTTTTTGTAAAAGACCGAATTTTTAAAAATGTTCATGTTTGCAAAAAAACCAAAATAATTTTTATCAGCCAAAAGTTCAAAAAACAATCCAGACCACATACCCTCGTTTGACGGCAGTTCGCTTGTGCAATTGTGCGCTTGTTGTTTTTGCCAAGTCTCAATGTCTTCCGCCGAGGCGGACGCCGAATCCATCAAAAACAATGCCACAGCAACCAATGCCAGAAATTGCACAATGCAGACCATTTTTGCAATATCTAAAAATTGAATTTTATGGTGGAAAAACAGATATGTACAGGGGGGGGGGCAGGGCAAAAAAAGGAAAAGCCTAATCATCGCTAAATTGTTTTTCTGTTGGATGGGAATGGGCAATCAGATAATTTTTTGCATTAATTAATATTCCATTGACTCTTTCGACTGGAAAAAAGTGTTTAGCAAAACAGGCGAACAATGAAAGTAATGAATAATAATAAAAAAAGAAATATATTAAACTGCTTTTTGAAAATACGATCAAAAAATGAGTAAAGTTGGATTGGATTATTTGCACATATATATTTTTTACTGTTCTAGAAACAGCATTAAATGCATAAAAAACACCTTTTTAGCATGTTTGGCAGCTTATAAAGCGAAGTTCCGATATGCATATTTTGGCATTTTCAAAAAATCCAATTAAAGGGACCATATTTTAAAGCAGCATTTTCTTCACCTCATAGAACCGAAAATTTTAAAAGATAATTTTTGGATATTCTGGAGTGTTAATAAAAAAGCAACTTTCTTATAAATTTTAATTTTCGCTAAAAATAATTTCAAAAATAGAAAATTTACGATTTTTCCTCAGTTTTCTATTTATCATAATGATTGTTATTGAATTATGTAAAATTTTGTTTTACTTTTTCATACATATTCTTTTAATAAAAACCAATTAATTTGCTAATGAATTCAGCAAATACAAAAAAATAAATATAAAAAGTATATATAAAAAATATTTTTAAAATTAATATTATATAATGATGCTCACTAGTCTCGGGTTTAACTACAAAAAATCTCTTTTTTGGTTTCAGTCTCGGGTTTTCTATCTTTCTTCGAGACCGAGTATTTTAGTTAATTTATATGAATTTTAATTGAAAATTTGGACAATTTTTGGATGAAATATTTGGCAAAAAATGGCAAAATGAAAATATGAAAAAGGAATGATAAAAAATGCATTTTAATGAAACAAAGAAAAACGGAAATATACGAAAAAAATGCTTTTAAAAAATTGACCATAAATTTGTGAAAAATTTGGAGCCAATCTGCGGTCGACATGGAACGGAACCTATTAAAAAGATAATTAAATTATTACATATTTTTATTGCAAAAAATCATGTTTGTCATACAAATTATTGGCACCATTTACTGCGAAGCATAAAAACAATTATGGTGAAAAGCACCATAAAATAATGAGAAAAAAATCGTTTAAAAATAAATTAATAATTACTAACAAATAAGTCCAAATTAAACGCGGATGGTGGGAAAGCGGCTTATTAGAGGTTTTATTTCCAAAAATTAACAAAAAAAATGATTTGCAAAATTATATCGTCTCTTTCTTTTCTTTGGTCAAATTAAAAATGACGTTCCATTTTCCAAATTCAAGTACATTTTAAGTGCCATTTTCCCGAAACATATTTTATTATTCGCCTAAAGCATACCAATAAAACCCATCAATCTGTCAATTTCATGCCACTTTTTGTGCATATTTTGGCATTTTGTGCATATTTTATGTAAATATTTATGATTTTAAATGAGAAACAGAAACTGAACAATGCACAAAAACTTAATGAAAAGCAAAAACCAACACTTTATTTTTGGCACAACAATAACAGGTAAAAAAAATGAAATAAAGTCAAGTCAATATCACAATACATACCATACATAAAATTTAAAAAATGAGATGAGATGAACCACCACCACTCAGGACTTATTTTTTGTATAAAATTCTTTCATAAGATTTTTAAATTTATTTAAACCTGATATTTCCATAACTGTTTTGGGTAAGCAGTTCCATGGATTAATTGTTCGAATAAAGAAATTATTCCGAGATTTATTACTGAATCTTTTGTTTTGAATCCTAAATGTTTTTCGTTGCGATCTTGAAGAAAATTCGAAATATTTTTTTGGGTCTAAATGAGTTAAGCCCCTAATTATTTTGTAAGTCATATTCATATCAGTGAGCGACCTTCGAATACTTAATTTTTCCAATTTGCAAATTTCAAGTCTTTTTTCATATGGTGCCGCCTTGAGGCCACATTTTTTGTATACGATTCTTGTGAAATATTTTTGAACCTTTTCTATTCTTTTACTCGGTTCTTTTACGGGGACATTCCATACTTCGGATGCGTATTCGAGGTGAGGTCTGATATAGCTTTTATATGCTAGTATTAAGGTACTGATATTCCTTGTTTTTAATATTTTTAAAATTTGATATGCCTTGTAATAGGCCGCCTTTAAAATTTTTGAAATATGAATGCCAAATGAGAGCTTTTGATCAACCAAAACTCCCAGATCACGGACACAATCTACGCTTAAAATTACTTTCTCGCCAATTTTATACTCATGTTTAGGATTATTTTTTCCTAGATATAATACTGCGCATTTCTCATGCGCAATGGCTATGCCATTGTCTTTTGACCATTTGGCTAAGTTAGCCAACGCTAAAGAGAGTAAATCCCTTTTCGCGTCATTATCATGCGAAATGTAAATTTTAACATCATCGGCATACAATTTAATTCCGACTTCAGGCGGAATAAAATTAGTAAGGTCATTTATAAAAATCAAAAAAAGAAGAGGCCCGAGGACACTGCCCTGTGGGACACCGGAATAAGTTCTAAAACTTTCGGAATAATACTCTCCAATTTTAACTCTATATGATCTATACGTTAGAAAATTTTGAAGAAATTTCAGTATTTTCCCAGAAATACCTATGTTCTGAAGTTTAACAATTAACAAATTTATTGGCACTGAATCAAAAGCTTTTTCAAAATCTATAAATACTATATCAACTTTTTGTCCCTTTTCTATTGATTTATAGAAATAATCCAGGGAGACCAACAACTGTGTGGTGGTCGACCTGGATTTCAAAAACCCAAATTGTTCATCAGTTAGAATTTTATTTTTCTCAAGATATTTAATTATATGCCATGCTAATAGTCGTTCAAAAACCCTACATAAAGTACATGTCAGAGAGATTGGACGATAATTATTTGGATTCGATTTATCCCCTTTTTTATAAATTGGAATTATAAAAGATGTACGCCATAAGTTTGGGATTTCCCCATAATCTAAAATTATTCGAAAGAGTTCACTTATGATAGGTGCCAATAAATCTGCGCATTGCTTAATCAATATATAAGGTAACCCGTCTGGAGATGTCGAGTTTCTGTTTGGTAACTTCCTAAGTGCTTTCCAGACTAAGGCAGCATTTAATTCAATATCTGTAAGGCTATTTATTTTGCTATTAATGGGATAATTCATATTACAATTTCTTTGCATAAAATTTTGTTGAAATATTTTACCAAAAAGCATGCATTTCTGCCTATCCTCTGTATAAATTCTGCCTTGGTCATCGAAAAGCAATCTTATTTCTCTGTCGGAATTAAATTTGTTGCCGATGTATTTAAAAATAGCCAAATTGCCTTTATTGACAAGTTGGCTTTCTTTATTATCATTAATATTTTTTAATTCCCTTTTCAGATTCCTACTTAAAATTTTGTATTTTATTTTAATTTGTCCGTGATCAGGGTATTTTCTAATAAGCCTATGTATTTTTAATTTTTCGGAGTATAATTTTTTGATTTTTTGTGGGTAGTTGTTTTTTATAATTTTTCGTAATGCTTTTTTAGGAAAAAATTTATCGAAGGATTTATAAAGTTCTTTAGCGAGAAGATTATATTTCTCGTCAACATGAAATAAATTCAATAAATGTAAGTCAATTCGTTTTTGCTGAATCTCATTGCTAAGTCTCAGAAAATTATTTCTTTTAAACTCTCTGATGAAAATTTTCTCTTTTTTGGTGATCGAATAGCTCGCATTAATTTTAAATTCTATCATGTGATGATCTGAAGTTGAAAAAGTTTCTATAACATTCGTTTCATAAACTAATTGGTTTGGGTTTGAAAGAATTAGGTCTAAAATGTTATTCCCACGTGTTGCTTGTTTTACGTGTTGAATCAACTGTTTTTGTGCAACAAAGTCAAAGAATATTTTCGATTGATTGTTATTATCTATTCGATAATTAATCCAATCGATTCCTGGTAGGTTCAGATCACCACACACAAGAATATTATGGTAATTAAATTCTGAAATATAATCTAAGATTTTTTTAAAATTTTGTATAGAACATTGAGGCGGCTTATACAAGGCAAAAATGTGAATCACTTTTGCTAAGCAAAGTTTAATGTGAACAATTTCACATTGATATTTTGACCCAGAGAAAATTTCAAGCATAGGAATATCAGTACTTAATAGTATGGCACAGCCGCCACCTCGTTTATTTTGACGATTTGCTAATATTGGAGTATATTTACCACCTATGGACAAGTCATATGAAATTGAGTTTATGGAATTTAACCAAGTCTCTGAAACAATGAGAATATCCGGTTTTTTATTTTGTGTTATAAAATTTAAGTCAGGGATTTTATTAGGAAGCGAGCGAGCATTAAAAAGTAGACATTTAATTGTTTTTGTATTTAAAATAGTTTTTTGCGGTTTGCTCGCGCACCCCTATAAGTCCCTTGTCCTGAGTGGTTTAGGGTTCGAAAGAGCTTTGAGCTCCAAGTCGACGACAATGTATTTAAACATGCCGGCGGCTTGGTTAGCCTCATAGGCCTTTTTACGAAGGTCATACAGAATTGATAATTCATTATGTGTCATATCTCGGCGGGCAATAAGATTATGCGGAATCACTTTTCCATAAGAATGACAAACGTTCAGTCAAAAGACCACTTTAATTTTTTGCGTCAATTCCATAAAATTCTAATTTTTAAAAAAAATTAAAAAAAAATTTCCGAGAATTTCCAACCTTTTTTCAAAATTTCAGAAAAAGGTAATCGGCATCCAACACCCAAAAATTTTCCCCCGATTCATAGGGATGGCCCCGTTTTCCCCGCTTTTTCCCCCGCTTTACCGCAACAATTCATTTATTCATCCTTCCTTCTCAATTGTCTCAATTCATTCATTGCAAATTCCCTTTTTTTCGCGCTTTTCATCCCCACAAATTTCTCCATCTGTTCAACAATTTCTCAGATTTATTTTCAATTTAATCAATCATTTTTTAAATAATTTTCTCTTATTCTTATTTATTAAATTCATTTTAATAATTTAAAAACAAAAATTATTTCGGAAAATTTTTCAATAAATCGAAATTCTCATTTCGTGAAATTTTTTGTATTTCTCTGCTAAATTGAGCTTCCCTGGCCACGTTTCCTATTTATAATTTGTCCCATCATCGTCAGTCCTTATCTCTCCCTCCTGTTTTATTGCAACAGCAAATATTGCTTTTAGGTAATTAGCGAATTAATTAATTAAAGGGTACTTTATTTTCATCCCAAAAATATATTTGGCTTTGTTCACCATTTTTTAAATTTTGTTCAACAGGCAATCGTTTTTTTTAATATTTTTTTTCTTTCGAGTTTGTTATTATTTTTCAAATTTCACTTTTTTATAATATTTTATAAAAAAAAAAATTACACTTAAAAAATTCTTAAATCAACTCCTCATTTAGTGAAATTTATTTTTATTTTTATTTGAATTTTATCCACAAACTTTGAGCTTCCTTGGCCATATTTTTTTACACATCGCCCGTCACACATTTGTTCTGCTGTTGTTGCAGCTAAAAGTCTCCAAAAAATCTGTGTGTGGGCCAAACGCAGAAAAGCAGCAAAAGAAGGCCAAAGGGCGGGGGAATTCCATTTAAAATGAACGCAATCACCTGTTGTTGCTGCTGTTTTGGCCACGGAGAGCGAAAATAGTGGCCATTTGTCACCCGCAAAAATAATCGACAGATAATCACTTGCTATTTAAACATTGAAATTAACCCACTTATACGACCTTCTCATGCTCTGGAATATATAATAAATTCCAAATTCTCGGCTACAAAAATCCCCAAACAAAAATTTCGGAGATTTAACCGAAAGTAAATTTGAATTCCGAATTGCATTTTTTTGATATGTTGAATAAATTAATTTAATAAGTTCAATTGACTTTTTGAAATTTAATGGATGAATTATTTGTGCAAAAATTGACAACAATGGACTGAGTGGCGATGCGTTGAGCACTGAAATCTTGATGAGAGAAGCACGAAAAGCACATTTTCTCCAACATTTTTTGAGTTAGTGCCACTTTTTAGCAATTATTATCAATTATTTTGTGGTTTTTGTCAATTGCCAACTATTTTAGGCTTGTGAAATTTTCAATTTTTCAACTATTTTTTGACCATTAATGACCCTCAAAAATAATCGACAGATGTGTGTGTCTGCTTAATGTTTGTGTGATTACATTTTGACACCAATTCATAGTGTATCATTACCATATCCTATGATTGGCATTTAATTAGTGCCAAGAAAAATTATAAAATGAATTTAAACATTTGCACATTTAATTTCTTGCTAACCCATTTATTAGCACCTTCTCATGCTCGGGAATATATAATAATTCCAATCTCGGATGCAAAATACTCAAACAAAGATTTCGGAGATGTTAGCAAATGAACATGTTTATTTGTTGTGTCATTATAGCAAACATTTCGTAATTTCATACCCATGGGTTGATTTTTAATACCAATTAGCAAAAATATTTAAATAATTAACTTCCAAAATATGAAAATGTCTTAAATCCATTGGCAAAAATATTAAACTTATTTTCTTTTACTAATTTATGCAAATGACCTAAAGTAAATATTCCATATATTTTCAATTCATTTTTAACTTACTTTAATAATTTTAGAACTTAATTACGACACAATTTTCTCATGGTTACTTCTCCATTTTGTAGTGATATTTTGACTTTGACCATTCGATATTATTTTAATTTATTATTTTTGGCATTTTTATGTTCTTATTTTTGTTGAGCTTTTTCTTTTGCTTTTGTTTTAGTCGAATTTAGTAATTGTAATTGTTTAATGAGAATCATAATTGTGGATTGAAATATTTCGTTTTGTGCTTTAACTGTGCAGTCAATTGCTTTTTTGATAATTGACTTAGTCGGCATATTGTAATTGGAGAGAAACCGATCGAATTGGTCAAAGGCCTAATAATAATAATATTGTCCCAAATCTCTCCAGTCCTAATTTAAGACTGTTCCCGTGTCCCTGCCCTAATAAATCTAAGCCAATTAAAACAGCGAGCAGCAACAAAAAGCGAAATTTACTATTACTTTTCTTAAAAATTTTTTACATAATTCATTTTAACTTCAATTGTTTTTGAAAATTTCAATTTGTTAATTATTTATGTAAAAATGGAGAAAATGGTGATGAGTTGGGCACTACTGAAAAGCAGCTAAAAGAAATTTAGTAAAACTGACCAAAATAAAATTTATTTGAATAAGATTATTTGTTTTATGTGTACTATACATTATTTTTTGTTTAACTGTCGAAAAGTCAGGGACCCGCCCAGCGAGCGCTAGCACCCGCTGATGATTTTATTTTTCATGTGAATTTATTTTTATAATTTTAGAGTTTTTTAGAAACAATCATTTATTTTAAATCATCTGAATACAATTTAACCTTCATAATAAGTGTCAAAAAATTTTATTTTGTCTAAAACAATAAAATAATTCACATTACTATGATTGGCATTTAATTAGTGCCAAGAAAATTATAAAAATTAATTTAAACATTTGCACATTTAACCACCTCTTCTGAAAATTATAATAAATTACAAATTCTTTAAAAATTTCGGAGATTTAACCAAAAGTAAATTTGAATTCCGGATTGCATTTTTTTGATAAATGAATAAAATAATTTAGTAATTTGAATTGACTTTTTGAAAATTGGTGTCTGGACATTTCGCCAATGACCGTTTCGACAATACTTTTTCGCCAATGATCATTTACAACTTTATTTTATTTCGAAAATTTAAAATGTCAAATTAAAAATAATTAATTAATTAAAAATATATAAAAAAAGATAATAAAATAGAAATTAATTATTAAATTATAAAAAATAGTTCCCAAAAACATTCCTTTTTTGCTGGAAAAAATTTTTCCTCATTTCAGCCATTCGGCAAATGAAACAATTTTTAAATTTGAACAATAGGCCGCGAAAGTGACAGCCGACGAAGTGGACGGAATTGGCACGGACTGATGCGGGAAGGCGGGGGAACAGACCGGAGCCAAACAAAAAGATTATTTTAATAATTATTTTGTTTAATTTAAAAATTTTATGATTAAATCACATTGATATGCCGTGCCATTCATTGTTTTGAGCACCTGTTTTTTGTCGTTTGCGCTATGTCCGTTCATTTTCAGTGCCGATCGAAGCGGCGGCGTCGCTGTTTTCTGCGCATTAATTTGACCGTAATTATTGTAATTGTTGTTCTTCGATGAGACAGAATTTTGACCAATTATTTGCCAACGATTTTCTGAAAAGGAAAAGAATTACAATATTTTTGGCAGCAATTTTTAATTTATTTTTGCAACAATAAAATTTTGCTAAAAGTGGGAGGGGGTGAAGCCAATCCAATTGAAATCAATTAGAAAAACCGATTGGGGCAAATTTGTGGGGATGAAAAGCGCGGAAACGGGAAATTTGCGACGAATGAATTGAGGAGAATTTAGAAAGAAGAAAGAAGAAATGAATTTTTGTGGCAAAACGGGGAAAAAAGCGGTGCCATTTCAATGAATCGAGGTAAAATTCAATAATTGATTATTTAAGAAAAATGAATAATATTACATATGGGTGGGTGGACATGGAAGGGAATTTCATGGACAACTCAATGTGGAATTAAAATTGGATGGGCTGTGATGGGATAGCATTTCCATTGGCATTGGCACTCACTCAAACATTGGCACAGAGTAAATGGAGGATCAACGGAGTGGGGGGGGGGAGATGATTGGAATGGGGGTGAGGATTTTAAGAGTATGGAAATGTAAATGAAAAGAAAAGAAAAGAATATTGGACGACAACCCTCTTAAACATTCGTACACACTGGGAGTAAATAAAAAAGAGGGAGGATAATGATGTGGAAAATTGGATAATTAACTTATCAGAAACTCAGAAAAT
>SIJG01000013.1:92845-143579 GCA_023374025.1 Heterodera schachtii
CTTTTGCTTCAATTCTGTCCTCATTGACTTTTGTTCCGCTTTCCCTTTTAGCATTATTTTCACTTCATTAGCCCCACCCCTCCATAAAATATATCTATTGTTATTATATCATTGTTTTACAATTAAAACATAATTATTTTCTGAGTTTCTGATAAGTTAATTATCCAATTTTCCACATCATTATCCTCCCTCTTTTTTATTTACTCCCAGTGTGTACGAATGTTTAAGAGGGTTGTCGTCCAATATTCTTTTCTTTTCTTTTCATTTACATTTCCATACTCTTAAATCCAGCCCCCATTCCAATCATCCCCCCCTCACTCCGTTGATCCTCCATTTCCTCTGTGCCGATGTTTGAGTGAGTGCCAATGCCAATGGAAATGCTATCCCATCACAGCCCAATCCAATTTTTTATGTCATATTAAAAAGTCCATAATCTTCCCTTCCATATCCACCCACCCAGATGTAAATATTACTCTTTTTTCTTAAATATCAAATTATAGAATTTTTTTCAATTCGTTCGGATGGCCCCGCTTTTCCCCGCTTTTTCCCCAGCTTTACCACAAAAATTCATTCATTCCTTCCTTCCTTCCTTCTCAATTGTCTTTTCAAGTGAACTCAATTTATTCGTCGCAAATTTCCCATTTCCGCGCTTTTCATC
Source organism: Heterodera schachtii (assembly GCA_023374025.1). Taxonomy (NCBI): domain Eukaryota; kingdom Metazoa; phylum Nematoda; class Chromadorea; order Rhabditida; family Heteroderidae; genus Heterodera; species Heterodera schachtii. The sequence goes on from SIJG01000013.1 coordinate 93,504, forward strand.
CCCACAAATTTGCTCCAATCGGTTCAACAATTTCTCAGATTCGTTTTCAATTGGATTGGCTCTCTCACCCCTCTCCCACTTTTTGCGATTTTTCCCGCTTTGCGTTACATCCAAAGCAATTTTTTGTTTGTTTGTTTTGAGATTATTTTTGTTGGAAATGCTTCACATTTTCATTACGTTTATACATTATTTTTTTTATGAGAATTAAACATTGAAAAACCAATTAAAACCTTGCAGAAAATTCTAAATATTAAAAAAAACCTAAAATTTTAAAAATGAAAATAAATTAAATAAATGCAAAAAATAATTGTCCTAAATTATTGCTGCTTTCCTCCTCATTTTTCTTTCTCACTTTTCCCTTAGAAAATAATTTAGCCAATTTAATAAACATTGATTTTGATTTTTTGGTCCAAGAATTGTCATTTTTCCAAATAAATCTTATTTTATTTTCATCTATCTCGCCGTTCTATAGCATATTTTTTTTTTAGAATATTTATCGTCTTAAAATTATTATTATTTTTCTTTTGTATTATTTATGCTTTTTAAAGGTATTCCAGTCTACTATTAAACCCATATTAAAATAAGTTAAAATCTGAACCAAAACAAGAGTTTTTCATGCCCTTTCTGGACCCATAGAGCTCAACAAAAAATTACTATTTTATCTCAAAAATGATTTCCCCAACAAAATATTTAATTTGCAATTTTAAAGTTTTTTAAATTTTTTTTATTATTAAATATGCTAAAGCGCGGTTGAGCTTTTCAAATTCATTTCTCAATTACCGGTTCCGCTGAATGCATGACTTTGGCTATAATTAAATTGTGGCTCTTAATATTTTGCTTCAACAAAGCATTTGCCTTTTGTGTGCCCACCAAATCAAATGCTAATCATTTACTTTTCAATATTATTTTTGTTTATTAAATTTCAATACAATTACAGTTTTGTATAATAGAAAATTTTTATTCAAAATAAAACATTGTCATAAATAGGGCTTATATTTATAGTTTTTTCACTATTTTTTTCCTAAGCTCTCTATAGCCTGAAAAACACGAAAAAATGTTTTTAGGGGGTTTTAAGCTACACTATTTTCAACTATTATTGCTAGTGGATAAAAATTTGTTATGAAAAATGCAATAAAAACGAAAAATACACTCCTAAGAATCGACCCTAAAATTTTTCAAAAATGCACCCCCTAACAAATGAAAAATTTTCTCAAAAATCAATTTTCAAAATTTTTTATTTATTTCTTGACAACAATTTGTGATTTTAAAAATTATTTAGCTCAATACTGATTTGGATTAATTTTTTACTTTTTTGAATAAATTTTATTATTTTACATTCCTAAATTTGAAAGTTTTTAGCAATTATTTACCTATATTTAGCGTGGCTGGTAATTTCGACACTGGGTAAATTCGACACTGAGTATTTTCGACACTAAGTAATTTCGACACTGAACTATTTCAAAAACTTTCACTGTTTTCCTGCATTTTCGACACTGGACCATTTCGACATTGAGTAAATTCGACACTATAGAGAATTTTTTAGAAAGTAATATGGAAAATTTGAAAATATTAATACATGTTTATGATAAATTTTCGTGTTTCATTTTCTAATTCGTAATCTTAAAAAGGAAGTTGGTATAACTATTGGTCAAATCAATGTTAGACAAATCAAATCCAGTCTTAGGCAAATTAATTCATAATGCCAAATAGTGTAATTTAGGCGCTAATTCAAAAAAAAATTGATCAGTGATCACTGCCTCTTTTGTATTGGTTGTTTAGATCATCCATAACTCGCAGCATCTCCAACTAAACCTGAGCAATACGGCGAATGTTTTGAATATTCTTTTAGTGTAAATCCGATGGCTTTAGTTCAACCCGTTAGAATGAATGGAGTTTAATTTAAAATTAGAAAATGAAACAGGAAAATTTATCATAAATATGTACTACCATTTTCAAATTTTCCATATTACAATACTCAGTGTCGAATTTACCCAGTGTCGAAATTATATAGCGCCATTTTTAGCAACTATTTTGGGGTTTTTAAAAAAATAAAAATGGCGAAAATTTATTTAACAAAAAATTTAATTCGAGGTTTTTAAATAAAACTGTCAAAAGTACCAATTAAATCAAATATTCTTCACCCACCACTCCTTTTCAGCTTATCTCTCCGTTTGTTGACCAAAAACCATTTTAATCGATCTAATATTTATGATGTAAGTAATATAAAAGTCCTTACACTTTAATTTATTCCTATTTCTTGTGAATTTAATTTCAACTTAAATTTTCAAAAAAACCTACTCTTTTTTTCAAGAAAAGAGTATTAAAAGTTATTTTAGAAGGAATTTTTTCCTGAATTATTTTCAGTGTCCAGACTTGCAAAAATAACTTTGTATTCGAATAGTTTTTGAAAATGATTTACTAGGCCATTTTTTTACAAAATTCCCGAGTAATTTTTTATGGGTATTTTTCTTCAACAAAAAATTAATTAAAAATGAAAAGTCAACGTTATCGAACTCATAGAAGAAAGTACTGTCAGCGACTAACACACCACCACAGATACAAATGGACAAAGCAAAATTATTTTGTTTAATAAAATTTGGCAAAATGGTTCAAAAATTCAAAATTTGTTTAAATATTTTTGACTTTTCTCCCACAAAAATGTCATTCTTAGGGGTGCATATTTAACCCCGACCCCGAGTCGGGGTTAAGGGTCGGGGTAGGGGTTTGTCGGGGTAGGAAGCGTCGGGGTCGGGGTTAACCCCGAAAAATGGCCAAAAATGTCGGGGTTTGGGTCGGGGCGGGTCGGGGTCGCAACCCTATTTTTTATTGTACTGAAAATCGAGCACTCTAGTAATCGCACAAGGGCTGACGTTTGGTAATTTGTAGACAAATTTTCGTAAAATTATTCATTTTTGTGCAAAGCAAGCCAAGTCAAAACAAATTAAGAGATCATTATTTTAATTTATTATTTATACTTTTGATTCATTCATTAATTATTCACAATTTTGTCGAAATGAATTGGTAAATTCAAATATAAATTATTTCTATGGGTCATCATTTTATGGCAATTTATTCTTAATTGACCATAAAAATTATGTAAGCAAAATCCACTGAAGAATGAATGATCATTTATTTATTGAATTCATTTTTAACAAAATAATTAATATATTTATAAAAATTAAAATCTGAAAATGATTTTAAGGAATCTGAATTTTTAAACATTTAAAATGTCAATTTCGACCAATTCAACAAACGGCGATTTCACACCAACAGAAGGAGGTAATGAGAAAAGAAGAAACCGTAGAAAATAAATTAAGTAATATTAATTTATGTTTACGAATTAAATTTTGTAAGATTTTTAGGAAGTTAATTGTGAATCAATTAGTTTGGACAACGATGGACAATCTGCTGATGGAAAAGTCACTGATCAACAGCAGCAGAAAGTAAGCAATTTATTTTAGCAATAAAATTGAAATATTGACATTTATTATAATATTAAAATAGTAATTTTAAAAAAATTAAAAGGAATTTCGTGAAAAATGTGCCAAGATGTAAATGGACTTTGGCATTACTAATTTGGAACTCGAGAAATTTGGTTTTACATGTATAATTAAAATTAATTAAATAGACATAAATTAAAAATCAGAAAATTTATTTTTTGGCCTCCCATTCCAAATTTATTTTCATTTTTTGTTGTGCCGAAAAACTATATTATTTTGAAAAATGTATTTATAAATTGCTTGAAGAAAAGTTGAAGCACAAAGAACTGATGCAAAAGACACTTTTGAAAAGAATTGGTGAATTGGAAAAACAAATGAAACAGCAAAAGAAAGGAGAGCAAAGTGAATACGGTAATGAAAATTTTTGTAGGAAAAATTAAATTTATACACATACAAAATAAAAAAATTTTCTTAACTTTTTGTTTAAGGCATTGTTGAAAAAATCGAACAACTTTTGGCACAAATGGGCGAGATGGAAAAGCAACAGTCAATGCTTTGTTCAAAAATTGATGGGGTGAATTCTTCATTTTAGGATTGTTAAATTTTAATTATTTTTAATTTTATTAAAAATTAAAATATTTTTACATAAATCAAAAACATTTAAATTCAGTTGGTGGCGCAGCAGCAAAAGGCAAATGGCGCCCATTTTGAGAGTGTTACCATAACAAAAATCAACAATGCTTTGGAGTAGAGTGCAGCGGGACCGGGAAATTTGGGCAAGACCGGGACCGGGACCTTTTCGGGTTGAAAACCCGGGAATTTTTGGCTGGGAAAACCGGGAAAAAACCCGGGACTGGTCCCGGTCCCGGTCAAAACCGGGACCTCGGTACTCAGTTATACTCAGTTGTCCGTGTTCAGGTCCCGCTGCACTCTACTTTGGAGGAACAGCAAAAGAAAATGGACAATTTTATTGTCACTTTGAAAGAACGCACAAATGGTAAAAATAAAATGAATTTTCAATTACTAATTGATTCTTTTTAAAAATTCATTAATTAATTAATTAAAGGACCACTTACAAAATTATAGGCAATTGAATAATATACCTTGATGTTTTTGACTAAATTAATATTTATTTTTTTAGAGCTTTTAAATGCTGTTCATCCGAATATTCCTCAGCCGATCATTGCCGAGGTTAAAAACTCGAAATTTTTGAAATTTCAAAAAATTAAACTTTTATTTTTAGAAATTTTTCAATCCACAACAAAACTGTTGGGATGACAATGCCTGTCACAATGATCTCAAAAATGTTGATTCAACCAAAATGATAGTCGATTATCAAAAAAGTGGAAATGATGATTGGCATTGGCGTTTTGTTTTCGCAAAACATTCCATTTTGCTGAGCAATTATTCATTCTACCAACATTTTTTACTTTGAAATTTCGGTCCTAAATTTGAAAAGGTAAGAAAATACAAAAAACAAAAAATATTTTTTATATTTATTTATTCCTTTACAAATTAATTGTCACATTTTTAGCACCCTTTTCTTTGGATTTGCATTTAAACACAAGGCAAAATTGTATGAACCAATTCATTTAAACACCGGCAATTACGCACGCGTAAGCAATGGCAATTGTTGGATTAACGGTTCGAGAAAAGGAGAAGCACAATACGCTTATGGTTGTGCTGATACTGTAGGCTTTGGCGTTCATTTGTCCATTCGACAGTTAATTTTCACAAAAAATGGGCTTCTTTCGGGTTTGTTAAATCATTTAATTTTTTTTCTCAGATATCGCCGATTTGTTCGTCGATTTGTCCTTTTCTGTCGATTCTCTTTTCCATTCATTTCTTTGGCTTCTTTTGCTGACAAAATTAGGAAAGTTTTGGGCCCAATTTCAAGTTCGGTTTGGACACTTTCTGAAGGAAGGAATATTCAATAAATCTGATCATTTTTTGCAGATTTTAAACCTTGTTAACTTTTATTTATCATAATAGTTGTTATTTAATAATGTAAAATTATCTTATATTTTTTTCATATATATTCTTTCAACAAAAACCCATTAATTTGGTAATGAAGTCTTACAAGGGAACATATCGAACTGTATGTGTCCAAATCACTAAAACCACTTATATCGTGTAGAGAATAGTCGATTTACTATTGCCAAATTCGGCTTTTTTGGCTCCGGCGCCAAAAATGATCAGTTAAAAGTGATCAAATGAAAACCCCAGCAAAAAATTGTTAATTTGATTCTTTTTTTTTTCTCTTTCATTTTAATGACCTTTGTTAAGGGTTCGGACCCGCAGTGCAGATGATGAATTATTTTGATTTTTTCAAAGTATTCTTTCAGCTAGCATATTTTTATTCCGTTCATTTAATTTGTTTTATGATGCTGTTTGATAGAATTATTTTTTGATCATTTTTTAAAAGAGTTTATGGCTCTATCAGTAGCTCTCAATTTTTTATGAATTTTTAAAAACCTTTTCAATTTTATCCATTTTTGAAATTTTGATCACTTCTTTCTGATCATTTTTGGCGCCGGAGCCAAAAAAGCCGAAAATTGGCAATAGTAAATCGACTATTTTCTACACGATATAAGTGGTTGTAAAGTGATCTGGACACATACAGTTCGATATGTTCCCTTGTTAATATTGAATAGTGATGATCACGAATATCGTTTCATCTCGAAAAAATCTTAGTTTTAATGTCAGTCTCGGGTTTCTGTCACAGTCTTTGAGACGAGAATTTTAGTTAATTTATGAATTTAATTGAAAATTTCGGCCAATTTTGAATGAAATATTTGGAAAAAATGGAATAATGAAAATATGAATTTTTTAAATTTTTTTGAAGAAGCAATATGATAATTTTTTCATATCCCATTTTTGCTTTTATGTAAAATTTTAAAATATTTTTATTAGATAAAAATATTTTCGTATTTTTGGCTATTTTTGACAAAGAATCATGTTGGCCACTTATTAAAAATTCATTCACACAGCTAAAAAATTTCTGCTAAAATTTGCTGTGCCATTTTTGTGGGTCTGTATTGTTTCGGCGCTAGCCCTTGTTATTGGACTATAACTTTTTTCATTGTCGACCAAATCTAACAATCTTGGTATCATTCGAAAGCTGAACATGTTTATAAGCAATTGCTTAGCGATGGGGAAGTGCGCAACCCCCGCGAGGGAGAAGCGAACAAAAACAAAAAAAAATTTGAGAAAATTGTGGACATTTGGGCAGAGAATTTGAATGCTAAAAAAAAGATATTTTTGAAAAAAAAAACACAAATTTTTTCAAAAAATCGCCAAAATATGTGACAAAAGCTGCCGAAACCCAAAATATGTTTTTATTCCCAAAAAATCCAAAATTGTTTTTTATGTGCTAAAAACTCTCTCTGATTGAATGGAAAACTGGTAAAAAGGCTATTTTTGAGCTGTTCATGAGATAGAATATGCGCAAAAAAACATGTAAAAACATATAAATCCGTTCCCTGATCATTAGGCACTAGGAAATTTACTACATAAACTCATTAGGACTGCGATTATAATTAGCATAAGAAATGTAACAAAATTCATGTAAATTAAGCCGAAATATTATTAAACTCACTTTTAAAAGCTGAATATAAAATTAAAGATTAGGATTAGGAAATAAAAAATTGGATATTGAACATTAAAAATGGCGAAAAGAAAAAATAGAAAATGAAAGTAAAAAGTTCTTTATTTCAGCGACAATGCGTTTGAATAAAATAATATTTCCATTTTTGAGATTTTTGGTGCTTCCATCCCATGGCTCAGTAAAAATACGGATTTCAGAGAATTTTATACCTTATTGAGACACTTGAAATAATTGAAGGCTACCATTTGTCTGATTTTAAAATTGACTTCGCGTTTTTGTCAGGATTTCTGACATCCCGACATTTTTTTCAAAAAAATCGAGATCAGTGATCCTGGGAAAATCCAGAAAGGGCACCAATCCTACTCGGGCTTTGCTGCTCAGAAACAAAAAACACCGTTATTTCCATAATCATTAATTCACTAATTTCAATCATCAGCAGCCCATTTGTCTCAGTTCTCTCATGGCCAAGTCTGCCAAGTCTGGTGATTGCCGAGAAAAGCAGACGTGAAAGTGTTTTTTTGTTTGTAAATTTCGAATTAATTGTGAAACAAAAGTGTATAACGAATAAATATTTTTAAAGATTTACGGGATTAATCAAATAAAATCTCACAATTTCCTAAAAATCTCGCACATCACAAGTTGACCATCGATGTTCGAAGTTCGAAACTAATTGGAAAACGCTTGTCCAATAGTTAATTGCATTTGGACCAGAAAAACCAACGACAACATCGGAAAACAGCTTGACACTATCATTTATTTTGATTATTGTTCAGATTGGAAAGATTCATAATTTGTTGGATAATTTTGAAATAATTATTAATTATTCAAATAATTGAGACGTTTATGTCATTTAATTTTTTTGATTTGAAACCGATTTTAAGCAAATAGCCGCCAAAGTCACGAAAAAATTATTGTGAATTCATTTCCGCTCACAAATTAGAAAAAGAAGCAGCAAAAAGCGGAAATTTTTATTAAATAATATGGAAAAGAATGATTTTAGGGGCATTCATAAAAATTGCAAATTTAAAAAAAAATATTTTAAATTATTTCAATAATTTTTATCTTTGTCATTTGTTTGCCAACGTGATAAATAATATAAACTTCCAACATAAAATTTTATTTTTCATAAATTTTCATTTATTAAAATTTATGAAGTAGCTGAATGAATAACAATTTAATATTTTTATAAAAATTAAGAAACGAAAATAATTAATTTCAAAAAATCCAATAAAATTTATTATTATTTAAATTTTTTTGGGGCCCAGCGGTGCAGAAAGGCCCTGCCGAGGGTAAATTTAAAAATTTTGAATATTTTTAACAGATTTTCAATTTTTTCAAAAATTATAATTGGGTTTGAGTTGTAACCAGTGATAAAATAATTTTTGCATAATTAAGAAAACGAATTAACTAAGCAGATTAAAAAGAGAAAGCATTCTTAAAATAAATTCAAATGCATAAACAAAATAAATTTTAAAAAATTCAAATTTTTGGTTTTTGTTCGCTTCTCCCTCGCGGGGTTTGCGCACTTCGCCATCATTCGATCATAATTAATCACTTCTCATGCACCGAAAATTGCGTAAATTGCGTCTGCTTCAATGAGGGGGGGGGCATAACGTAGGGCTGACAAATTTGTTGTTTTACTGTCGACGGGGGAGGAGAAAATGAGTGCGCCAAAATATTTGGGCATTTTTAATTGGGCTTGATCATCAATTCAAGTGTAAAATCAACTTGGCTCTTTATTTTTCATTCGATTTTTTAAAATTCAGAAAATCCGATCTCTACTAAAATTATTTTAATTTTTAGAAATTCATCCAAAACGGTAGTATTATTTAATATTTATTCTTTTGTTTGTGTAAATCGCTTTACTCTTCAGGAAATTCACTACCTAATTCATTTGGACTCGGAGTGTAATTAGCATAATAAATGTTAGCGGAAAATTTATTGCAAATTAAGCCAAAATTATAAAATTAAAGACGACAATTTTATAAAACATTTTCTGCTGATTCAAATGATATAACATTCATTCAATTTGTTTTAGTCTCTTTCGTGCATATTCGAGTTTTGTGAGTTGATTTCAGGAAATTCACTACCTTACTATATTAAAATCATAGGTTCAATATTTAAACTCATTAATCGTTTTCTGTCCTCCCCTCTTGATAAAAAATAAAAATTTTATGCTAATGAAACTTATTAATGCATATGCTAAAAAAGGGAAATTGTCAATTCGGAAACATGCTGGCTTAATCCAGAATATTTCGCACCGATCTCTGCTAAATTATTTTAATTTTAGAATTTTTACAAGAACCATGGATTTTACTAGGCAAAATGTAATGTTTTAGATGGTGCTGTTAGTTTTCGACAGTGGTGATCTCGACAGTGTTGGTTTCGACAGTAAAGCTTATTTTGCGAAAATAGGTGCAAAAAATTGGAAAAACCAGTGTCTTTATGCACAAAAATCCCAAAAATGACTCATTTTTGACCAATTTCACCCGCAAAATTGCAACTTTCAAGAAAATAATTAAATAAGTTTTGAAATCAATCTTAGGGGGTTATTTTTCGTTTTTATTGCATTTTTGCTATGAAATTTCTGGAAAAAGGCCAAAATAGATGCTTACCACCCCATTTTAGGTTTTTTAGGTGCTAATAAGTCGCTCTAAATCAAAAATTGTTCGGAGAAAATGTGTTTTTCGTGCTTCTCTCATCAAGTACTAACCGCAAAAAAATAGGTTAAAACCTGAAATCCGTTCCCTAATTATAATATTAATTCATATGTACAAAAATTATGTAAAAAACTAATTAAAAAATACTGTCGAAATCAACTACTGTCAAAACCCATCACTGTCGAAATCAACCACTTCGAAAACACCTGGTACGTTTTAGATATGAAATATTTAATTTTTTTTAAATTTTTCTTGCAATAATTGCCTTTTCGCTTTTATCAACTCAAATTGGGTAAATTTTCATTAATTTTTATCACTATCACAGCATTTTGTCCATGTTTCGTTCATCTTTTTTGGGTTTCTCGTCTCTTCTGGCACCGACCAGTCTGTGCTTGGGAGTTGCCTCATCATGGAATACAGCACTGTTGGCAATTTTTGGGATAAATTTTGAAAATTATGAGAATTATAAGTTTATAAATTAAAACTCACAACTTCGGGTCGCATTTCTGCTTTTCAGCCCATTCCCTGATCATCTCTTCCGCCGAGTTCAGTTTTGCGTCAGGGCCATCGCTGCGTCCACAGTCAAACGCGCTGATGAGAACAGCCAACAGACTAAATATGGTCAAAATTCATTATTTGACCAAGTTTTCCCATTAAAATGATTAAAAAGGCCATTTTAAACCGTTTAAATATTAATTTGGTGAATAAATATTTTTATTTTTATTTTCAAGGGTTAATTTGTGTGAATTGCTTCAATTAACATACCAAAGTGCGCGCCAAACTTTCATATTGAATATTGTTGATTTGAAGATGGGATTGGTGATGAGAAAAGGTGGGGAAATTAATGCCTAAAATTTAGCAATTAATTGAATTTCAGTGAGTACCTCCAAAGCAAATGAGTGAGTGATTTATTGGCTTTTCCCTTGGCCATTTGGTTGCTTAAATACAAATAATTGCCCCCTTTTGCCTTTGTAATTGTTTTTTATATTTATTTTTACTGTAAATTTTTCTCATTAAACACAAATAATTCCACGCAAAAATTTAATGTTCTTTTACCAGTAAAAAATTGCTGGCCATCAATTGTAGTAATAAGCATTTGCTCATGAGTAGAAGTGGGACAAAAATTTGGTGCTAGTTTTTTTGTCTACCATTTTCCCGATCAAATTCGCCAACATTTCCACGCAAATATTTAATGTTCTCTTAGCAATAAAAAATTACTGGCCATTTGTAATAATAGTAATTTGCTGATTGAAATAATACCCAAAATTTTCATGAAAATTATATTAATTGTTAAAATAAATTTCAACAGAAAGACTAATTCGTATTTAAATATTTTTTAAATTTTTATTTGAGCTATTTAGTTGTAAAAGGTTTTAAAAATTTTGCAGCTATAATATAAGCATCAAAACAGCTGGTTTTTTGTTTTCTTCAATGGCATTCTTCACTTTTTTAAATCTGTTCAATAATCAATCATATTTTAATATTTTCTCTTATTTTATTTATTTAAATCATTTTAATAATTAAAAAATAAACACTATTTCGGAAAAATTTTAAATAAATCAAAATCCTCATTTCATAAAAAAAAATTTTTTTTTTTTGAGTTTCTCTGCTAAATTTGAACTTCCCTGGCACTTTTACCTTTTGCTTAACTCGTTTTGTCACTTTTCCATAAGAATGACAAACGTTCAGTCAAAAGAGCACTTTAATTTTTTGCGTTAATTTAATTTTTTTCTATAATAACCGTAAAATTCTAATTTTTTAAAAAATCAAAAAAAAGTTTCCGAGATTTTCCAACTTTTTTTTTCAAAATTTCAGAAAACGGTAATCGGCATCCGACACCCAAAAATTTTCCCTCGATTCATAGGGATGGGCCCGCTTTTCCCCCGCTTTTCCCCGCTTTACCACAACAAATCATTTATTCATTCCTTCCTTTTCAATTGTCTCAATTCATTCATCGCAAATTACCCTTTTTCGCGCTTTTAATCGCCACAAATTGCCCCAATCGGTTCAACGATTTCTCAGATTCGTTTTCAATTGATTGGCTTTCTCACCCCTCTCCCATTTTTTGCGAATTTTCCCCGCTTTGCGTAGTCCTAAAATGTTTTCGTGACACAAAAACCCGTTTATCTTTTAACCCTTTCAATTCTTTCCGATCTTTGAATTTTTGGAAATTTTTATAAAAAAAATTATACTAAAATGTGATTCTAAGCTTTGGGCTTCTTTAACCCTTTACAAAGAATTTTTCCAAAAAAAAACATTTTAAAAATTTTATTTACATATTTTAATACCTATTTGTGGGTTTTGTGCATATTTCCTACACATTTTAGCATTTTTTATACTTATTTTATTTACATATTACGCGATTTTCACACATAAAATTCTCATCCCTACTAATTAATGAATAAATGGCGCATTTATCTTTTGTCTTTCATCAGCGATTCGGTCACTCCCCCCCCCTTCCCACTGCCTGCAACGACCACAGACAAAATGCAAATTTTGCCGCTGTTTCATTTTTTCAAAATGCACGAAAATCTATTAATTTTCGAATGTGAGTTTTAATTGGACCATTATACTACGGTAGATTGGCCAAATGTTCGAATAGGTTACCTAAATTAATGACTGACCAAACAAACTTATGTGAAAAATTGAAACAAAAATTTAAATCAAAAAAAACGCAGCATTAAAATTAAGCATTCGGCATAAAATTTTTTCTTTTTTTGCATTTTTTTGACTTTTTTACAAAATATGAATTTTAGCGAAGGAAATTCCGTAAAATAAGTAAATTTTTGAGGGCGAGAATAATTTACGCCAAAAAGCATTATAATGCTTTTGATTAGCATTGTGCTAGGAAATGGATAAAAAATAAGAGAGACTTTTTTGAGAAATTCACATATTTTTTTCCATTTTTTGGCACATATTTTGGCCTTTTTTTGAGTTTTTAGCACATTTTGGCATATATATTTGACGTTTTTTAGCACATATAAATCCGTTCCCAGCTAATTGGATAATTTTTATGGCATTTTGTGCCTATTTTACCCTTTTACGAAGAATTTTTTCAAAAAAATAAAAAATTTATTTACATATTTTGTACATATTTTCAGCAGAAAAAACAGAAGAAATACATATCACTAAAATGATTTTACACAAATTTTTTGATTGGCTGAATTTTTTGAGTTTAAATTGAATTCGCCAGCAGAAAGTGCCGAGCAAATGAAAAAAAATGCATTTGGTTTTCTTATTTCTAAGTAATATGAAAAATCGAACAAAATTTTCCTTATTTTGACTTTTTATATTTATTGTATAATTGTAAAATTTATAAATTTTTCTTTAATAAAATAATTTTGAATTTGAAGAATAGTTTATGGGGACAAATTATGCCCTAAATCTTTTTTGTTATCTAAGAAACTTTAAGATGAAAATAATTAACTAGAAATTGCCCTGCCAATTAACATTATTCTACAATAAAAAAAACAACAATGTAGGAAAATACAAAATATTTTTAAAACTAGTCAAACTAATTGACGGACAAATAATCAAATGAACTCCAAATCTCATTGATTCATTTTCATTGTTTGTGTGAGCCGGTCAATCCGGGCATGGAAATCACACTGTTCGTGCCAGGCACATTTCGTTGGGAGTGTTCTCCTTGAATTGTACGGAATAATTATTAGTGACAAATTCACAATTAATTGGTTTAACCCTTTGGGCCGTCAAAGGGCACTTTGGTAATGCCAATGCCAAACTCGGCACATTTGGAGTCAATTTCACTGATTTGCTGACCAAACTGGGCACTCAATGCCTGCCATTCGCTGTTGTTGCTGGCATGGGAAGAAGCGGAAGCGGAAATGGCGAACATGGCACGGACGAAGCCAAGGCTGTGGGCACACTCATCAAAAAGGGGAAAAACGTAAAAATAATTAAAATAAATAAAATAATTATTGGCTATGGGTTTATTCATTCCCGACTTATTACCCGAAGAATGAGTGCCAAGAGATGCTTCGATGTCGGCCAAAAGAGTTGCGTCGCCGCCATTCGGGCAGCCGATCAGTTGGCCTTTCACTGCGCCCGCAACACTTTGGGCATCCGAACAAAGCGATGACTTGGAAAAGGAATGGGCGAAAGTGCCAACGTAATTGGCCATCAGCCAAACCACTTTTTGACTGCCGGGACAGCACGGATCTGTCGAAAAGCAATTAATAATTAATTAGTTAATTAGAAAGAAAGATTATTACGCGGTGCCGAAATGCAACATTTGCACAGGAAACAGAAAATTGTGACGATGGCGAGAAGAGAAATGGACGAAGAAGGAGAAGACATTTTTGAAGGATCTTTGGCTGATTTAATAATTGGTTTGTGGGATTGGCTTATTTCAATTGCATAAATACGCTTTTAGTCGGAAAAGTGCCGACAATCTTTCCAAGTTGGCATTGTTAGACGTCGGCTTTTTCCTTTAAGAGGAAATTGTTGGATATTTTCACTGGCGTATTTCCTCTGAATTTTAAATAATGAAGACAGGAAGCTGTTCAATTTTGCAATATTTGCATAGACTTAAGCAATTTTTTCAAAAATATTTGTCTACAAATGCCAACATCGGATATGCTATTCTATGGATGTCATTCACAGTATTCCATACAATAAAAGTAAATTGCTCTAAATAGAAAATTGTTTGAGAAAATACGATTTTGGGCTTCTCTCAGAAAAAATATGTAAAAACATAGAAATCCGTGCTCTTATAATTATCAAAAGAAATGATAACACAAAATTCTTGTAAATCAAGCCAAATTTATAAAATTTAAAAACTTTTTTATAGAAAACTTTCTGCTGCATAATCTTAATTCACTAGTTGCAATGATCAGCCCAGTTATCCCAATTCTCTCATGATTTTTTGTTGTTGTAACATTTTAGTAAATTTAAGAAATATCAGTCGTTATCCTCCCCATTTACAGACGCAAATCTTTTTTTTAATTGAAAACAGGCAATTTTTATTTATTTTTTATATTTTTTGATTACTAAATTAAATGTAAGACGGAATGATTAGCTCCACAAATTTCAGAACATTGTTAATTTTGCCTTATTTATTTAATTCATTTTTCGCTTTAAAATTTCATGCTTTTCTGTCTCTTCCTCCCTCTAAAAGCATTTCGCTGTTTTTCATTATTTAATTAGCTGATTTTTTATAATTGTTTTGCCACTACTAAAATTGCAACCGAATACATTCCCAATTGTTTTATGGTTCTATTAAAGACGACAATTTTATAGTAAATTTTCTGCTGATTCAAATGATATATCATTCATTCAATTTCATTTCGTCTCCTCCGTGCATATTCGAGTTTTGAGTTGATTAAGGCCAAGAAATGAAAAATTTCGAAGCCCAAAGGCAAAGTTTTCAAAAGTAATTTTCTCTATAAAGTTTTTTAGAGAATGGTAAAATAAAAGTATTTATCTAAAATAATGATTATGACACAAGCAATTAATAGATGTACTATTTAATCGCTATAAAATATGTTTAGCTTATCATTAGGGTGGTGATTTTAGTGACAAAAAATGAAATCAAGACATAGTTAATGAAATAGTAAGTAAATGCCAAAATAAAGACAAAACAGTGACAAAAATCCTTGTCAAAAAATATATAAAAAATTTCGAAGTTGAATTTTGAGAAACTTTTCCTTTCTTAGGAGGTGGGTTTTCTGAAATATTATTAAACTCACTTTTAAAAGCTGAATATTAAAATTAAAGATTAGAGGATTAGGAATTAAAAAATTGGATATTGAACATTAAAAATGGCGAAAAGAAAAAATAGAAAATGAAAGTAAAAAGTTCTTTATTTTAGCGACAGTGAGTTTGAATAAAATAA
The DNA here is from genome assembly GCA_023374025.1 of Heterodera schachtii. Taxonomy (NCBI): domain Eukaryota; kingdom Metazoa; phylum Nematoda; class Chromadorea; order Rhabditida; family Heteroderidae; genus Heterodera; species Heterodera schachtii. The sequence continues at coordinate 109,065 of SIJG01000013.1, forward strand.
TATTTCCATTTTTGAGCTTTTTGGTGCTTCCATCTCATGGTTCAGTAAAAATACGGATTTCAGAATTTTATACCCTATTGAGACACTTGAAATAGTTGAAGGCTACCATCTGTCTGATTTTAAAATTGACTTTACGTTTTTGTCAGGATTTCTGACATCCCGACATTTTTTTCAAAAAAATCGAGATCAGTGATCCTGGGAAATCCAGAAAGGGCACCAATCCCACTCGGGCTTTGCTGCTCATGAACAAAAAACACCGTAATTTCCATAATCATTAATTCACTAGTTGCAATCATCAGCAGCCCATTTGTCTCAGTTCTCTCATGGCCAAGTCTGCCAAGTCTGGTGATGCCGAGAAAAGCGGACATCTCGCACATCACAAGTTGACCATCGATGTTCGAAGTTCGAAAACTAATTGGAAAACGCTTGTCCAATAGTTAATTGCATTTGGACCAGAAAAACCAACGACAACATCGGGAAAAAGCTTGACACTATCATTTATTTTGATTATTGTTCAGATTGGAAAGATTCATAATTTGTTGGAGAAATTTTGAAATAATTATTAATTATTCAAATAATTGAGACGTTTATGTCATTTAATTTTTTTGATTTGAAACCGATTTTAAGCAAATAGCCGCCAAAGTCACGAAAAAACTATTGAGAATTCATTTCCGCTAACAAATTTGAAAAATAAGCAGCAAAAAGTGGAAATTTTTATTAAATAATATGTAAAACAATGATTTTAGGGGCATTCATAAAAATTGCAAATTTCAAAAAAAAAATTTTTAATTATTTCAAATTTTTATCTTTGTCATTTGTTAGCCAACGTTATAAATAATATAAACTTCCAACATAAAATTTTATTTTTCATAAATTTTCAGTTATTAAAATTTAAGAAGGAGCTGAATGAATAACAATTTAATATTTTTATAAAAATTAAGAAACGAAAATAATTAATTTCAAAAAATCCATTAAAAATTTACTATTATAATTTAAATTTTTTTGCGGCCCAGCAGTGTAGGAAGGCCCTGCCGAGGGTAAATTTAAAAATTTTAAATACTTTTAATAGTTTTTCAATTTTTTCAATAAAGCAACATAAATCATAAATTTTCTAAATCAGCAAATTAAATTCTTCCTTTACCTCTTGAATTCAGAAAAATGATCATAAATCAGCATATCTGGACAGAAAAAGCTTAGTATTCAACTTTGTTTGCAATAAACCATTATAATGAAAATTCTGTTACAGAAAGATGAATCATCGAAAAATACCATTGAAACAGTATTGAAGCAATTTACATACTGTAGGGTGAACCACTTAAATTGTACGGTAATTATATTTTTGAAGGAAGGAGGTGGGCGAAAAAAGCTAACAATGCCAATACATGCAAATGAATTTATTGTTGTGCCAAAAATAAAGTGTTGGTTTTTGCTTTTCATTAAGTTTTTGTGCATTGTTCAGTTTCTGTTTCTCATTTAAAATCATAAATATTTACATAAAATATGCACAAAATGCCAAAATATGCACAAAAAGTGGCATGAAATTGACAGATTGATGGGTCTTATTGGTATGATTTAGGCAAATAATAAAATATGTTTCGGGAAAATGGCACTTTAAATGTACTTGAATTTGGAAAATGGAACGTCATTTTTAATTTGACCAAAGAAAAGAAAGAGACGATATAATTTTGCAAATCATTTTTTTTGTTAATTTTTGGAACATAAAACCTTTAATAAGCCGCTTTCCCACCATCCGCGTTTAATTTGCACTTATTTGTTAGTAATTATTAATTTATTTTTAAACGATTTTTTTCTCATTATTTTATGCTGCTTTTCACCATAATTGTTTTTATGCTTCGCAGTAAATGGTGCCAATAATTGGTATGACAAACATGATTTTTTGCAATAAAAATATGTAATAATTTAATTATCTTTTTAATAGGTTCCGTTCCATGTCGACCGCAGATTGGCTCCAAATTTTTCACAAATTTATGGTCAATTTTTTACAAGCACTTTGTCGTATATTTCCGTTTTTCTTTGTTTCATTAAAATGCATTAACTAAAATACTCGGTCTCGAAGAAAGATAGAAAACCCGAGACTGAAACCAAAAAAGAGATTTTTTCTAGTTAAATCCGAGACTAGTGAGCATCATTATATAATATTAATTTTAAAAATATTTTTTATATATACTTTTTATATTTATTTTTTTGTATTTGCTGAATTCATTAGCAAATTAATTGGTTTTTATTAAAAGAATATGTATGAAAAAGTAAGACAAAATAACAATCATTATGATAAATAAAAAACTGAGGAAAAATCGTAAATTTTCTATTTTTGAAATTATTTTTAGCGAAAATAAAATTTATAAGAAAGTTGCTTTTTTATTAACACTTTCCATAAAATCCAAAAATTAACTTTTAAAATTTTCGGTTCTATGAGGTGAAGAAAATGCTGCTTTAAAATATGGTTCCTTTAATTGGATTTTTTGAAAATGCCAAAATATGCATATGGAACTTCGCTTTATAAGCTGCCAAACATGCTAAAAAGGTGTTTTTTATGCATTTAATGCTGTTTCCAGAACAGTAAAAATATATATGTGCAAATAATCCAATCCAACTTTACTCATTTTTTGATCGTATTTTCAAAAAGCAGTTTAATATATTTCTTTTTTTATTATTATTCATTACTTTCATTGTTCGCCTGTTTTGCTAAACACTTTTTTCCAGTCGAAAGAGTCAATGGAATATTAATTAATGCAAAAAATTATCTGATTGCCCATTCCCATCCAACAGAAAAACAATTTAGCGATGATTAGGCTTTTCCTTTTTTTGCCCTGCCCCCCCCCCCTGTACATATCTGTTTTTCCACCATAAAATTCAATTTTTAGATATTGCAAAAATGGTCTGCATTGTGCAATTTCTGGCATTGGTTGCTGTGGCATTGTTTTTGATGGATTCGGCGTCCGCCTCGGCAGAAGACATTGAGACTTGGCAAAAACAACAACCGCACAATTGCACAACCGAACTGCCGTCAAACGAGGGTATGTGGTCTGGATTGTTTTTTGAACTTTTGGCTGATAAAAATTATTTTGGTTTTTTTGCAAATATGAACATTTTTAAAAATTCGGTCTTTTACAAAAAAAAAAAAAATTTTTGGCACTCATTTTTGGCCAGCCAAATGACCCAAAGGTTTTCAAAAAATTATTATTTTTTTTTACATTTTTTTTTTAAAAAATGAGAGACTTTTTTTTTGAGAAATTAAGCTATTTTTTTTTATATGCCAATCAAAAAAAAATTAATTTAAGTCAAGCCAAGCAAAGATGTGAATGCCACTTCACCAAAGGATGAGCCGGCACTGCTGAACACTGAGCCATCCAACAAAGCGGACGGACTTCAAGGGCGCTGATGAGAAGAAGTGAAGAAAAAAGAAGAGGGGAGAAGAGAGAGGGAGAGAAGCGAAGCTTCAGAAAAAAAAATGCCGCCTTTTTATCATCCGATGTTTTAGCAAAATATTTTTTGTCCCTAAAATTAAAAAAAAATTACATTTAAATAAATGCAAAAGGAAGAAATTGACAATTTGTAGAAATGAATGGAAAAAAGGGTTTGGATGCCAGAAGAGACAATTTAGGAAGGGTGAACGGACAAAATTTTTATAGCCTTCAAAATAAGGAGGGCACTTTGGCCACAATCGCCGTGGTGTATGGTGATCAAAGATCATCACAGAAGCCAAAAAATAGAGAGATTCAATTGCGAGGGGAAAGCGGGTGATTTTCGTTGGCCAATGGCACCAAGGGCGTAGGCAGGGGGGGGGGGGGCTTAGGGGGCTAAAGCCCCCCCCCCCCCCGAAAGCCAAAAAAGTAAAAAATTTCAGTAAATTTTTCAAATTTTAAGCAATTTTCTTAACATATTTGCATTAAATACTCAAAAATTTTCCCGGCGGCGTTTATCGGTACCGCCGAGGACCCTCATTTGACCATATTTTTGAAAAATGGTGGCCAACATGGCAAAAATAGTAATTTTTTGGGAAAAATTTGTAAAATACACCCCATAATTTGGGATTTCAAAAAAACGAAAAGTACACCCCTAAAAATCGACTGAAAATTATACTGCAAATATTAAGTGATAGAATTGCTAGCTTCTGGATTTTAAATTCATTTTGTTTTTTCCATTGTCAATACAGATGTTAAAAATTTTAAAAAATTATGGATTTGGTGGTTTTGGTTAATTATTTAGGTGTTTTTTTTTTGGTTTTTTGTAATAAAATTAGGTTTTATGTGCTTTCATAAGTTTTTCAGTTTAAGCTGTCATCCCTGGATTAAAAATAATGTTCGAATTGTTCCAATTTTCAATGAAAAAAATAAAATATTTAATGCATTTTTTAAGCAGAACAATGTATAAATTTGAAAGAAGTATACAAATCTCGCAACAAAAAAATAGCGGAACCATCAAAAATCGCACATATTTCTCGATTAAATAAAGTGACACAATTTCACAACACCCGCTGAATTCTCCCTGCAGCTATTCATGTTTTTTTCTTTTAATGCGCGAATATGATTCATAATCGCAATTTTCAAACAAGCAACACCATAAAATTAAAGGCTGCTGCTTTTTAATTTTAAAAAATCCAAAAAAGTGATTCTCTTCACGAAAATTGGTTTTAAGTTAAAATGAAGAATTTCGGCAAAAAATAAATAAAATAATTTTGCATTAGATCCAGAAACAAAAAAGTGAGAATATTTTGAACTGAAAATGCTGCTTTTTTGAAATCCAACAAAGAGAGAGATATACGGAGAAGCCTGAGAAGTATTAATAATAAATATAAATTGGCGAGACGGGGGGGGGGAAGAATATGACGGGTTTTTTCACAAGGCGTAAATTTACGAAGGCGAGGGTCAGTCGGCATAATCGCTGATCACCAGCAGATCGATCAGCTGAGTGAGTTACAATCATAAAATAATTGGAAATTTATTTAGGTGCAATTTTAGTAGTGGCAAAACAATTAGAAAATCAGCTAATTAAATAATAAAAACAGCGAATTGCCTTTGTTGCTACTGATCACATCACCTCGACCAGTCTCAGCTGTTAGATTTGGGCTAACATTTTCAGAAGAAAAGTCAGGAATATTAGGAAGGAAATTCCTCGGGAATTCTGTAAAAAAATACCGGTCAGCAAATTTTAATAGTCCAAAAAAATATTCAAGAAGAAAATAATTGAGAAAATTCCTTCTAAGCTAATTTTTAATCTCCTTTTCTTGAAAAAATGAGTAGGCTATTCAAAGTTTTAAGCTAAAATTAAATTCACAAGAAATTTAATGAATAAAAATGTAAGGAAATTGTTGATTAAATTACATCACAAATATTAAATCGGTTAAAATGGTTTTTTGATTAAAAAAAGAAGCGATAGTGAAGATATTTGATGTTTAAATGGTACTTTTGATCTTTTTATTTTTTTTTTCAAAAATATCGAACTAAATTTGTTAAAAAAAACTTTCCGTCATTGGCTTAAATTTTTTTAATAAATTTTGTTAGCAAAATTAATAATTGCAATTATGAAATACAAAAAATAAGCATTTAAATACCATTACATTTCAAGCTTTCATTTTCTTGTTAATGCTTTTTCGAGCAAATTGTTGCCTTTTAAATGCAAATTGATTAGCATTTGGTGGGCACACAAAAGGCAAATGCTTTGTTGAAGCAAAGTATTAAGAGCTGTTCCCATAAAATATGCATGAAATATGCAAATAAAAGTCGTCCCTACTTTTATACGCAAATACATAAAAGAAATGTTTTCCTACTAATTAGACTACGTAAAACCAGGAGAAAAAAAAAATATGCATTTGCATATTTTTGGCATCCCTACAGATAAAATAGATTCCTATAATATTGGACACCCCATTATTATCACATTCACGTGCCTAAAGGTCGGAAAAATGGAAATAGATAAAATTAAACGGATTTTGTGGCGCAAAATATTTTGTGACTACGCAAAGTGGGAAAAAGCGCAAAAAGAGGAAGTTTGGTGAAAGAGCTAATCAAATTGAAAAGATTCGAAGAAATCGTTGTACCGATTGGGGCAAATTTGTGGGGATGAAAAGCGCGGAAAAGGGAAATTTACGACGAATGAATTGAGGAGAATTTAGAAAGAAGGAAGAAAGGAATGAATTTTTGTGGTAAAACGGGGAAAAAGCGGTGCCATTTCAATGAATCGAGGCAAAATTCAATAATTTGATTATTTAAGAAAAATGAGTAAAATATTACATATGGGTGGGTGGACATGGAAGGGAATTTCATGGACACCTCAATGTGGGATTAAAAATTGGATGGGCTGTGATGGGATAGCATTTCCATTGGCATTGGCACTCACTCAAACATCGGCACAGCGTAAATTAGGATGAACGGGACAGGGGGCGGAAGATGTTGGGAACGGAGGGGATTTAAGAGGATGAAAATGAAAAGAAATTGGACGACGACCCTCTAAAACATTCGCATAAATTGGCAGTAAATAAAAACAAGGAGGATAATGATGGGGATAATTGGATAATTAACTTATCAGAAACAAAGAAAATAATAATATTTAATTGAAAAACAATGGGGGGCTAATGAAATAAAAATGCTGCTAAAAAAAAGAACAAAAGTCAAAGGGTGCGGACTGAACGAGCACATTGGCCAAATACAGCAGGAGATTCACAATGGCAGTTTGGAGGAGTATTCGGCTGTAGTTGCGCTTTGGATACCGGAAAAGCAAAAGGCAAATGAGGACGGAATTGAAGCTAAAGCCAAGCAAAAGAAACACAAAGGCATTATTCCACCGATGGATTTGTCTGATCACCAAAAATGAAAAGTAAAGCAAAGATTGGAGAAAGGTAAATCCAATTGGAAAAGTGAATTCTTGAATTTTTGTTTGTTTTTAAAAAAAGATTTTAATGAAAATGGAAAAAAATTTAAAAAAATGGAAAAAAATTAACGTAAAAAAAGGACAAAGTAAGGAATTTGCGGCATAATTCAAAGGATTGGAAGAGAGGGGACAAATCCAAGAAAAAAAAGCAATGAATTAAGGGAAAAGAATTGGAAGAACATTTGGAGGTTAAGAAAAAGAAAATTATTTTTGGTTTCAAATAAAAAGACAATATTTTTAAAGAGAATTTAAAATAAAATATAAAATAAAATTGGAAAATTAAATATGAGTGAAAATAAGAAAAATTGATAATGAAATAAAAAACAATTAAAAATAGCGGATAAAATCGAAAATAAAATTGCAAAATAATAAACAATTAAAAAATTAAATGAAATTTTTAAAATACATTTAAAAATAAAACTGGAAAATAATAAACAATTAAAAAATATGAAGGAAACAAATTGGTTATGGATAGTGAAGATACAAAATACATTAAAATTTAAATAAAAAGGAAATAATTATTTAACTGAAATAATTCCAAAATGAAAATAAAATAAAAATAAAAATGATAAAAATTTTATAAATAAATTACAAAATAATAAAAAGAAAGTCAAAATGTAAAAAAATCAAGTTTTGGATTTCGATGCTGAAAATGTAATTTTGTTGCTGAGAGGGGGCAAAGCGATCGACGGGAGAGGGGGATGGGATATAAGCATTTACACCGACTGATCATCCAAGTGGGTGTGCACAATGCTAACGGAATTGCGTCGCGCAAATAACGTCCCCCGGGGCGGGGGGGGGGGGGGGGGGGGGGGGGTAAATTGGACATCATTCCTATTTAAACAAAATAAAGCCAGGAATTAAAAAAATGGACGAAAACTGGGCGATGGTTGATCATTTTGCCAAAAAAAAACCAATCAAATTGATGAAAAAGAAAGCAAAGGTCGGAAAGAATGGAAAGGGATTAAAATAAATGGATTTTTGTGGCGCGCAAAAATATTTTATGACTACGAAAATCATGGAAAATCGCAAAAACTTGGAGAGGGGCTGAGAGAGCAATCAATTAAAACGAATATGGAAATTGTTGTATCAATTGAGTAAGTTGTGGCGATGAAAAGCGCGAAAACGGGGAATTTGCGATGAATGAATTAAGGACAATTTAAAAGGAAAGATTTTTGAATTTTTGAAAAAAGGTTGGAAATTTTTGGAAATATTTATTTATTTGTTTTTTCAAAAATTATACATTTTATAATTATTATAGAAAAAAAAACGAATTAAGCTAAATTACAACAATTTTTCTTCTGCTAACACTCGCCCGACAAATGCTATTACTACATTTGTTGGGCCAGCAATTTTTTAAAGTAAAATAATTATTACGCAAATTGTTGGCGAATTTGATGAGGAAAATTGTAGACAAAGAATCTCTTTCTTCACCAAATTTTTGGCCCACTTCACTCAGCAAATTCCTATTGTGTACTACATTTATTGGCCAGCAATTTTTTACTGGTAAAAGAACATTAAATTTTTGCGTGAAATTGTTGGCGTTTAATGAGGAAAGATTACAGTAAAAATAAATATAAAAACAATGACAAAGGCAAAAGGGGGCAATTATTTGTATTTAAGCAACCAAATGGCCAAGGGAAATGCCAATAAAGCACTCACTCATTTCTTGGGAGGTACTCACTTAAATTCTCTTAAATTTCTAAATTTTAGGCATTAATTTTTCCACCTTTTCTCATCACCAATCACATCTTCAAATCAACAATATTCAACATGAAAGTTTGGCTCTCACTTTGGTATGTTAATTGAGGCAACTCACATAAATTAACCATGAAAAATGAAATCAAAAATTTTAATTACGAAAATTAATGATTTAAGCGGTTTAAAATGGCCTTTTTAATCATTTTATGGAAAAGCTTGGTCAAATAATGAATTTTGGCCATATTTAGTCTGTTGGCTGTTCTCATCGGCGCGTTTGACTGTGGACGCAGCGATGGCCCTGACGCAAAAATGGACTCGGCGGAAGAGATGATCAGGGAATGGGCTGAAAAGCAGAAATGCGACCCGAAGTTGTGAGTTTTAATTTATAAACTTATAATTCTCATAATTTTCAAAATTTATCCCAAAAATTGCCAACAGTGCTGTATTCCATGATGAGGCAACTCCCAAGCACAGACTGGTCGGCGCCAGAAAAGACGAGAAACCCAAAAAAGATGAACCAAACATGGACAAAATGCTGTGATAATGATAAAAAAAAATGATGAAAATTTTCACAATTTGAGTTTATAAAAGCGAAAAGGCAAATATCGCAAGAAAATTTTTTATAAAAATTAAATATTTGATATCTAAAACATATATTTTGCCTAGGAAAATTAATTCTAATATAACCTGCATTAAAAAGTCGAAAATTCGTATATGCAGTAAGTTGCATTAGCATAAAAAAATTTCATGTTTTTATCAAGAGGACAGAAAATGATTAATGAGTTTAAATATTGAACCTATGCTTTTAATATAGTAAGGTAGTGAATTTCCTGAAATCAACTCACAAAAGTCGAATATGCACGGGGGAGACGAAATCAAATTGAATGAATGATATATGATCTGAATCAGCAGAAAATGTTCTATAAATTTGTCGTCTTTAATTTTACAATTTTTCGCTCATTTATTATTGAAAAGTGGATTTCCTATCACTCCCCCCCCCCTTTGGTTGGTCTCTGGTCTTTTTCCGCTAAATTCCTTCCCGAGATTTTCGCTTTCGCTTATATTTATTATGCTAATTACACTCCGAGTCCTAATGAATTAGGTAGTGAATTTCCTGAAGAGTGAAGTGATTTACCCAAACAAAAAAAATAAAGAATAAAAATGCTTACGGTCTTTTGAATACTGTAGAGAAATTTCTGCTCTTTCCAATGGGCCTATTCAAAATTTCCAAAAAAAATTCTCAACCCCCTAGGAATTTTTTTGAAAATTTCCCCGATTTTCACTGTATTTTGTGGTGTTCCGATCACCATGAAGGGGTGATCTGATCAAGTTAGTGTAAAGGAGTTTTTTGATAAGCATTAAATGTTATGTTAGCATGAATTATTTCAGATTTTTCTGTGCTCCCAAATTTGAGATTCAAAAAGTGGTCCTAAACATATGCACAACTGAAAATGGGGTGTGGCACATAAAGACAAATGTAATTAAGACATTAACCGGTATTTGGCTTATTGATTGGTATCGTTGGAAAGCTCATTAAAAATGCTACAAAACATGTAAACAATGTATAGTAATCATGTTTGCTTAATTAATGTTAAACAAATGTACATTGTGTTAAGAGTTGGATGACGCATCAATTCGAATGTTTCTTTTTGTTTTTATTTAATTCATTTTGCCGTTTTCGTCGAATAAAAATTTGCTGAATTTTCATAAAAATTTTGAGATGCCAAAACCCCTCTCCTCCACACTCCATCTCTATTTGCCCCTCGGGGGACGACGCGCAAAAATTCCTCCGGTTCAGTTGGGCGGTAAAATGAAGGAAATGAATTGGGTGAAAGAATTGGGAGATGGTGTCGGAAGGAGTCGGAGTTAAGTTATAGTGGTGGGATAACGATAAATATTGGGGGAAAATAGGGGACAAAAAACCGAAAAAAAAAACATTTTTTGATAGACGCGGTGGGCCGATGCGGCACTTCTTCAAAAAGTGACTTTTTGTCGGCATTTTGGAGACATCCAAAAAAATGCCGGAAATGGGGCGGCAAAGAATAACGACGGATGCCATTAATGGCACAAAATTACAAAGAATAGAGGAATATGTATTTGTTAACAAAAGCATTTTGTTGAGCAATCAGTGAAAATATGGAATACCACCTATCAATTTTTTGCAATAAATATGCCTTAAATTTTGTTTAAATATTTTTGTCAAAATGCAAAAAAATATTTAATAATAAAAAAATAAAATGAAAAAATGTATTTGTGTAATTTCACTTAATTTTAGCTTCGCGAGTTTTCTTCCTTTCTTTCGCTCGCCGATTTTTAAACCAAACCTAAAAATGAAAAATTTTGTTTTGAAAATATTTTATTTTTTTATTTCATATAAATAGGTGCTCATTTTCAACACAAAAACACCAATTAAGCACTGTAAAAAGCACCAAATTTCCCAAAATAAGCATGAAAAAAACACAAAGGCAAAATCAGCACAAAAAATTGGAAAAAATCAAAAAAATTAATGGATTTAAAGGCACAAAAAATTGAAAAAAGGCACCAAAAAAATTTGTTTGCCTAAAAATGGGAATCAGATACATAATTTTAAAATAAAAAATTCTTGCCAAGAAAATAAATAAAATAAATTTTGGAGATGAATTTTTGATATTTCTCAGGGGGTTTTTTTGTTTTTATTGCTTTTTTTGTTAATAAATTTTTGAAAAGCGCTGAAAATATTTTAGAAAATTCCTCAAAATGACAAAACAGCATAAAAAAGCACCAAAATGTCAAAAATAAAAAATCGAGAAATCAGAAAATGCAATTTCATAATAAATTTTGTCCTAAAAGTCAAAATTTTGCAATTTTGAAGACAGTTTTTAAAAAAAAAAATTTTAATGAGTAGAAGCCGGGAAATTTTAAAAAATTTGGCTCTAGTTGTAAACAGATATGCATAAAAATTTAAATTTTGGCAAAATTATAATAAAAATTGTGGAAAAATTTTAGAAAAATTAAAATATCTTGAAAAACTATTTATTATGTTATTTTGAATTTACTAAAATATTTTCAAATTAAAAATAAAATGTGTTTTTTACTTCCACGCGTTCCTCCCGCAATTTTAATTTGTCCGCCAAGTTCTCCCGCATTTGTACGTCCGGATATTGACAGGCGGTGAACGCCTCCTCCATCGTGTACAGTTGGCACTCCGTGAAAATTGTACGGTGCCGTCGCTTCCGCTTTCCGCTGCTTATAGCACTGAGCTAAAAAAAATGGAAAATTAATTAATTTGATTTAAAATTCAAATTCTCATGAAAATTGGAAAAGTCAATAATACTGTCTAATTTTGTAAATGAAACCATTTGGGCATTAATATATTATAAAGCGGATTAAGCTAATTAGATAAGATTTTGGCAATACTTTTGTCATTTCTTGCATTTTTAAGTCAAAAATTAATGAAAGACCAATTAAATTATTAAATCAAATCACAATTAAAAATAATTTTGCCTGTTGAATGGCATAATTTGTGGCTGATTTCGTTGTTGTTGTTGTTGCTGTTCCAATTTGTTGTGATGAATTATTGTTGTCGTTCTTACAATTAACGGAAGCAGAATGTTTGTCTATAAAAAATGATAATTTATATTGAAAAATCTTATTAAATTACAAAAATTTTACATAAATTAATTTATTTTGTTAATTTTATTATTTAATTTTGAATATTTAATTCACTTAAAATTTCACCGGATTTACAAATTAATGATGGCGGTGTGAAAATCGTTGCTGTTGACGCTGTGGCTGGTGTTGTTGGCCTTGTTGGCATTGTTGCGAAGAATGGGTGGTAAATTGGTATTGGCACAATGGGTGAAGAAGTGCCAAAAACATTTGGTGTTGGGGTTGGCGATGTGCACGGCTTAGACAGCATATTTTCAATTGAAAAGTTCGATGTTGATGACAAAATTTTCATTTATATATTGTAAAATTTTATTTTTGTTTAACTAAAAATACGCAAATTAACATAAATTAATTTCGTCCAAAAAATGTTGGAATATTCAGTTTATGATGGGGCATAGTGTTAATGAGAAACTAATTTGCTAAATGCCATTTCGAAACCCATGGCTTTTGTAAATGCCAAAAATGGAAAATTTCTTTTATGTATATGCAATGTTTTGGTGGTTCATTTTCACATGGAATATTACGGCAAAAAAAAAATAAAATTTATGTAAAAAATATCATGGGAAATTTAATGCCAAATTAAGAATAAATTTATTATTGTAAAATAATGTAAATTTAGATTTAACAAAAATATACAAGAAAATACTTTATTTTCACAAATAGAATTAAAATGTTAGTAAAGAAAATTATATTCATTTGTAAAATTAATAAAATTTTTAATTATTAGTGGTAAAATTGTCTGCCAAAAGAACAATAAGCAAGTTTTTTTGTAAAATAATAATTTAATTTAAAATTAATATGATTTTTATCGAAAACCCATTTTTTCAACAAATTTATTTAGAAATTTTTTATATTTATATTTTTTTAAATTTCCGTTTTTTTACTTTCGATTTCCGACGTTTTTGGTCTCGGAATTTACTATTTCAGATTTCCGAAAATTTTTGGGGCCTCAGAATGTCATCCCTGATAGGTACCCTCAAATTCAGGACAAATCTGAAAAATCAGGACACTTGGTAGCCCTGCAGAAGAAGCAAAAAAAGTCTTTTAAATCTCACAAAAATTCAATATAAATATTAACGAGTATTTTCTGATATAAAAATAGTTTATTGCTTTTTAAAAATTGTGGAAGATTTATAGAAAAATAAAATATCTTTAAAAACTATTTATTATGTTATTTTGAATTTTACTAAAATTTTCAAATTTTTTTAAAAATACTTTCACTTACTTCCACGCGTTCTTCGCGTAATTTTAATTTGTCCGCCAAGTTCTCCCGCATTTGTACGTCCGGATATTGACAGGCGGTGAACGCCTCCTCCATCGTGTACAGTTGGCACTCCGTGAAAATTGTACGGTGCCGTCGCTTCCGCTTTCCGCTGCTTATAGCACTGAGCTAAAAAAAATGGAAAATTAATTAATTTGATTTAAAATTCAAATTCTCATGAAAATTGGAAAAGTCAATAATACTGTCTAATTTTGTAAATGAAACCATTTGGGCATTAATATATTATAAAGCGGATTAAGCTAATTAGATAAGATTTTGGCAATACTTTTGTCATTTCTTGCATTTTTAAGTCAAAAATTAATGAAAGACCAATTAAATTATTAAATCAAATCACAATTAAAAATAATTTTGCCTGTTGAATGGCATAATTTGTGGCTGATTTCGTTGTTGTTGTTGTTGCTGTTCCAATTTGTTGTGATGAATTATTGTTGTCGTTCTTACAATTAACGGAAGCAGAATGTTTGTCTATAAAAAATGATAATTTATATTGAAAAATCTTATTAAATTACAAAAATTTTACATAAATTAATTTATTTTGTTAATTTTATTATTTAATTTTGAATATTTAATTCACTTAAAATTTCACCGGATTTACAAATTAATGATGGCGGTGTGAAAATCGTTGCTGTTGACGCTGTGGCTAGTGTTGGCCTTGTTGGCATTGTTGCGAAGAATGGGTGGTAAATTGGTATTGGCACAATGGGTGAAGAAGTGCCAAAAACATTTGGTGTTGGGGTTGGCGATGTGCACGGCTTAGACAGCATATTTTCAATTGAAAAGTTCGATGTTGATGACAAAATTTTCATTTATATATTGTAAAATTTTATTTTTGTTTAACTAAAAATACGCAAATTAACATAAATTAATTTCGTCCAAAAAATGTTGGAATATTCATTTTATGATGGGGCATAGTGTTAATGAGAAACTAATTTTGTGGCATTATGCCATTGAAGAAAAGCTAAATGCCATTTCGAAACCCATGGCTTTTGTAAATGCCAAAAATGGAACATTTCTTTTATGTATGTACAATGTTTTGGTGGTTCATTTTCACATGGAATATAACGGCAAAAAATAAAATGAAATTTATGTAAAAAATATCATGGGAAATTTAATGCCAAATTAAGAATAAATTTATTATTGTAAAATAATGTAAATTTAGATTTAACAAAAATATACAAGAAAATACTTTATTTTCACAAATAGAATTAAAATGTTAGTAAAGAAAATTATATTCATTTGTAAAATTAATAAAATTTTTAATTATTAGTGGTAAAATTGTCTGCCAAAAGAACAATAAGCAAGTTTTTTTGTAAAATAATAATTTAATTTAAAATTAATATGATTTTTATCGAAAAACCATTTTTTCAACAAATTTATTTAGAAATTTTTTATATTTATATTTTTTTAAATTTCCGTTTTTTTACTTTCGATTTCCGACGTTTTTGGTCTCGGAATTTACTATTTCAGATTTCCGAAAATTTTTGGGGCCTCAGAATGTCATCCCTGATAGGTACCCTCAAATTCAGGACAAATCTGAAAAATCAGGACACTTGGTAGCCCTGCAGAAGAAGCAAAAAAAGTCTTTTAAATCTCACAAAAATTCAATATAAATATTAACGAGTATTTTCTGATATAAAAATAGTTTATTGCTTTTTAAAAATTGTGGAAGATTTATAGAAAAATAAAATATCTTTAAAAACTATTTATTATGTTATTTTGAATTTTACTAAAATTTTCAAATTTTTTTAAAAATACTTTCACTTACTTCCACGCGTTCTTCGCGTAATTTTAATTTGTCCGCCATGTTCTCCCGCATTTGTACGTCCGGGTACTGACAGGCGGTGAACGCCTCCTCCATCGTGTACAGTTGGCACTCCGTGAAAATTGTACGGTGCCGTCGCTTCCGCTTTCCGCTGCTTATAGCACTGAGCTAAAAAAAATGGAAAATTAATTAATTTGATTTAAAATTCAAATTCTCATGAAAATTGGAAAAGTCAATAATACTGTCTAATTTTGTAAATGAAACCATTTGGGCATTAATATATTATAAAGCGGATTAAGCTAATTAGATAAGATTTTGGCAATACTTTTGTCATTTCTTGCATTTTTAAGTCAAAAATTAATGAAAGACCAATTAAATTATTAAATCAAATCACAATTAAAAATAATTTTGCCTGTTGAATGGCATAATTTGTGGCTGATTTCGTTGTTGTTGTTGTTGCTGTTCCAATTTGTTGTGATGAATTATTGTTGTCGTTCTTACAATTAACGGAAGCAGAATGTTTGTCTATAAAAAATGATAATTTATATTGAAAAATCTTATTAAATTACAAAAATTTTACATAAATTAATTTATTTTGTTAATTTTATTATTTAATTTTGAATATTTAATTCACTTAAAATTTCACCGGATTTACAAATTAATGATGGCGGTGTGAAAATCGTTGCTGTTGACGCTGTGGCTGGTGTTGTTGGCCTTGTTGGCATTGTTGCGAAGAATGGGTGGTAAATTGGTATTGGCACAATGGGTGGAAAAGTGCCAAAAACATTTTGTGTTGGTGTTGGCCCGATGTGCACGGCTTGAACAGCAGATTTTCAATTGAAAAGTTCAATGTCGATGACAAAATTTTCATTTATATATTGTAAAATTTTATTTTTGATTAACTAAAAACAAGCAAATTAACATAAATTAAGTTCGTCCAAAAAATGTTGGAATATTCATTTTATGATGGGGCATAGTGTTAATGAGAAACTAACTTTGTGGCATTATGCCATTGAAGAAAAGCTAAATGCCATTTCGAAACCCATGGCTTTTGTAAATGCCAAAAATGGAAAATTTCTTTTATGTATTGTACAATGTTTTGGTGGTTCATTTTCACATGGAATATAACGGCAAAAATAAAATGAAATTTATGTAAAAAATATCATGGGAAATTTAATGCCAAATTAAGAATAAATTATTATTGTAAAATAATATAAATTTAGACTTTGCAGAAATATAAAAATGCTTTCTTTTGTTAAATAGAATTAAAAAAAAGAATATACCCATTTAAAAAATAATTAAATTTAATTGAATGCCAAAAGAGCAAAAAAAAAATTTTATTTTAGTAAAATAATAATTTAATTTAAAATGCCAAAAAGTTGGAACAATTAATATAAGTTTTATCGAAAAAAATAAATTTTAAATACAAAATTAACAAAAGTAGAAAATTTTGATCCATTTAAAATAAATTTAAATAAAAAGCTAATGAAAAACAATAATAAACGTTATTCAAGCATTTAATGAAAAAATATAAAAATTTGAACGGGTGTTTTTTGTCCATTAGCCCGAGAGTTTGCATTTCAACCCCATCAGTATTCCAATATTATTTTAAATATGGCATTTACTGTGCCAGAAATTTTGGCACCAAAAATATGGGCCACGACGATAATTCATCAGTGATAATTTGAAGGCGGCAACACAATTATTATTATTTATAACAATAATATTTAGGAGGAGGCGATTGTGCACTGCAGGTCGAGTCCATAATAACCCCCTCAACCAATTAATTGTCTATTACTGTCGGTGTCCCCAAAAAAAAATATTTTATTTCCACTTTGTTTTTGCCGATAGAAAATGGCACAAGCGCCGCCGCATTTTTAATATTTTTTCAATGGCACCTCTTTTTCGGTCGACGGGGAGGATCAATCCCCCCCCCCCTTCTCTCGGTGATGGGCTCAGAGGATATATAATGATGGAGTGAAAGAAGATTTGCTCGGGCGTGAGAAAATCGGTCCCCCCCCCCCGCTGGCCGAGGCCCGAAGGTTGACTACCGGCAGGGTCGAGAAGAGACGAGAGTGGGCCGGCCGGTAGCGGCGGAGCCAACGCCCGCCCATATTTAAAGCTTTCTCGCCGTAGGATCGTACCCCCCAATATTTTATCCCTCCCTATCCACCAAAATCCTCTTCCCAGTGGGGGGCAGGTGTGATTCATTTGGACGGATGGGATTCATTTTTAAGTCCTCCCCTCCCTCCCGGGGCGGGATGAGCAAATATTATCATTTTTGTGGCGCTAGTGGACGCTCCCATCACATTACAATGCTTTCCCATCCGCTGGTGTTGGCGCTTCCGCTCCCCTCCCCCCTCTTTTTCAGGATGGGGATTTATACTGTAAGCAGTGGCCCACCCCTCCCTATCGCCAAAATGCCAAAGAAAGAAAATAGTGTGTGCCATTGACCATTTTACATGAGATGTAAAAACAAAGCATGTTTATTTAAAAATCAATTTTTAAAAAAAGTGCAATTTATTTCAAAAATAAAAATTTTTTCTGTTTTTTAGTTATCGGAAGGGGGCGGAAGCTGACTTTTGGAGCACAATGAAACTGCTTGAGAAAGAAAAAATTTGGCGACATTTTGTCGTGCTCCGAATTTTTAGGTTCTCATATTTTAATGTATGCCTTAAAGCGAAAAAAACAATTTTTTTCCAAAAAACGGCAAAATTATTAAGAAAATGGAAAAATCAAAAATTCCGATGAAAATTTTGTGTCAATTTCTCTGAGGAGCTCTTAAGCCATTCAAAGGGGTTGGAAATTTATTGTTTGGAATTTAAGAATGACCTTTTAATTATTTTTTTTTTGTTAATTAGCATTATTTATTTATTAGTTATTTTACTGAGCAAATTGTTTTATTGGTTGAAATTTTTCAAGGTAAAAGTTTCGGATAATTTTGAGTCGAATTTTGCTTTGTTAATTTTTAATTAAGCCAGCAAAAATTGTGCATTATCGTACAACAATTAGGTAATTAATTTTTGACTTTGGAAAGGACGCAAATAAAAAAAATTGGTTATTTTAAAATTGAATTTCTGTTTTCTGCGCGAGATTTTAAAGAAAAATATTATCTGTGAGTAAAGCCGATTTATTTATTTATTTGCATACAATTTTATGTGCTCAACTGTGCATTATTCCATTCATAAATTGGCATAAATTTATGGCAAATTTAGGCCAAAAATAAGGTTTAAAAAAGTCAATGCCATAAATTGGTGTTTTGGCAAAGGAAAATTTTAGTTTAAAAAGCATAATGCATACGGTAATTTGTGGTTGCGAGACAGTGGGCGGCGGGCATAAAAGAGTATTTGGGCGGGCGAGGCGGACAGGGGGAGCAACTGAATAATGGGACGTGATGGCAGCGACAACGGGCGATGAGACGGGGAAAGATAAGTGGTTGCGCCATGCGGGCGGGCCCAGCGATTTAGTGGGGATAAGGCGGGGGGGGGTATCATTAATCGGTCGCAAATCGCATCAACGGCGTCGCGGTGGTGGACCGCCCCTGCGGGACCAATCGCCAAATTTTCTTGGACGAATGAATGAATGATCAATGAATAATGGTTGAGTGACTGTGATTGGATACCGCTGACGACGGGAGCTCAGTGATCAGCAGGGGCCGTAGTCAAAGAAGGTGGTTATGGTTAAATAACCACTACCATCATGGTTTACCCGTAGTAAATGAGCAACCATGGGTTCATGGTCATTTAACCTGGTTATTTGACCATGATGGTTGGTGGTTTTTGAACGCACAGTAAAAGAACATGGTTGGTGGTTACCTAACCATGTAACCATGGTAAAACGCCAACCCTGCCCCTGCCCATGGTAGCAGTCGTAACCACCAACTTTTAAAAATCTGCCAAAAATCAGCAAAACAAGATAAAAAACAGAAATAAAATTAATAAAATAGAGAAATGTCTCCGCTATCGATATATATAAAGCGTTTCATTTAATTCTATCGTAAAATATTTTTAAAAGATAAAAAACCAAATTTACCCATAATTTTTATATTTTAAGTGATTTTCGAATTTTTAAATTAAGTAATTATATTAAAAACAATGTATTAATTAAAATAATAGAAAAAACAATATGATTTTTTAATTAAATAACCTTATAAATGCCGAAATATCGTAAATAGCATTAAAAAATTTTACCAAAAATTAATGCATAATAATAATTTATTTTTATTGCTTTTACAAATATTCTAGGGCTTTTAAACCTTATTTTGCCTATTTATCTATTATGACAAGTGCAAATTTTAATAAGTTCACGGTAGAAAGTTGGTGGTAAAGTGAAAGAAGATGGTTGGCGGTTAAAAAATGGTGGTTGCTGGTTGCTCCAGCAGAAAATTTACCATCTTCTTTTACTGCCGTTTTTCACATGGTTGGTGGTTATTTGACCAGGTCAAATGACCATGGTTAAATGACCTGGTCAAATAACCACCTTCTTTGACTACGGCCCCAGAAAGCAGCTCAATTAAATGACGAACTGACAAGATCAGTAAATCAAACAAAAAAAATTCGGTGGCTGATTGGCGATTGGGTGGAGGAGAGGGGCCGGGGGAGATTAATCGCTTAACTCCCCCACATGTGAATGGATAAATGCGATTGGCTTAGGCGATTGAGGAGCGAATTTGCCCCTCCGGCGGCAGGGAAGCGGTGACCGAGAGGGATTTTTGAGGGAGGTAATCCTCGCGACTCACACCGAACACCACAGTGCTCCCACCAAATGGCAGAAGGGGAGGGAGAAGAGGGGATAAGCCGAAGTGCTTACGGACCCAACTAAGTTTATGATGTATTTGTTGGTTTATGCTGCTTGACTTTTTGACCGCGGATTGAGGAGGGAGAAAAGTGAGAGAGAGAAGGCTAACACCTAAGAGGATGATGGAAGGGATTGTTGGAGGACTTACTGACTAAGCTACCGTATTTCCTAAAATAGAGCCCCCCAAGGCTTTATTTTAGGGGGGGGGGGGGCTGTATTTTAGGAATACGGTTTATATATTTGGGGATTGGATTGTGCATTTTGCACTACAGTGCCCAGCGGCGAAATTTGTAAGGAGAAGCATTTGCTGTGCTGGCGCTGAAGTGGGTGGTGGCGGTGGTGATGGGAGACGGATTCGCGCCTCCCGAAGATTATCCCCCGGGGGGACGAGGGGTGGAGGGCGGGGGGGGGGGGGGGGGGGGGGGGGGGGGGGAGAGAGTTGATGGCCCCCTATTGTTTGCCCATGTCGTACACACATTTTGTGGTGGTGGAGTGCCGTTAAGAGAATTAATGGACTTGGGCCTTAAACAAGCAAAACAAAAAAATTTGTTCACAAGGATTTTCCAGGGTGAAGGAATGGAAAATGGGTTAAAAGTTTTTTTTGTTTTCAATGTTTAATTAAGGGAAGAAATGGTGGATGGAGGAATTAATGTGCTGCTACAGTGCACATTCATTCATTGTCCAAACAAATTTTGGCACTAATAGCAGTATATGGCGTTTAATACAAAAAATAAAATAAATTAAGTATAAATTTTAATCTCAAAAATTGTTTGAAAAAATTTAAATGATTTTATTAAATGTTTAAATTCGAGCAGAACTTTTAAATTTTAAGTAAATCAAAGCAATCCAATAATTATAAAAGCTACTTCAGACCTGCTGACGTAAAGCTAATTTGTAAGGGATAAATTTAAATAGTTTTTATAAATATTATATGACAAACTTTTCAGTTTAATGTAAAAGGGTGAAGAAGTGCCGTGCCAAAATGAAAAGTCTAAAATCGGTTTTGAATGTTTTGGCACGAAATCTTTGACTCATTTTCCAGAGGAGCCCCTAAATGCTAAGAATGTTTTGTTGTGATCGATCTGGTTTTCTGTTTTTACCTTTATTTTTGGGGAGGACCAATGAGGAAATTTTCAAAAAAAATAAGTAAATTTTTAAATATTTTATATACATGAAACCAATTTGGTGTTTGTAATTTGTGCCTTGAATTTTTTTTATGTAGGGGATAAAAAAAGTGTCCCATTAAAAAGATAATGAGTACCAGACTTTTTTAATTGACAACAAATATTGTTAATTTAAGTAAACTGAGAAATGTACCTTGCAACATGCAATTCATCACAGTGTAATCTCATTAAAAAAAAGAGAAAACGGAATACCCTTTCAACAAAATGGCATTCATTAACAAATGAAAAATCAAACCTTTTTAATATGCAAAAGCACATCAACAAAATTAAATTTTCAAAATTTATAAATTTTTCTAAATGTTTTTTAAAAATTATTTTCTATTTATATATTAAATATAAATTAGAATATGCCCAACCAATAAATCACAACTAAGTTCAAATTGGGAATAAAATAAATGATTATTAAAATGTTTTGTTTTATTTTTAACAAAATTCGAATTTGAGTGATAAATCTTTGAGAACATTTTCCATTTCTTAGGAGTGCATTTTTCATTTTTATTGCTGGGAGACGGTGTTTTAGTTAAAATTTTACAAAAAACGTTCATTAAGCACAAAAATGCTAAATTAAGCACAAAAATTACATGCTCACAATCAGCATTAAGCACGAAAATACCAATTTAAGCAAAAATCTGCATGAAAAAGTTGGACATAGAAGCCTCAAACCCAATTAGAAATGCGTTTTTTCATGCTAATTAGCACGCCCCAAGTTAGCAAAAAATTTCAGCAAATGCTGCAAAATCCGGGCTCCAATAATGAAATAATAAACCACCCTTTGAAAAGAATTAAATATTAATTTTTAATGATAATAATGCCGTTAAATGAAACCGAATCGCCACAAAATCAGCAATTAACTTATATTGAACTGTTCCATCAAAACGGGGACCAACACACATTGGCCATGTGGCTGATTATGGGTGAAAAGTGTGCACTCGCATCGGTTGGCATTGTGTTCAATGCCATTTTGGTTGCCACGACCGTAAAGTCTAAGTAAGCGAGTACAGTAGTAGAACTGGTAGCGAAAAACTAGCAGAGGAATGATGCGGAAATCTGCCATTAACCGCTTCACAATTGTACTGAAAAGATAACATTGGCGAGTAATTGAGCAATGGCAAATCCCGAATTTAAAAATACTCAAAATTTTGGCAATGGTTAGACACCGAGAGTCGAGACCAAGACCAAAACCATGAGAAATTTCTCAAAGCGAGACCGAGATTTTGAGCATCCCTAAAACATTTCTCATATATTTCAGAAAGCTTCACAACACTTGTAATGTGCTGTTCGCGTTGGATTCCTTCTTTTTGGCACTATTCCAACTGAACTCTCTGATCACTTTGTTGATCGCTGTTTTTGGCATAAATTTTGTGCCAAATTCGACATGTTTTTACTTCCAGCAGGCAGTGCCAATCTTCAGCGTGCTGATGTCTTTTTGCATGATGTTCCAAATTGGGCTTGAACGTCTCGCAAATGTTCTGCTTCCAATTTGGTTGAAAAATAATTTTTTAATTCGTTTTTGTGTTTTAATTAATTTTTTTCTATTTTTTATTTAGGAGTATGAAGAATGGCTCAAAGAATTTTCATGCTTTGTTTTTTTGTGTGTCACTTGCATCAAATTTGTTTTTGGTTTGGCTATGCTTTTCTGTTTATCACGACATAAACACGTAAAACGAGTTTATTCGATTATTTGAAAAATCTTTAAATTTAAAAAATTTATGAAAAAAGCGCAACAAATTTTATAGTTTCAACTTTTATGAAACCAATTCTGTGTTTGTTAGAACTAAAGCTATCTAAATGACACTAAATTTGTTGAATTTATTGTTTCCAAGAAAAGTTGATAATTTTTTTCCATTTTAAGCAAATTTAAAAACTTATAAATTGGAACGAATAATTAATTTAAATTTATATATTTATTTTTTAATGAAAAGCATCGTTATGTGCACACCTTCTGACATCAGTGGGAAGGGACTCTTCTACACAATTTCGTTTAATCGATCAATGATAATGCACATTCTATTGATCATAATTAACATTGCAATTGTTCTGCTTTTAAAATTCAAAAATGGTAAAAAACAAATAAAAATTTATTTATTTTTTAATTTATTTATTAATTATATTTCGATTTTTTCATATGTCAGAAAATCAGCATTTCTCGAAAAGCATTTTCCGCTCATTGCTTTTCCTCGTCTTTTTGGAAACAATTGGATGGCTCCCGTCAATTTATTTTGCCGAATTTTTTATTATTTTAGGTAAAAACAGTCAAATTTAGAAAGACAATTACAATTGAATTTAATTAGAAAAAAATATAATTACAATTAAATTTAATGAAAAACAATATAACTAAAAATTAAATTTAATTAGGAAACTAATAATAATTAAAAATTAAATTTAATTAGGAGTAATAATAATAAAAATTAAATTTATAAAAAATTAAATTTAATAAGGAAGCTAATAATAACTAAAAATTAAATTTAATTAGAAAATTAATAATAATTAATAATTAAATATAATTAGGAAACTAATAATAACTAATTAAATTTAATTCGGAAACTAATTATCACTAAAAATTAAATAATTAGGAAATTAATAACAATTAAAAATTTAAAAAATAATAAATTTAATTAGAAAACTAATTATAACTAAAAATTATATTTAATTAGAAAATTGATAATAGGTAATTAAAAATTAAATATAATTAGGAAACTAATAATAACTAATTAAATTTAATTCGGAAACTAATTATCACTAAAAATTAAATAATTAGGAAATTAATAACAATTAAAAATTTAAAATAAAAAATAAATTTAATTAGAAAACTAATTAAACTAACAATTATATTTAATTGTGAAATTAGAATTAATTAATCGTTGATTTTAGTAAAATAAATTTTAAATTTACTTTTTTTTAAAGTCGTTTATATCGCGAGGAAATTAATGGGTTTTTGCAAAGCGTTGGAATCAAAAAATTCATTGGCACGCAACACCAACAACACATAAATATGAGAAGCTAAAAAATGTAACAATAAAAGCAACTTTAAACTTTTATCAAATTTCTTTATTTCTTTTTTGCTAACGCTTTTGTTTATTATAGAATTTTTTTGTAGTTTTAGGGCAAAGTGCCAAACGTTTTTTCAAAAAATTTTCTCAGTGACGAAACGATCAGTGACGAAATGATCGGCCACCGCGGAACCTATTAACAAAATAATTAAAATTGTTTACATATGTAATATTTATTGCGAAAAAAACTATTGGCGCCTAGTTAAAAGAAGGGGTTGGCAATTTTTTGGAAATTTTCACAAGAAAAATGGAAAAAAAGGCGAAAAATACACCTTTAAAGATCGACCTTTTAAATTCGAAAAATTCGTCGGACATTTGGCATTTTTAATAAATCTTTCGCCATTTTTTGCGAACTTTTCTTTTTTTAAGTGAGAATTTTTTTCGAAATTTTGGCAAATTTGGAAGTACTTTTTTTATACAATGGACGACAATAAAAATTAGCATTTTTAAGTTTTAAATTCATTTTTTGGTTGTTTATTGTAATCTTTAAGTTTACTTACTTTTTTGGAATTTTTGAGGGTTTAAAACATATATTTTGACAGTTTTTAGTCCATATTTTGGCCATTTTTGAGCTTTTTAGTCCATATTTCGGGCATTTTTAGTCAATAGGCAAAAAAAAAGTGAAAAAATTTAAAAAAGACCCCCTTTTTTTAACTGGCGCCAAGCTATTTTCCTCCGAATTCATTGGCATTATTTATTTTGAAGCATAAAAATGATAACGAAAAGAATCATAAAATAATTAATAAGGCAGGGATTCTTTTTTTATGTAAATACATGTTTTTTTCCTGGCTTTCTTTTTTGTATTTGCGAACAAAAGTTGGGACTTTTATTTACATATTTTTTATATTTCGGGGTTTTTTTAAATATTACATATGTACATATTTTTATACATATTTTGGACTTTTTCTCATTTTTTCGTACATATTTTGCAATTTTAGAGGATTTTTAACAATTTCGAATTCGGTGAGGTACACATATTCTTGAATTTTACCAAAAAATTATTTAATTATTGCTTTTGAAAGTTCGTGGACGAGAATGAATAAAAAGAATATATTATTTATTAAATTAAAAAAATAAAAATGGTGAAAAAATGAAAAATTTTGAAAATGAGAAATAATGTGTCACATCGCGTCTCGCATCAGTGATTGATGATTCGCTGTTTCCATCAAAGTGTCCATCATTGTCCAAACTAATTGCATCGCCATTCATTTCTAAAAAATTGCATAATTTAATTTAAATAATATTTAATTTCATTTTCAAAAGTTTCAATCTTTTTTTTTGCCATTTTATAACCCGGCGAATGGTCGTTAAAACTTTAATATTCCAAAAGAAAAATGTTCTTTTTCTCGTTTTTTTTGGTGTTTAACGGAACTTACTTTGAGCTTTAAAGAATTCAATCTAACCAAATATAGTTCATTTACTAGGCTCCCAAATTTCAGTTCCCTAGCAAAATTTAAAAAAAGTTTCAAGAAAAAAGAATAGTTTCGGTTTCGCAATTTTAAATGTGCGAAATGGATTTTATCACAATGATTGCACACCATTTAAAGCCGGCAGCCATTTGCCAGTCGCCAATGTATTTGCCGAAGTCGATGTGGAACACGTGGCCAAAATGTTGTCGTTGTGCCGGTCGCCAATACCCAGCACATAAGTGGCCACACACCAACCGACACACGAACGCCGAACATTTTCCAAGGCCTTGAAAATCAGTTTTAAATCATCTAAAAAAAAGCCCTTAAAAACTGACCGCCTCGTATGGATTCTGCCGGGCCAACCATTCGTTGAGCACTTCGTCTTTGAACACGGCGACGGCTCCCGAGCTGACAATTTGAATCTCGCGCAACGTTTTACAGCTGGGCACGAGCTCAATCATCTGTTAAAAAGTAATGATAGTCATTTAGAATTAATTAATAAATAAATTAGTAACCAACCAATCCTTTTTTGCTGCCGGTTGGCCAAGCAGCGGAAGAGCACCATGCGAAGGTCGAGCTGCACACTCAGCCAAATGTCATTCATCGCGCGGACCAACTGCAGCACAACAGCGTCTTGGCGAAGGGCGTCACCCGCCTGAAAAACACAGTAATTATCAAAGGGTTTACCGTAATCTCTTTGAAAAAATATGTAAATAAATAAAATTGTAAAGCAATTCGACAATGGAAAAAAAACTGCCGATTAAGAATATGTAAGAATTGGGAACCGCCCGGTTTTCAAAACCGGCTCCGCCAAAACGTTAGAGAAATATCAAACATTGTTGTACGTGAAGCGAAAAAGCGGTCAAAACGGCGAAGGAAAGTGAGCAGATTTTGGCCGATGAAGCTGAAAATTGTACAAATTCAGTTTTTTACAAGATTTAATGTTTCTGAACAGGCGGTTCGTCATGAGAAATGAAGGCGAAGAAGAACGCAACACCTCCCGATGGGCCCACAACTTGTGAATGCCTCTTGGGCCAGCGCCTGACGAAAAGCTCTGGGATGATGTCATTGCCCAGGACTTGTTGAGCGCGTGCGAGTGCTGTCTCGTATGAAGTCCTCGACTCGGCACTGACGGGGAAGCGGACGGTGAATGCAGGGGCCGCTTCCGCTCTTGACTCATATACAGTGAAGAGAAAAGTGCGGCCTAAAGTACGAAAATAGGGCAGTCTTTGGTTGAAAATGCCAAATTACGTGCCGTGTCGTCCGATGCCAACAGTTGGAGGGACGATGGTCAGTCCAATGATCAAGCCTGGGGCTTTGGTTTGCGATTCCCCTGGTGATGGTCCTCGCGGTGAGCCTTACAAATGTGTGGTCTCAATGTTCCAAGCTTGTCCAAACCGTACGTTTTGGTACAATTTGTCGGCTAAAGATGATGCAGTAACAAAGGCATTTCGTGAATAAACTTGCATTGCTTGCAATGAAGTTCTGTAGCGACAGCGATGGCATTGGCATTTGGTTGAATCATAGTCGAAGCGTACAAAAATTGCGTGAAAAAGTTAAAAGGGTTCCTTTCATAACAATTCAAAAAGGCATTTATTTACATTAATTTTTGCTTTAGCCTTATTTTGTGCATTACTGTACACTTTTTATAATGCAAGAATGTACCGGAGTATATAAAGCTGACCAAATCATTTCCAGTCATATTCTCATCTCATTCATTCAATTCATATTTTTTTAAATAAATTTTATTTTTCATTCACTTCCTTTTAAATTTTCTTCGATTAATTCGAAAAAAAATGTCGGACAATCCGAAAGAAGCAGAGAAAGAAATGGAAGAAGCGATGTAATCATTCCGAAATTGGATTCCATGGCAAATCACCTTGTTATTTCAGCTTATTGGAAGCAAAAATTGGAGACAATGGCGCAAATAAAATGGAAGTTATCAATGCCAATTTGGGATCGCTGCCAATCCCTCAAAATCCGTTGCCGAACAAAAAGTCATCGGATTCAAAGGCATAATTTGACAATCAAAAATTGCTGTTGCTGCTCACCCAATGCAATTACTGCCGTACCAAAAAATAAAATGGATATTGTTCAAATTGGCATTGGCACTCCTCGAATTTTCGTGGCTCCATTTAAGTGCCACCTTCGCTGTCTCCCCAACATTGGGCACCGTTGCAACAGCCAATTATACATTATTTCGTTGGATGATGCATCGATCTTCTGTTTCAGTGTAAGCTTCTCATTCGTCACTTCGTTCACCAATTCAAATGGTTCAGTTGGCATTGTGTCCACACGAAAATAAAGTTGAATATGGTAACTGACAGAAGTGGTGGCACGGCGAAATGTCTAAAAATTGGTAAAACGAAAATAATTTTAGAAAATATGGCGGGACACCTCTTTGAAGTTGTTGACCCATTCGAGATCCAGTGGACCCACATAATTATTGCGATACAATCGCTTCGGTTGTCCATCTTTGCTCGGAGTGTGAAGCCATTTGGACAATGCTTGGCCAACAGTTGCATTTGGCCCATCGTCAGCAATTCCATCGGGGAACAGATAACCAGAATCGATTGAATTCAATTTGTCAAGATCAGTGAGAATTGTCGGTGAAGTGCGGCGACGCAAATTGTCCAAATGATCGCCATCGTCAAAGCTCAAATGGCGAATGTTTGTCGCAAAAATTGGCCAAATTTCATGGATAAAAAGTTCCCAAATTGGCTGGTCATCATTGCCCTGTGAAGAATACACATACAACTCCAATTTGGTGCCACTTCTGTCCCAAATGTGCTGGTTGGAGCGGAGAAATGTGATCACGGAATGATCAATGTATCTGAACAATTATTAAAATTCTTTAACGTGCCACAAAAGTTAAGAATGACCGAATATAAAGGAAAAGAAAACGAATTTTCTTGGGCAGCGAATGGTTCGGCAACGGAAATTCCACCAATTTGCCATCGATCGGTAAAAGCGGAAATTGCACAAAATTGCCGTCGACCGGTACACACATTTTCGGCTTTGGTCCACATTTGTCCTTTTGAATTTCGATTGCTCTCCAAATTGTCAATTCCGTTTTTCCATCAAAATGTTTGTCCACCAAAAAATCGAAACGGTCGGAAAGCAATGCCGTTTTGAGTCCGAGTTGAGCATGGTCAAACGATGGGAGAATGTCCATCCAAACGTCGCTACAAATCCAACTGAAACATAGGAAAAAAATTTTGGTAAAATAAAATTTGTATGTAATTTAAAAAATTGCTTACCGTTTGTTCATTTTTGCGATTGTATTATGAATGAAAAAGTCTTTTGACCCCTTTATATACCTATAAAATAAAAATTTTTAACAACTGTTTTTATTCGGCCGAACTCTTCCCGGCAATGAGAGTGGACTTCTTGAAAGGTTTTTTGGGTTTTATGGTTTTATCAATTCACAGTTTTTAAAATTTTGCATTTTAAATCAGAGGGTGGGGCAGAAGAGAGAGTTATTCCCATTTGGGTAAATATTCTACAATTTATGAGCCATTTTGGTAAAAGTGAAGAATACTGACAACTCCGATTTTCTTGTTGAATGATATATCATTCGATTCCTCTGGGGCTCTAACTAACGAATCCGAAAGAACTTTTTGGCGGCAACCAATCCCTGAAGAGTTACAGACCCGGGACTGAAGTGGCCAAATGCCTTAGGGACTGAACCGTCCAAAGCCTTAAAACGCATAAAAATGCAATAAAATATAGATCAGTCGATTCCTCTTAGTTTATAATATGCAGGAATCCATTTCTGAGGGCGCGCAGCGCCCGCCTTGGCGAGCATGCGAAGACGGAGCAAGTAGTGGGGCGAGACGGAGGGCGGAGGAAGCAGTCTGACGAGCGCCACAGGCGGTTGACTGCGGGGGCCCGAAGGGCCCCCGCCAGTCAGTCAACCGCCTGCGGATCACGCGCGGACTTCTTCCGGAGCCCGTAGTCTCGCCCCACCTACTGGCCGCCGTAGTCGAGTGTGCGGTGTTATGGCCAAAATCACTCACCAATTCACTTTTAGTTTGTACATTTAGTCCCTTACAATCTTTTTTATCATGGTCATTTTTTGAGGTTTTGAGGACCCATGTCTTTTGTCAATTTCCTTTTGGATTAAAAATTCTTTCGGATTCCTCCTTTACATGCCGAGAGGAAGCGATAGATATATATTTTGTTGCATTTTATGCGTTTTAAGGCTTTGGACGGTTCAGTCCTTAAGGCATTTGGCCACTTCAGTCCCGGGTCTGTAACTCTTCAGGGATTGGTTGCCGCCAAAAAATTCTTTCGGATTCGTTAGTTAGAGACCAAAAGGAATCGAATGATATATCATTCAACAAGAAAATCGGAGTTGTCAGTATTCTTCACTTTTTCCGCCATTTTATACCCCCCCCCCCAAAAAAACTGAAATTTTTCGAAAAAACGCTTTTCAAAACCGGCTCCGCCAAAACGTTAGAGAAATATCAAACATTGTTGTACGTGAAGCGAAAAAGCGGTCAAAACGGCGAAGGAAAGTGAGCAGATTTTGGCCGATGAAGCTGAAAATTGTACAAATTCAGTTTTTTACAAGATTTTAATGTTTCTGAACAGGCGGTTCGTCATGAGAAATGAAGGCGAAGAAGAACGCAACACCTCCCGATGGGCCCACAACTTGTGAATGCCTCTTGGGCCAGCGCCTGACGAAAAGCTCTGGGATGATGTCATTGCCCAGGACTTGTTGAGCGCGTGCGAGTGCTGTCTCGTATGAAGTCCTCGACTCGGCACTGACGGGGAAGCGGACGGTGAATGCAGGGGCCGCTTCCGCTCTTGACTCATATACAGTGAAGAGAAAAGTGCGGCCTAAAGTACGAAAATAGGGCAGTCTTTGGTTGAAAATGCCAAATTACGTGCCGTGTCGTCCGATGCCAACAGTTGGAGGGACGATGGTGAGTCCAATGATCAAGCCTGGGGCGTTTGGGTTGCGATTGCCTTGGTTATGGTCCTCGCGGTGAGCCTTACAAATGTGAGGTCTCAATGTCCCAAGCTTGTCCAAACCGTACGTTTTGGTACAATTTGTCGGCTAAAGATGATGCAGTAACAAAGGCATTTCGTGAATAAAATTGCATTACTTGCAATGAAGTTCTGTAGCGACAGCAAGGCATTTCTTTACATTAATTTTTGTTTTAGCGTTATTTTGTGCATTTCTGTAAGATTGTACCGGAGTATATAAAGCCGACCAAATCCTTTCCAGTCATACTCTCATCCCATTCATTCCATTCATATTTTTTTAAATAAATTTTATTTTTCATTCACTTCCTTTTAAATTTTCTTCGATTAATTCGAAAAAAAATGTCGGACAATCCGAAAGAAGCAGAGAAAGAAATGGAAGAAGCGATGTAATCATTCCGAAATTGGATTCCATGGCAAATCACCTTGTTATTTCAGCTTATTGGAAGCAAAAATTGGAGACAATGGCGCAAATAAAATGGAAGTTATCAATGCCAATTTGGGATCGCTGCCAATCCCTCAAAATCCGTTGCCGAACAAAAAGTCATCGGATTCAAAGGCATTTGGACTACGTAAAATTTGAATTTTTATAATTTGTTTGTCAAACACTGAGCCAACAGTCGGCAGAGATAAAGCAGAAACGGAAATGCAAAAAGAAAGAAAAATCGAAATTAAATTATTATATTGCTTTTTCCATCTGGCTGAACAACTTTAATAATCTGTGCATTTGTTTGTGTGGCGACAACAAAGTTGACAATTGTGGAACAAATCAAAGCGGTGAGTAATTCTGTAGTTTGTCCCCCGCTTTTTGGAAAAAAAAATTTCAAAAAATTTTTTGCCCTAAAAACAAGTTTCCAGGGGTTTTTGGGGTCGCTGATCACGAATCCGGCATCCATTTCGGCCAATTTCGAATCCCGGACCCGAACTCGAACAAAAAGTCGAAAATTCAAATTTTCGAATTTCGCATTTTTGTCTAAACATGACTCAAATGATCTTTTATTGCAAAATTGGTAACTTTTAGAACGTTTTCGTGTATTTAAACCAATATTGAACCAAAGATTAGAAATTCGAAAATTTGAATTTTCGATTTTTGGTTCGAGTTCGTGTCCGGGATTCAAAATTGGCCGAAATGGATGCCGGATTCGTGATCAGCGACCCCAAAAACCCCTGGAAGCTTGTTTTTAGGGCAAAAAATTTTTTGAAAATTTTTTTTCCAAAAAGGGGGGGACAAACTACAGTATTACCGAAATGCCTAAACAATTGGAAATGGAAAAACAGATGTCAATTAATCCAATTATTTTTCGAAAATATTGCCACACCTCTTTGAATTTGTTGACCCATTCAATGACTCCTGCTGACGTATCACCACAGCAAAACAGTTCCTTCGGCTGCCCATCCTTTCCCGGAATGTGCAACCATTCAAACAATGCTTGGCCAGCAGTTGCATTTGTCCCTTCATCAGCAATTGAATTGGCCAACAAATAAGCCAAACAGATTGAAGTCAACTGATTGAGATCAGTGAGAATTGTGCGCGAAGTACGACGAAGCAAATGGCCCAGGTGATCGCATTTGGGAAAGTCCAAGCGGCGAATGTTTGGCGCAAAAATGGGCCAAATTTCACGGACGAATGCATCCCAAATTGGCTGGTCATCTGTGCCGAGTGGACAAAGCCACAGACTCAAGTTGGTGCCTCTTTTGTCGAAAATTCGTTGATTGGAACGGAGGAATGTGATAACGAAGTGATTAATACACCTGAAAAGCAAATGCTTTACATAAACATATCAGTGAAAATCCTTTGATTTACTCAACTCGGAGGGAATGAAAGCGAATTTTGCTGTGCAGCGAATGGTCAGGCAACGGAAATGGCACCGAATCGGAACCATTCGTATCCACAGAAAATTGTGTTTTGGGTCCATTTTTGCGAATTGTGATTTGTCTCCAAATTGTCAATTCGCTTCTGCCATCGAAATACGTGTCCACCAGCGAATTGAAACGAGGCGAAAGCAATGCCAATTTGAGACCAAGTTGAGGACGGTCAAAGAATGGGAAAATGTTCATCCAAATTTCATTGCTAATCCAACTGAAATGCGGGAAAAACAATTGAAATGTGAAACTTCTGATTTTTAAATGTTTTCCTTACCGCCGGTTCATTTTCGTGGCCACGCGAACACTTTGTCCAAGTGAGTCACAACTGAGCCCAACGATTGCTGTTGCTTTCCACCAAATGATGCAGAAGAAATGGGGCGATGGTCGGCGGAGGAATGCTTTTTCTTTTTTTCAGCGGGTGATGCCGTTAAAATAATAATTTAGCCTAAAATAAGGAAATTTTTGAAAAAATTGCACAAAAAACGATCTTGGAATTGTGCTTCGTCATCATATACAAAACACCAGGGATGAGACAGAATTCAAGGAAATTTTTGAAAAAAAAATTGCACAAAAACTGATCTTGGGAATTGTATTTCGTCCTTTTATATACAAATCCAGGGATGAGACAGAATTCCGATTACACACTACGAATAATCCCAAAAAGCCAACAAAAAAAAAGTCATAAAAAAATAACGAAAAGTAAAAAAAAAACAATTTTTGTAAACAACTATAGAAATTCGTAGTTGTATGGCGTACGAATAGTGGGAAAAAAAGGAAAAAAGCGGAAAAAAATAATTGGCGGAATAAACAAAATGCCAATGTATTCAAACAAGCTACAAAGTATCTTTATGTTTGATCAATTTCAATCAGAGTTCAAATTAAATCAGATGTTTTTTAGAGATAATAAAATAAGAAATTAAATTAATAACATTTACGAAAGTTTCAGTGTCTTATTTTTGTTGTTTAGTTTGATCACATTTGATCAGCCATAACTCGCTTCATCCCCAATAAATCGAATAATTTTGGTATCATTCGAAAAATATTGAAAAGAATAACCTTTTCTATGCGAAGGCTAAGAAATTTAAATTTTAAGTTGTGAGATTTTCATTACGTTATCACGAGGGTTGCTCCCCGACCCCGAGCCCCCGACATTTTTGGGCTTATTCCGTGACCCGACCCCCGACTGTCCCCCCCCCCCCCCCCCGACTGTCCCCGGCTCCCGATATTTTGCCCCCCGACATTTTTGGGCTTATTCCGTGACCCGACCCCCGACTGTCTCCCCCCCCCCCCCCCCCCCCCCCCCGACTGTCCCCGGCTCCCGATATTTTGCCCCCCGACATTTTTGGGCTTATTCCGTGACCCGACCCCCGACTGTCTCCCCCCCCCCCCCCCGACTGTCCCCGGCTCCCGATATTTTGCCCCCCGACATTTTTGGGCTTATTCCGTGACCCGACCCCCGACTGTCTCCCCCCCCCCCCCCCCCCCGACTGTCCCCGGCTCCCGATATTTTGCCCCCCGACATTTTGGGCTTATTCCGTGACCCGACCCCCGACTGTCTCCCCCCCCCCCCCCCCGACTGTCCCCGGCTCCCGATATTTTGCCCCCCGACATTTTTGGGCTTATTCCGTGACCCGACCCCCGACTGTCTCCCCCCCCCCCCCGACTGTCCCCGGCTCCCGATATTTTGCCCCCCGACATTTTGGGCTTATTCCGTGACCCGACCCCCGACTGTCTCCCCCCCCCCCCCCCCGACTGTCCCCGGCTCCCGATATTTTGCCCCCCGACATTTTTGGGCTTATTCCGTGACCCGACCCCCGACTGTCTCCCCCCCCCCCCCCCCCCCGACTGTCCCCGGCTCCCGATATTTTGCCCCCTCGACATTTTTGGCATCTGATTCCCACCCCCCCCCCAAATTGGCATATTTCCCCCATTT
>SIJG01000013.1:743966-918444 GCA_023374025.1 Heterodera schachtii
GATTATATAAATTCACAATTGAAATTATTCTAAAAGGGATTGTTTTTAAAATCATATAATCGAAAATTTACAAATAAAAAAAAATTTGGCTATATAAACTGGAAATTTATTTACAAAAATTGATTTTTCATTTATCTATAAGCTATGGAGACATATGGAAAAATCTGAACCTCTGAACTGAATGAATGCAGGATATTATTAACAATTAAAAAATATTTTAAAGGATATTAAATAAAACAATCTTTCCAGAATAAAAATTACAACAAGTAAAAAATTTAAAAAATTATTAAAATTAATCAATTTACTACATTTATAGATTAAAATTTTAAAAATGCTTGAATTGGTGAGATAGCACAATTAAGTTAAATTATTGACTAATTTTTGTTTTAATATGGCAAACCGAAATACCGTATATTCTCTAATTAAGCCCCCCTAGATGGACTACTTTTCGACCTCCTCATTTTTCGATTCTAAAAAATGCAATTGTTTAAAAATTATCAAAAAATAATAATGGACTTGCAAGTTACGAAAAAAGTTGAAAGCTTTTAAACCTATAACTTTTTAAAATAATGAAATACGAGAAGAATTATTAAAATTAAATTGAAAACAACTGGAAATAAATACATAATTAACTTTTAAAGCGTACCATTTTTGACATCTAGCATTTATCAATTCCCCGATGATCATCAATTACAACGAAAAAAGAAATTCAGCTATAAAAGGTTTTTGTTTAATATAAAAGTCAACCATAATGAGTCTTATCATTAAAGTAATAATTTTTAGAATAAATCATTAGATACAAAATTAATTATAAAGATAAATTATTTTCTTTAATTTAATTTAATACATTGAAAATTTGTCATTTCAAACTCAATTTTCCCAAACCGGCATCAGTACTGTTTAAGAAAATTAATCTAACAAATATTTTAATCATTTCTCTCAAATAATGACACGATCTGATTTAAGTCCATGAGAAAACTTTTAAAATAAAAAAAAATCATAGAAAGTTTAAAGCAAATATGAACTCAATAATTTAATACAATAAACACAAAATAATGTGATTTCAATTATATTAATTTTTAATTTAATAAAAAATTATTAAAACTCTTTTAAATTTAAATAGTTTACCATTAAAAACCCAATTTTTTGAACAGCTTAAAAACCATAAAATATGTTCATTATTTATACCAATATTTTTATGCACTTACACTAAATTTTGAAAAATTTCTACACTTAATCAATGAATGAATTTTAACAATTTTGAAAAAGTTCAATTAAATTTTAAAAAGAAATATTATAATATTAAAACAAAGTGACTCAAATTTTTTTTTAATAAAATTCGGTGGCGCCAAGATTCTATATGCTTGAAAATTTATAAGATTTGCCAAATACTTTTACAAAAGGCACGGTGAATGGACAATTTTTGTACACTTTCAAATAGCATAAATTAGCGAAGCAATAAGGTCCTTCTCGTTTTAATTTTGCGCACAAATTATTGATAAAATTGCTGTTTTGCAAAGGTTTTTATTAAAAAATTTTAATTTTAAATAATTTATGCTCTTTATCTTCTATGTTCGTTTCCTTTACGTCGCTCTCTCTCTCTCTCAGTTCTCATGCTTTTGTTTGTTAGATAAATTATATTTCTCTGCATAATTTTATCGCTATCCTGAAATTGGAAAAAGGCAGCAAAAATTAATACTTTTGAACAAAAATTTTTTCTATCATTGTTAACGTGATATGCTTCAGTGGGGTTTCTTTTTTTAATTATTTGCTTTAAAATTATTTTTATTTTATATTTCTATTTTTCATGAATTTTTGTGCATAATAATTTTTATGGCAAAAATATTATACTTATGGAGTAACTTCAATTTAAAATCTTTTTTAAAATGATTTTTTTTTGTTTTGTTTTTCTCGCCAAACTTCTTATAAACACGTAAAGCATAAAAAAAAATTTTTGGTTTTATTTAGTTGGAGATAAACTTTTTAGTTGTTCATAATTATGTTCCTATTAATCAACATAGC
The DNA here is from genome assembly GCA_023374025.1 of Heterodera schachtii. NCBI lineage: Eukaryota > Metazoa > Nematoda > Chromadorea > Rhabditida > Heteroderidae > Heterodera > Heterodera schachtii. Next base: position 745,989 of record SIJG01000013.1, read on the forward strand.
AGGTTACTTTTTTTTAATTCATTATTTTCTTGTTATGCTTCTCGTTTTTCCCATACATTTTTAGTCAGTCCACAATGATTATTATTTTATAATATTTTTGTTCTATTTAAATATTGTTAATTTATTTAAAATTTAATACTTAATTCATACAATTAATGAGACGATGCTACAACAAAAATTGACATTCATAAGCATTATTCGGTCTATGGTATTGAATATTAATTGGTTCTCTTCTGACATTTATTTTTTATATTATATTTCACCTTTTTTGAAAAATTGACTTTTAAGATTATTTTTAACGAAGTATTATTTCTCAGTTAACATATTTGTTTTATGAATAAAAATCAATTTATATTTTTCATTCAAGAATAGCATTTTTGAATGAGCTAATTTTATTATTTAGCTAGAATATTTATTATTTATTTAGAATGTTTAAATTGTTTAAGCTTTCATAATAGAAATATTTTGCGTTGCTCAATAATTGTAATATTATTTACGCTGATGCGCTCGTATTTCCTTCGTGAATTGATAATTATGATATTTATTTTTGTACTTTTAATTGCAATTCTTTTTGTTAAAATTAAATCATTTAATGTCGTTTTTTCAAGTCATAAATGTCATAGCGCGCATTTGTATATATTTTTTTAATTTAAATGGTGCTATGTCGGTTCCTAATAAGTGCAAAAATGGGCAATTCCTATAAAGTGCAAAAATCAAAAATCTTATTTTTCCTATGATTAAATGGAAAACCAAAAACCGGGACTAATTTATTGAATTTGTTTTCTTATTTTTAAATTAAAATTCTGTTGCTTCAAATAGAACTAATGATTATTTTATTCATGATATAAAATATAATATAAAAAATAAATTTTATGAATGTCCTTTTAAGTTATAATTTATTTAATTTTTATTAATTTATTCGTTATGATATTTGGTCAAATAATTTAATTGTTTCTTTTTTTGGCTTAATCACCACGCGCACGTTCTTTTTTTTGAGCAATTGTTTTCGGCTACTATAAGGATCTTAGTCACGAAATAATTCATTAATTTCTCTTTTATTTTGTAGAAAATAATTATTATTTTAACTTTAATTTTAAGCATTTTTTTCATCGATTTGTCAATTTATGTATCGTTTTTTTTTATGCTTAGAAGTCAATAATATTTCTTTTTCTTTTTACTCTCATGTTAACTGGCATGATTCCGTCGTAGGGTTTTGTTTAAAATATTTAAATTGCTATTAATAAAAATGATCTTCATATATTTATTATAATGTTTTAATTTCCAACAAAAAAAATATTTTACAGCCTATTGTTTTTCGACAGGTACTTTTAAGAAAATAAGTTATATTTATTATATATTAAGTCAGTTCATTTTATGAGTTTTTATTAAAATTTAGAATTTTTGCGCCTTTGATACATCATTTTAGTTGCATTATTCAATTATTTCGCAAGATTTTTTATTTCTTTTTCATAAATAAAATTTTTGAGTATAAACAATTGTTTATTTTTCTTTTATTTGAACAAATAAAAAAGAATTATCTATTATTTTTTTCTTCTTATTTTTAGTTAATTAATTATTTTAATCTCACGTAGATTATCGTACTTTTTTTGCAATGTATTTTCAAGGCACATTTATATATTAAAATAAGTTTCTCATTTTTACTTCATAAATTATAATTAAAAAATATTTTTAATTACGTTTCTCATTTTTATTTATTTAAATTGTCATTTAATAACTTATTTTGTTTTCAATTAAATTTGATAAATTATTAATTTATTCTCTATTGTGTATAATAATTTTACCAAAAATTCATATTTTCTTTAGTTTGGGATATAATTTCCATTTTAGTTTGAAAAAGATAATTATTATTTTTTCAATAATTTATTATTCAAGAAAAATAAACTAATTAAAAACTTATTTATTAATAAACTAAATTTATGTTTTTCAAATATTTCTAAATTATTTATATTTAATTAATACTATAATATTAAAATTAATACCACTGAGTTGATGGTCGTAGATGTGAATTTTTTAATATAGATTTTTAAACAATTGTTAATGAAAAATTGAAAATATTTTTATTATTTAAAACCAGAATAAATAAATGTTTTAATGATTAAAAACAATAGAAACAGATAATATTAGAAAAAGAACCTTTATATATTATTATTTAATTTGTTTTGTTATATAAAGTTTATCTGCATATTTAATATTAAATAAATCGTTCTTAATTTTCTATTATACAGAGAAGAAGTAAACAAACAAAAAATAACGCAATAAAAAAATTGTTAAATAAGATCATTTGGTTGGCATAGTTAATTAAAATCCTTATTAATTCCCGTCTGCGCTTAAAGGGATTTTCGAAAATTTATTTTTTAGTAATTTCTCTTAATACATGCATTCATATAAAAATATATTTCCATTCACTTGTTTATTTTATTTTTTATTCTCTTGCTCGTCCGATCTATGCTTCTCCTAACAACTGGATAGTAAAGGTTAAATCTTTATGTTTTGTTGAAATTCTCAACAGCATAAAATTTATTTTTTGAATATTGACTTTTAATTTTTTTAGTAAGTTCTAATTTTAATAAATAATAAATTCCTACAACAAACAAACTAAGTTGCGGAAATTTCTATTTTTTTTTGAATTTCTTTAGATTTCCAGGAAAATTTTAAATTTTTTAAATATTATATTTTCTTGCTTGTAAAATTTATTATTTTTTTTTAATAATTTTTGTTCTTTATCCTTTTAACATTTTATTAATAATAACCTTATTGCAATATTATATTTAATCATTAAATAATTTCAGGTCTTTTACTATTTTAATTAAATTAATATTTATTTTATGTTTGAATGTTTTGAAAAATATTTTCCGTTATATGAATATGTTTTAAAACAAATTAAAGCTTTTTATGAATATCATGTTTTTAGTATTATTAACCTTTATTATGTTGTAGTAGAATGAAAGTTTGTAATTAAAATAATCATTATTCTGGAATTTAATTGTTAATTTTTTTTTACTGTGATTAATTTTATAAAGAAATTTTATATTTTCTATGCAATAACAAAATTTGACTTATTGGTTATGTTTTCAATCAAATTATGTAATCTTATTTATTTTCATGGGCCGATATCAAAATCTCACTTTGACATTATGATTGAAAGTAAAAATGAATTTATTTTTTATGCTAATAAACATGTAAGTTTGTTAAAAGTACAATTAATAAAAATTTACAATTAATTTTGATTGTACTGAAATTTTGGTTTGATCGGTTAGTAATATTAAAAAGATTTATAAATTTATTTTTTTATTATTTCAAATTAATATTTATTGATAAGAAGATATATTTTATTTATTATGTTTACTTTAAATGACAAAATGGTTTTCTATTTCATTTTTAACTTAATAAAAATTCTGGCTACTAATCTTGGCAAAAAATCTGTTTTACCAACCTTCAATTGTTTTCTGTTCATTATCAATTTCTTTTAATTAATTTTGACTATTCGAATTTAATTAGCGAAACTTTCAATCGATAATTGTTTGTTTTCTAAACATATTATTTGCAATGTGTGTTTATTTCTTCTTAAATCATTAAGGAAGTTAATTCTCTTAGAAATCCGTAAATAAATATTGTTAATTGTTGTATTTAAATTATAACTATGGTCTTATTGTTTATAATAATTTTATTATATTGCTTTTTATACAATAATTATACTTCATTAATAAAGCAAAAGTTTATTTTTTAATTAAAAAATCTTTTTTTAATATTAATTAATTAGTGACTGGACAAAAAAAAATTACTAAATTATATTTTTAATTCATATGAAATTTACCATTTTCTTCATAAGAAACTTAAATTTATTAATTTAATTAGGTTTTAATTCAAATTTTATATAAACGAATTTCAATTTATCATTATTTATTAAAACAATTACGCAATTATTACATACCCAAAATTCTAATGGCCTTCTCATAAATTAATTTCTCATGAAGATGCACACGCAAGTATTAAAACAAATACGTAAGAAATGGAAGGATTAATTAATGTGTATATAAATAGAGAGATTAAGTTTATATAATCACATTTCTACTACCAAATTATAATTTCTAATAAATGGTTTCATATATTGAATCACAACGGGGCTCTAAAAAAAATTAATTTTTGACGGTCACATATACAAAAACTTACACTAGAGCCTTAGCAGCAATCATTTTTGGTTAGTAATCAAAAGTCTGAGAAAATTACCCAAAATATTTCAAATTTTTAATCCTTAATCCTAATCAGAATATTTGAAAAAAATTTTTTTGTGGATGAGTTGTCCGTGGATGAGTTGGCTTGTAGATGGGTTGTCGTGTGGATGAGTTGTCTGTGGATGAGTGGTCCGTGGATGAGATGTCTGTGGATGACCTGTACCCGCGCCCTTTTTTTTGTTTACTAAACTCTCCAATAAAATAATTCATTAAAACATCACAATTAAGCAAAAAAATTTAAATAAAAAAGTGCCATACAATCAATAGCGGTAATTTTAAATGATTTGCATGCTGAAATTAAAATATTATTTTTAAAATGGAAAACAGAATAGAATTATTTTTATCGATTACAAAAATGGATTTTTTTTTATTAAACGACATAATCACAGAACTGAGCAAAAGAGCAAAAATTTGAAATAATTTTTACGTCAGTATTTACTAAAATGAAAAAATAACAAAACCACATAAAATATCCTAAATTAGTTAAGCAAAATTTGTCGATAATAAATGTGTTTGTTTAATGTTTAATGGAGCTAATATATTTGAAAGAGATGCGGGTCGTTGCTTGCCATTGATATGAAAAGTTGAAAGCAACAGGTTGACTTTTATAAATATTTAACTAATTATTCAATACTTTCTTCTTCTTATAAGTATTAAAAGTAAACAAATTTGAAATTTCAAATTGTAAAAGCATTATTTCAATAATTAATAATAATCAATATTTAATATATTTTTTATTACCCATAATATATAAAAGGGTTTTACAGAAAAAATATACACCACACCTACTTACTGAAACTACATCAAAGATTTGAAACCCGGTTTTTCGCCATACAATAATATTAAAAATCATAATAACAAGAAAATTTAAAAAATTTCAATATATAAAAATAACTCAAAATCATAGGTAGCTACGTTCAAAAAATACCAAATCAAGATGATTCAAAAACAAAAAACGTTTTGTATGTATTACTGCTTACAATTAATTTTTCTTTTCTTTAGTTTGTTTAGTATTAGCATAAATAAATAAATATTTTATCTATGATGAAATTATTAATGATAATATTCTTGTTTATATTTAGAAAAATCCTTTTTACATATTTAAGTTTGATGTAAATATTACCAAAGGACAATGGTTTATAATAAAAAAATTATTGGATGTAATATTGTAATTAAATTTTTAACGTAATTTTTGTTGTGACTTCTCTCTGCCAGAAATCTCTTAGTTGGGTTTAACTTTAAAGTATTGAATATTTATTTGAATTACTTTTAATTTATAAGAAAAGCAAATGCTGCTGACAATTATTGCGCGCACGCTCTCCTGATATGAATTTGCGGCAACAAATTGTTAAAGTTTTATTCATTTTATAATTATGGGTATGGAATTTTTCCTTTTTATTTATTGCACTTATTTTTTTTAATTCTTGGGTGCATAGCAATTTGGTTATTTTTTTTATTCCGTGAATAATTTATATTATTTTTTTAAATTATCATCTATTTATATTTAATTAACTATTTATAATTTATTTTTGCGAAATTTTATTTTTTTATAACTTTCGAGTTTAATTCATTTTATGTTTTTATGGCGTTCAATATTGTTAAAAATGAAACTTTTCTTTTTACTTCAAATAATAAATGAACAAAAAAAAGCTAAATTTGTTTAAAAAACAGATATTTACGACTGTAGAAAATTAATTATCAGGTTATTTTCATCATTTTTTATTTAGATGTTTTTATGTTTTAAAATTTCTTAATTGTTATTTTTAAACTTTGTTGTTATTTAAACGACTAGAAATTTAATATCACAACATCATGATATGATTATAAAATGTTTCTCCTTTTGCACAAAAGTATATATATATATATATATTCACACCTATTAAATTTTTTTAATAGTTTTTCTATTAAAATTTGTATTTTTAGTGTAAATGGCTTACTCTTATCATTTTATTTCCTTTTTAATGCAAAACTATGAAACAAAAATAATTTTGATATAAATTTATTTATTTATTTATTTACATGGTATGTAATGTACATCTTAAGAAAAATGTGTCAGACTTATTCATACATTAATTTTTTAATATGTGGATTTTAATGTTTCTTTTCTTTTTTTCATTTTAAATTTATTTATTTATTTCTTACATTTCTTAGTATATAGTAACGATTTTAGTGCATTTAATATAAACTTAATTGAAATTATAAAAAATACAGTCCTTTTGAAGAACTTTTTAAAAAAATTTATAGAAAAAATAATTATTTGTTTATTTTTGTCTTGCTGTAAAAATAAATATTATTTTTTCTTTGGGTTAAATGTAATTCTATTTCATACTTATTTCTCTCCAATAAATTTAAAAAACAAAATCCAAAACTCAAAAAAGACTAAATTGATAACTTTTTAAACAAAAGCACTCATAAACGAAAATCAAATAAAATTGTTTTACAATTGCTCATGTTAAGATATAAATTTTTTAAAATTATAAAATAACAATATTAATAAACGTTTCCTGATTAACTGAAAAAATAATTTAAAAACTGGTTTGATTTACAATCAAATAAATTTTTAAGCAATATTTCAAACTCAAAGAAAATGTTTACATAAATTTGCATTTAACAATTATTGTAAAAATATTATGTATTCAAATTTTTAAACCTACACGACAGATTTGATTCTCTTTAATTTTATAAAATTATTTTGAGCATAAAACCAATTGTTCATCTTTTGCTCAAATGCGGGCTCTGAAATCTTGAATATCAAACAAAGATTATAAAAAAATGTTAATTAAAAACGTAAAAATTATTTTAACTTTTAAATTTGTTGAACAAAAAAATTTTATTATTTAAATAAAATTAATAAAATTTAAAAATCGCGAGCCGAAACTGGTAAAAGATTAAAATAAAATAAGCTATTAAATAAAAAAGATATAATAAAGAAAGACATTAAAATAATATCGTATAACAACTTTATATTTTTAACATTAGTTTAATAAGAAACGTATGAATGTCAAATTGTAGTTCTAGTTTATTTAAAATTTAATTTTAAAAACCGGTTATTTTTAGAAGACGATTTATCTTATAAAATTTATTTGCTTTTTTTTTAATAAACTATATTTGAAATATTTACATGGTTATTAATTCATTTTTTCAAAAAAATTGTTTTTAAGACTTTTATTTGTTCAAATGAAATATTTTCTAATCTTCAAGTGACCAAAATTGGATAAATATTAATCTCATGTATAATCTTGATGCTTATTATGTTAATATTACAATCTGAGTTTGTTGTTTATTTAAATAATCACGTTTTAAAGCGTTTTAACGTGAAACTTTATCGCTGGTCGTCAATGACCAATTTTTTTTTGTTTTTCATTGCAATATAAAACAAAATGATTCTTAGCTTTTTCTTACATTATTTGGAATTTTAATACTTATATAAAAAGGAATTTAATATTTTATTTATAATATTTAATTTTTAGCCTAAAGTATATTTATAATTTTATCTCAATCATTTTTAAAAAAATTTAAATTTGCTTTTTTTAGATTATTCTAGTCATTTTAAAAAGTTTTTTTATGAACTTTACTCTTATTCTGTTTTATGTATCTTTTAATATATTTTATAATCTTAATTATCTTATTTCTTTTTTTTTAAATAGTATTAACAGCCTTGTAAATAAATCTCTGATAATTATTGATTTTAAATTGGTAAATATCATTAATTTTTATGATTTAAATATGTAAATAAATGTATAATTTATCTCAATTTTCAATTGTTTAAAAGAACTTTGTTTGGAAAATATTAATAAATGATTTAGAGATGGAAGAATCTATAATATCAGTTTTTCTACTGTTAACATAATTTATCTTATTCAATTTTTTTGTATATTATATTTAGCTTTTGCATCGACTTTCTTTCATCATTTTTTATATTTAAAATTAAATATAAAATCTATAGTTTAAATTAAATTGAAGATTGAAAATTCCAACTAACAGTTCGAAATTTAAAATCAAATTAAATTCATTAAGATAAAACCCTAACAAATCAAATGTTTGATTTTTATTTATTTATTATTTTAAATGGTTATCTGTATTTATTTTTTTTATATTCAACATAAATCATTAATTTATTGTTATAAATAAATTGCTCATTTATAAATATTTTCAATATTTTGTCTCATTTGTCTTTTTGATTAACATTAAAATAAAATAAGCAAAAAAAATTAAATTGACTTTTAATCAAAAAGGTTTATTAATTATTTTTTTAAAGTGAATGAATGAAATTTAATTAATATAATTCTTTAGTGAATGATTGTTTGTAGAAACCTAATTTTATTTAAATGTAAAATATTAAAAATTCATTGAGATATTTTATTATTAGTTTCTAATTTTACTTTATGATCTTTTCCTATGAAAATATTTTATAGACTCAAAATTTAAGAATTATTTTGTTAATATTATGAAATAAAAGTTCTTTCTTTTTTCTATGTGATTTATAAATTATTATAGATAATTAATTATTTATCATTAAGTTTTAAAAATTAACTATTTAATCATAATTCAAAAGGATAGTCATCAATATATTAAGAAGACTATTTTGATTAGGTATAAATTAATTCTTTATTATCTTATTTGAATATTTATTTTAATATTTACATGATGCATTTAAAAAATAAAAATAGATATTAAGGATTATATAATAGAAGAATTTATATAAAATAAATAGAAATGAAAATTATGTTGATAGTGCAAAAGAATCGCAGATAAAAAGAAAATTTGTAAAATGAATATTCTCATTATAAAACAAATTTATATATTTTTTAAATTAAACATACTAATTTATTGTTAGCTTAAAAGAGCTTGCAGAAAATGGCAGAATTAGATTAACTTTTTTTATACAATTATTAAACTACATTGCTCAATCTATTATTTTTTATTTAATTTTCCCATGAATTTCATTTCGAATTTAATTATTATGCGGTTATATGATATGAGTGAATAGGTATTAGAATTAGATTTTTTTATGTATTTTTTATATATTTCATTAGTATTAAAATAATCGGAGAGACGCCCGAAAGTATTTCGTTGCCACGAATGGAAAAATTTAGAAAAAAATGAATTAATGCATTAAAGTTTCAATGTATTATTTAGTTAAAAAATGCTTCTTTTTTTTAGGTACTCCATTTGAAGAACATAAATTTTATATTTACTATTATGTTTATATGAATAATTAATGTATTTGATTAAATTCTTTGATATACATTACAAATAATATTGCAATATTATGAGTTTTTTGTTTTTCAATTTTATTATAGCCTGATGACAGTAAACGTTTTACAGCCCTTATTTATTGTTATCTGATTTTAAGAAAATTGATTTAAGAATTATTGATTTGTATTTATAAATAATTTTTTAATTAGGTTATGATTTACTTCTGATTTATATTCCAAATATGTTAAAATATTATTGTGACTTATTATATTTTTTCTTCAAGTCATATAATATAAAAATTTCATTTCTTCATTGATAATATTACCATTTATTTCATCTTTAATTTTCGGCTTTTATTTTATACTGTTTTAATTTCGAGTTTAACCTTAAAATTATTTTGTAAAACTTGTATTCTTGATCGATTTATACAATGAATTATGGTTAATCTTTTATTTATTTATCGAATTCTTTTCATTAAGGAACTTTTTATAGTAATTGTACATATTATATGCTTTCTTATAAATTTTTTTTTTTTGTAATTTTGACCACTTCCCATGAACCGATCGTATAAAAGAGAAAGCTAAAAAAGTTTAAAATGAATGAATGTATTAAAAATAAATTATAAATACTAAAATTATAAAAAATAAATAAAAGATTATTATTAAATGTTAGAGAGCTCTAAGAGCAAAAAACCATTGTCAAAAAAGCAACTCATTACCATAAAAAAAAATACAAAAAATTTAAACAATGAAGAAAAATAAAAATACTTTGCCTTTAATTTTAAAAATAATCATAGTAATTAAACAGGCTCGAATAGTCAACAGATCGTCACGAGACCAATACCATTCGAAAGCTCTTGCGATTTTCTTCAAAATGGCTCGTGTGGAAAAATTATTCATATGCGGAAAAATGCTATTTAAATAAATATTACTTAATTTAGCAAATTTAATTAAAGTAAATTTTCTTTTAACACAAGTTTCTTTCGAATTAATTACTGCCGTCGACAAATTGTTGTATGATTAAAAATAATAAAAATATTATAATATGCTAAAAGTTAGCTTTTAAATGAATTAAAAATACTGCAATAGAAATATATTTAAATAAAATAGTAGAAAAATTAAAAATAACAGAAAAGAAAAAAGTTTTGATAAAATAATAATTTTAAATCAAATATAATTTAAAAACACTCTAATTATTGGCAAATATAAAAGAAAATAAAAAACATTCAAAATGAGTTTTGGCAAATTTATAGGTTTCATTAATTAACAAAAAATAATTTAAAATTCTAAAAGCATCATATTAATGAATTAAGTAATAAAAGGACTCAACCAGCAAAAAACAATTAATAAATGAAAATATTAAAAGATAATGGATGAAAATAAAAAATGAAAAAGAAGTGTGATTTAAAATTATAAGGTTCAAAAACAAGCAAAACCAAAAGGCTTTGGTTAAAAAAAAAGAGTTCGTTTCCAATAAATGAAAAAAAACAAAAATATTGGAACAAAATACAAAAATTTTTAATTAATAATAAATGTGATATAGTCAATGTTAATTTAATCTATTAAATATTTCATTTAATTTTTAATAAAGAATTATCAAATTTAGCAATATAAATATTAAAATTATCATCCAAATCTTATTATGTTGCAAAACAATCCGTAATAATCGAGGTTTCATTTTTATCGTCAAAATTTCTAGTAATTAATTAATTCAATGCAATTAAACATCGCAAATAAAATAATCAAGTCTCCATCATACAAATGACTCGGCGAAGATATATAGCAAAACAAAATAAATACGAAATAATTATTTATTAATTGAGACTAAATTGTCTGAGGTTTTAATATACATTTAATAAATTATAACCTTAATTAACATCCGAATAAATGAGAAATAGTTTAATAGATAAAAGGAATTATTAGTTTATTAGAAAATTAGCCAAAAATTGAACGAAAATGAATAAAAGAAAATAAATAAATATATAAAAATTTTCGTGTCAACGAACCACATTCCAAATAATGAGATTTGGATTGCGATAGTAAATAAAATTTACAAATAAATAAATTAAACAAAAATTTTATTATAAACAAAAATATAAATAATTTTATTGAATTAACCTTTAAAAATTAATATCAAAGACGATCTTTGCTATAAAATAAAACTCAAAAGTAACTTAATTTATTACAAATATTAATTTTTTATTATCCAAACTGAGTCGCACGCCGCTTTTTAGGTAACATCTATTATTCCATGCTAGATATTATATGCAAATATGAAGATAAATAAATAAATTCTAATGATTTACTAAATTACAAAAAAATTAATTGATATCCTTAAGACTTGCATAAAGGAGTATGTTTTCATATTATAACTAATAACTTTTTAATCATATAAAATAAAAATTTTTTTACAGCTATTCTCAAAAAGAATTACTAAAATAAATTAAAAAATTAAATTAAAAATGCAAAAAATGACCTAAAAAATTCAAAAATATTTACTAATACCATCAATAATTAGAAATCACATTTATCCGTATATATAGGCAATTAATGCCGCTGTTATTTGCGATTAAACGAATTTCAGGACTTAAAAAATAATAATTTTTAAATGAAACCTAAAAATGTTAATTGATTTATTTTGTTTAGCAAGTAAATAATTTAAATATCACCATTAAAAACGAACCAATAAGGAATTGAATGATTATTATTATATCATTAATTTATATTCTACTGATGCCGAGATTGTACATTCTTTAATAGGCACAATAAATTAAGTTAATTTAAAAATATTTTTAAAAAGTTATGAAGAAGAATTATCCGAATATAACGAATCCCAAGATCCAATAACAATCACTTTTATTTAAAAAGATGAAACATGAATTTTTTTAAATGAATATTTTCAAAAAAAAAGTCATGTATGTTGAAAGATGCTATAATAACACAATAAAATTTCTAGAGCAATTTTTACGCGAATTTTTACATGTTAAATAATAATGAAAACATAAAAAATTTATTAAATTATTAGAGAGAAACTAATAATTCTTCTTAAAAATAGTTAAATATTTTATAAGAGAAATCATTTGTTCACACCACACACTTTTTATTTAAGAAAAATACAAAACATTAAAAAAGTATAACATGAAAGTTAAAAGAGCCCACAATTTTAAAAGATTCGACAATAATATGTAATTTTAATGAAATAATTCCAAATAAATAAATGAAATGAGTCATATAAACGAAAACTTATTAATATTAAAAAATATTTGCTTACATATTACATTCTTAGAATTAATCATTACATTAAATAGCAATTAAATCAGCATTGAAACTGAATATAATAAAATTCAAAGACTTTTAGATCATATCCGAAAAGCCAATTCTGGAACATGAGAAGAACAAACTTGTGAATTATAAATTGAAGGGTATTAATATAATTCCAGTTTAATAAAAGAAAAAAATCCATAAAAACTAACACAAAATCTCGGTGAAATGAATAAACATTTTATTTTATTGAAATATGAAAAAGATAAAATACAATAAATATGCATAAATTAATATAAAAAAAAAGCTCGACGCAATCTGACAGGTGCTCATGTGATTCGCATTAATGAATGACTTTTTGGTAATTAAAAAAGAAATGTAAAGGAAAATTATTAATTTAAGAGCTTAATAAAATGGAATCCTTAGATTTAAAAAATTAATATTACTTTAATAAATTACTGAAAATGATACAAATAAAATAAATTCTTACACGATAGGAAAAAATTTCAAAAGTTGTAAAGATAAGGACAAAAATAAGCAAGCATTAAATTTCTTTCTTTTTAATGAGTGATAAATTAATATTTTCAAAGTACAAACCAGGGCTGGGACAACTCTCGACTCTCGCCATTTTTTTGACTCTCGCCTCTCGTTTTTTAGGACGAGTGGCGAGCGATGAAAATACAACAGTAAAAATGGAATATTGAGTAGTCAGAAAAATATTAAAATTTACGCGAAAAAAATTTAATCATTTTTTGAAAAAGTCTGTTAACAAATCTCCTCAAAATTTCAGAAAATTTTCCCTCGGCGCCTATCGGCACCGCTGAACCCTGCCCCCAATGTCCCAAAAAGTCTTTCTCTTGTAAAATTCCCGGTTGGTCCCGGGTTTTTTCGTGGTCCCGGATTCCCGGAAGAAAATCGAGGCCCCGGTCCCTGTCCCGACTTTTCTGGTCCCGATAAGTCCCGTTCCCGGTTTTTGTCAAAATTCCCGGTCCAGTGCAACTCTATAATTTAACCTAATATTCTTTGAAAATTTAAGCATTTTTGATACAAATTCTGTAAAACCCATTGGCTAAAACTACAAGTTTTCGTCATTTTCTTGAAGAAAATCTGTCAACAAATCCGAAGTAAATTTTCAAAATAATAAACATTTATCGATTTAAAAATTAAATTCACCGAAATATGAATTCAGTTTTATTAAAATTGAATATTTTTTGTTTGTTTTTAAGTATAATATTATTTATGATTAAAATTTATAGCTTGAGACATAAATTTTAAGCAATTTTAGCATGTTAAATTTTAAATTTAAATAATTGAAATATCGAATATTTAACCTTGCTATAATTATTTTATTGCCATATTTAATTATATTTTCGATAATTTATTTTTATAATGCATAAAATAAATAGAATTTTTTAGATTGTTTATGAGTGTCGGATTTTTTTATTGGACATTCACTTTTAAAAAAGTTAATGAGAAATTATAAATTGTAAAATTTATATTATTAATTTTAAGTTCGGCTGATGAATTAATTCATTCTGGGAAAATTCATGAAAAATAATGAACGGAAATAAAATGGAAATGAAACTTGACAAAAATAAGCAATTATTTTGATTTGGGCCAAAACCTTGAATTCTATTTATGAAAAATATTTTTGTTTGATAAAAGTCATTATTTAGTTATTGTATATTTGCGCTTGACCCAAATCTCGAGCTAACAAACAAATTAGCTGTACCTACAATGAATTTATTTAATTTAAAATTAATATTGGATTTTTACTCAAATATCAATAACTAAAATTTTTGGTTAATACTTATCACTGTTGATTTTATTTTTACCATTTATTTTTGATTAAATATATTATTTCATTTTAACTAATAAAAGAAAAAATATTTCATTGCAACGCAACATGAATTCGAACGATGTCTTAAGCACAATAGTTGTATAAAAAAATATTATTATATAATTTATTTTGTAAGAATCTAATTCTGTTGTTCAATGTATATTAAGTAATTATGTTTCTTCTATATATATATAATATTTGTGTTCCTCATATAATTATACTATACTGACATGCTTTATATTATTAATTCTCCTTTTTGTAACGTTTGAATTTAAATCTAATACATGTGTGAAGAAAGATTTCAATTTATTTCTAAATTAATTATTAATTTAGAATTTTATTTAAAAATAATTTTAAAATTTCATTTACATTTTACATATTAATATTTAAAATATAAACATAAATTATCCCCTAGTACCAACTTGAACGCAGAGCCAACTTGACTTTTTATTATACAAAAGAATTTTTATAGAATGTTTTTTGTTTTAACTTGCATTAATTATTTCATCACTTTAGTAATACATTACTTACTTTTATCAATTTAGATAAAAGTTTTCAAAAATCAGGCTTTGTAATATATGTTGCTAAAAATTATTTTAATCTATTGCAATTCCTTATTGATACATTGTATTAGAATTGTTTTTTTGTGATTAATTTATTTATTTCAAACGTGTAAACTTTATGAAAATAAAAGGCGAAAAATTACATTGCTATTATAATACATATTTATTTAAATAAGCATTCATTTTTCTTTTTTTTTTGTTAAATTATATTAAACCATTTCAAAATATTATTTATATTTTTCATTTATAAATTTATTTTGTCTTTTATTTATTTATTGGATAATTGATTTTAATTTTTTATTGACAATTTTCACAATTTATAAAACGAAAATTATTATGCTTCCGTGAAAAATGATGTTGAGGCCATTTAATATCTGATGTAGTCTGTTTTTATCAATTTATTTATTTATTGCTTTTGTTTGATATGTTTTTATGTTTTATGCTTCTCATTTCTTAAACCAAATCACTTGCAAACTTAAATAATTTCTTTTGTCTTCTTATTTAGTTTTCTTTATTTTTCTAGTTTGGAGCTCCAATTAACTGTTTCGGTAAACTCCAATTTAAATTTGATTGGTGTTAACATTATAATTAATTTTTTAAAGCAATAAATGTCCTTTTATTAAGAGATTCTTACAATGGTTATATTAAGCTCATAATAATTAATAATGTTTTGCATAGAGTGTTATAACTTTAATAATTAAAAATAAATGTTTTTAGATGTATAATATAGAATTTTTAATGTTTTCCAATTATTTTCAAATAACTTGTCTTTTTTGAAAATTTTATTAAAAAATTGTTAAATAAAATAACGCTCTTTGACTCATTGTAAATAATTCATTTTGACAAATGGAATATTTGTTATACATTTTTATAAACTGAAAAATGATTTTAATATTTATTAATTAAGTTAAGAATTGGAAAATATTGAAATATAATTCTAAACTTTCAAAATTCTTCAAAGAGATTAAAAAAAGAAATGCAGGGCCATTTAGAGAGAGCTACGATTAAATGTATCAAAAATAATTTTAAAATAAACTGACAAATAAACTGTACTTTTTGATGTTACAGAAAGAGAACCGAATAAAAATTGAAACATAATATTTAAGATTAAAGCAAAAATTAATCAAAAAATTATTCGATAGAATAAGAAGAATTTATTTTGCACGTTAAAATAAAAGTAATAAAAAAAATTAATAAAAAAGTAAAAAACACTTAGATTATTTTAAAACTATTATATTAGTATTAATTACGCGTCAACATGACCGGGACAAAAAGTTTAACCCATTGCCCATTTGTTTTGTGAAATTTAAATAATTAAAACTCATAATAATTAATCTTTGGTACTGAATGAAAAATGCCTAATAAGAAAATTATAGCAAAAACAAAACTTTTACTTAAATTGAAATTGGAATGAGTAAATAATGTTTTATAAAAAAATGAATAAATTCAATTTTTTTTTTTGAGGAGACGAGAGGTGCAACGAGTCACATTTTTATAATTGTATTACAAATTTACTATAAAATATAAAAACTAATAAGATTAGAAATTTACTAAAATTAATTAAGAACTTTGAACAAAATATTATTATTTATTTATTTTTTGTTTAAAAGTGAAGAACGGATCTTTCGCTAACAAATTTTAACAATTATGTATATATAGAAGCTGCTTATGCTAATTTTAAAGTTGCAAACCAAAAATTTTAAAAACACGGGATTCGAACCCGGGCCCCCCTCCCCTGGCGCCCCCAGCACTTACCACTTGACCAACCGGTTTTCAAGCGAAAAAATTACTTTGACTTTTCAAAATTTTTTTTATATCATTCGATAGCTCTTAAAAAGTTACATCCCAATTGTGCCCTGCGTTTTTCGATGGGACAAATATAAAAAAAGTTATTAGCAAAAAACGAAAATTTTTCGAGGGGGCCTAGCTCGAAAATTTCTGAAAATTTTTAAAATTTTAAAAACTCACCTGATAGAGCTCGTTGAGCTCTACAAAAAAGCCGCTTACACCGACCTCCTCCCATCAAAAGCCGGCGAGTTATTCGCCGGCGCTGAAATGGCCCAAAAAAGTATGCAATTTTTAGTCAGTTTTTCGGAAAAACTGGTAGGCCCTAGGGGTTCGGTGAAGAAGCAAAAAATGTGCCAAACATTCCAACTTAAAATCCTATGGGAACGGATTTTTCATTTAGGCCTTTAAAAATTTTTGAATCCAAAAAACCGCAAAAAAAAATTTAAAAAAGTGACTTTTCGGCGCCTGGCGCTCAGTTGGCCCTCGGAGCGAAAAATCTAGTTTTCCTGAATGCGCCTCAAAAAGTTGTCCCCAAGGTCGAAATTTCGAACCCCTCCCTGCAAACCGTAAGGAGATTTTGTTTTTGCAAATAAAGATTGACAATTGAACAATTTTTATAAAGAATCCTCATTTTTGAAATAAAGATCATTGAATGCTAATTTTAAATTTGCAAAACAAAAATTTTAAAAAGCAAAGAAGCTGAAGAAAAAAATCTTACAGATTGCAAAGGTCATTTTATTTAACAATAAAACAAACAAAAATAGAATTAAAAAAATAAAATAACAGGGTATGAACCATTTGGATTTCACATTGATGCCATGCATTTCAATTGAAAAATGCCGGACAAGAGAATTATAATTAATTTTTTATTCTTATAGACCAAAAAATTTCAAAAATGTTAAAAGTTTGAGGTCAATTTTCAAATAAGTAAAATAAACAAAATTAATAAAATTATAAAGGACCCTTTTAAAGATTTATTAAAAATGTGAATCTTCATAATTTTTAATTACATCTTATGATAATTTAAATTATAAATCAATGTTGCTAAACTTAATTTTGTTTTAAATATTTAAAATTTCAAATTTATTTGGGGTTAAATTTTTTTTTGAAAAAAAATATAATTTATATATTCCGAATTAAATTATAAATTTTAAAATATAAAAATAAAATCACTTAATAGAACTATGATATTTTTTAATATAAACAATTTATTAAATAAAAAAGTCATTAAATAAATAATACAAGTCAACAAAATTGAAAAAGTTTGGGGAAATTTGTAATTCGTATGAATTTGGTCCAGGCAATCTTCGAATGAAACATATAATTAAAAAAAAGTAAAATGAGAATTTACGAAATTTTATTGACAAAAATACCTATTGTGAACTAAATCTATCAAAATGACTATATAAGGAATGCCGACCCGATGAAGTCTATCTTAAGAGACGGGGTTCCATTTACAAAACAAATTATTTTTCGCTCAGCATAAAGCAGAAACGTACAAAACACATAAAAAAATTAAAATATTTCCATGTCCATGTCAGTCAATTTCATAATTTAATCATTAATTAAATCAATTTTATTGTTATAAAAAATTAAATAATCAAAATCTAAATAAATTTGATTTTAAGTTAATATACTAAAATGAAAAACATATAATATAAATTCAAATAGGAAAAAAGTTTCTAAATAAAAATAAGTATCTAAAATATTTGCTTGAAAACTAAATATACGAGATTTTTATCTCAAAATACATATTTTATTTTAGAAATATAAATAATATTTTTAAAGTTTATCAGATAACATGTTACAAAATGCATTTATTCAAAAAGTAAAAATACTTAAACGATATTAATATTCATTCTAACCATCAATTTAATTGATATTTAATAAAACTAAAGTTATATTGGTGAATTTAGGTTAAATTTTACATTGATAAATCAAAATTATTGAAAAATCCTTAATAATATCACAAGAATTAATAATTCGGAAATGGTTTGCGAATTTTAATATTTAATTTATAATATATATAAAATTTATTGGAGCCTAAAATTATAAACGGCATAAATAAAAATTGTAAAAGCATAAAAAATATATAATTAGATTTATTTCCAAAATGCTACCTTAATGGAAAATTCAAAAAATTGCAACCCACAACAGTATGGAACTATCCACCACTGTCTATTCAAGTAAATCTAAGTATTTATTATACATTCAAATAAATAAATTTTAAGCTCGGAAGTCAAATAAAAAAAAAAGAAATGTTTCATTTATTTGGACAAAATAAATTGAAACTAATTATAAGACTTTAAAATTGCTACTAAATTTTCTAATATATGGAAAGGAATGATTTTAGCATAATATTAAGCTTGTTTGGAGAGCGTGAGTTGCTTTAAAAAATAAATTTAAACTTATGAAGTCAGTTTTTTTTTCGAAAAAACACATAAATTAATAATTACCTAAAAACAAATACCTAGGCTATAAAAAATTAAAAATATTGGTCTATTAATTTAAATATGACTATAAAATTTCATTAGAATTTAAAGAATATTAGTAATAATAAAAAAATAGAAGATAAATTATGAGTAAAGAAATTTAAAAATAAAGAATAATTTTAAATGAATAATTTTAAATATTTCATAATGATGATAATAAAACTGAAGTATATTAAAATGCTGATAATTACGATTTCATTGTGTAAATATTTTATTTGGGAAATAGCATAAACAAATCAAAGATGGTAAATTTTAAAATTTTTAGTTGAATTTTAATTAAAAAAACGAAATCAATAGTTATTTAATCAATAGTTATTTAAAACGAATAATTGTATTCTAATTTTTTAGAATTTAAATTTCAAGGAGTAAAAATAAAACAATGATAAATAGTAATTTGTATATTTTAATATGAATTACAGCAACTAAATTAAAAAAAGTTTAATACAAAGATAGATGTCAAGCTTCTAAATTATAATTCTCTTTGGATGTTGATTCTCTATTTAGTTAATAAATTAAAAAATACTTTGATATTTTAAAATCAAGTCATAATTGTTAACAATTTTCATTGGTGATATAAAGTGAATCGTATAAAATTGGTATTACAATAATATTGTAGTTTGAATAAATAATTTAAAAATGAAGATAAATAAAAAATATAACGCTTTAATGGGTTTTCTGGATGAAAAATGCTTATATAAAATTTATTTCAAAAGATTAAATTAGATCCATATAATTATTTGTGCTTTTAATAAAATTTAACTAAACCAAAAATGAATCATTTAAAAAAAAGAAAAATTAAAACAAGTAAAATCAGACATTAAGTTCTTTTAAATCTAAATCTTCTGTATAATCATGAAGAAATGTTATAATTACCTCAATATAAAACTAATTATATTAATCAATAAAAAGAAACAACTTGGGACAATTTATAAAGACGGAAGAGAGTTTATTATAAGTTGATTTAATTAAAATGATCATTTTAAAAATTGCTACATTAAGCAAAATGTAAGTAATTTTTTATATAGAAAAGCAATTAATAATTACAAAATACCAAATATGATAAAAAAAACCATTAAAATAAAATCTGAATTCGACAACATGCAATTAAAATAAAAAATAACAAAAACAAAATAATTACAATATCAAATTTACCATTAATAATTTATAGAAAATAATATATCATAACCCAAACTACACCAAATACAACACTCCTCTATAATCAAGCGCATCAAAACACGATCGTATGTCAATTAAAGATTTTCTACAATTAAAATGAATAATTTTAAAGAAAACATGAAATATAATCAAAGTGTAATCACGAAATAAAATTATAAAGGTAAAACAAAAAAGAATATAATAAAACACACAAATATAATTTTAATATTTGACTATCTACAGCCAATTGATCTAGTGACGAAGAAGTATATAAATAAATAATTATTTGGAAATATACTTAAATGTCACAAAAGCTTATGTTAAATTGTACTTGTAGTTTGGGTTTGCAGATATAAAATAAAATAAATATTTCATTTATCGTATAGTAAATTTCAATTTTGTCATTACAAAATTACATATTCTTGTTAATTTATTTATTCTGATATGTGAATGTTTATTAGAGCAATTTCCGCATATAATGCATAAATTCTAAATTATACTCGTAGCTCGAATGTGATAAAATTCATAATAATAAAAAAATTATTTACTTACGTGTTTATTTTTTAAATAATTTGCATTTTAACGCCCTATCAGGAATTTGCTTTTAAGCTTTATGTTTTTTAATAAAAATAGTTAACCAAAAAGAAAGTGTTTGTTTATTTAATAATTAAAATTATTTAATGATCAAAAATGAAATATTAATAGTATCGTTTGGTATTTATCGGCATATTTCTACTATTTTATAACTTTTAGAATGTCACCATTATTTTTCAATTTGATAGATCATTAAATTTAATGCAGAGAAACGAAAAATGATGACCAACTTGGTACAAATACTTTTTGATTATTCTTTCTTTGTGGTTTGTATTGCATTGTTCAAATATTGATTAATTAATAATTTATTTCTGATAAATTTTAAGGCGAATCAATTTAGGTTACTTTTATTTATTTTTTGATGAAGAATTTTGTTTAAATTATTCAAAACAAATGATTATTTTTAAATTTATTATTATTCATTTATGTCGCACCTGCTATATAAAATTTATTTATATTTTATTTTAATTCCTATTTCAATTTACCACGTTCGCGGTAGTGAGTGTCGAATTTCTTGCAACTTTACTTATTTTATGTTTGTATTAAATAGTTAATTTTATAAATTGTATTAGGAACACATTAAATTATATTTATTTGATTTTAATTATTATATATTTATTCATTTTGAAATACGATATTTTTTTCTTCTTGTCTCTTTAATATCCTAAACTTACATTTTCTTAATAGAATTAAAATTTCTTATTTTGCGTTACAATATGTATGCAAAGAATGGAGTATAAAAACTATTAAAATTAAATCATTTCATTGTAAATATCTATAAATTCACATAAATATATATTACTAATTTAAAAGGAATTTATTTCAATAATTTTATTATAAAAAATATTAGAATATCCTTCAATTATCTCAATACGTAAATGAAAAGTAATAAATATTAATAAACTAGTTCATAACAAACCAATGTTTATATAAATTTAAATATTGTTTTAAAGCTTTTAATTTTTCAGTGTTTGTTTTAAATTTAATTTATTGTTTTAAAAAATAATGATCAATTAATGATATTTAAATTTTTATAAAAAAATAAGAATTTTACAATTCGATTTTTTTGGGTTTCTATAAAAATATTTTGAAAACAAATTGTTGATTATATTTTAAATTTTTAATATGACTATCAAATTAAAAAATTTCTTGCAGTAATTAAAGCATTAATTTAAACATTCAATAAATCTTCATAAAGACAAGAAAATGAATCCTGTCCAAGATATTAATCTCTTGAACGTTAATTACTCATCAATATCCTTACACAATAGAAATTTTATCGAAACCCGTCTTAAGTGCTTTGTATAATCGTATATGATTATTGGTTCATCCAAATAAAAAAGCCTTTAAAAATAATACATTTAATGCTTTCGTATTTAAATGTAAAACTTAATTTATAACATAAAAAATTAATATTTTCATAAAAATAATATTTTTGGCGCTAGTTGCAAAGAGGACATTTTTGAAAAATTTTTCACTTTTTTTTTTGCCTATTTTTTTTTAAATTTTTATTTACACATAATGATAATATTAAGCATTAACAGCAAAATTATGGCGAATAAAAGTATAATTAAAACGAAGGAGATCACAGAAAGCATTAATAATAGTTTTTCTTTTAGCCCTAGCATTAAGTCGAAAAATTTGTTCACACATGTATGAATTCGTTAAATTTGTACTGGTTCCATGAATTCTTTTTTCTTTTCGTCTTTTGTTTCAATTGAGCCCAGAGTCCTTCACATTTATTTGTGTTGACGTTGAATTCGGTGCCGTCCGGGAGCATGACAATTTTTGAGAAGCCACCACCAGTCGATTTTTTGTGTCTGATGAGCATGTGTTCATATTGTGGTAAGTGAAAAGACAGTTTCAGGTACGCCGGCCACTCGTCGCTGATTATCACTGATTATCAGTTTGTATAACGTCTTCTTTTTTCGGTCTTTCACAGCTACGCAAACGCTTGGCCTCCTAAAATTAATTTTTACAATGTTTTTTTGGTCATTTTTTTACCTTTCTTACGTTCGATTGCCCCAAAAAACCATTTGCTGCAGCCTTTTTTTGGCTTACCACGGTTGTGTTTTGCTTCACCCAGCACGTCTCGTCCATCTCCACCACGTCGTTCACACCGCCAATTTTTTGTTGTTGATCCTCCGTCCACATTTATATTAGAGTCCACATCTGAGCAACATTTAAAATGCTGTTGTGGAAAAAACTTTCATCACGAATGGATTTATTGACCGAACAATCTGAGCAATTCCACTAAAAACTTCATTTAAAAAATCTAAAACTTGTGCTTTACCCAAAAACCATCTTATTGGTGATGTTTCTTTGAAGTGACATTTTGTTAAAGCATTTCTTACACTCAATTTGGTTTTTGATAAGTCCATGATAAGCCAGAAATTGTAAAAATTTCCTCAGAATTCTGCTTGTAAATCCAACGTAAATTGATTTCGTCCAAACAAGGTGGCCGAGTCAACAGATTGTCACAATCAATTATTAAGTAACGTGAAATGCGTATTATCTGTTTTAAAAACAAATTATGTGTAAATAAAAATTAAAAAAAAGGCAAAAAAAGTGAAAAAATTTTCAAAAATGTCCTCTTTGCAACTAGCGCCATATTTTTAAACCTCTTACATACTTCTTTAAAAGTAATTCCTTTCTCAGAAGGATTTGAAATTTCACTTTTTTTCAACAAATTTACACACAAAAATTAGTAATTATTTTGGATAAAAACAAATTTATAATTAAAAGTAAATGTTTCATATTAATTAATTTAAATAATCAATTTAAAAATAAACAATAAATAAGATAAATTAATCATTTTGCTTGCGTTAATGAAAGAAAAATGCCTGAAAAGAGCAACGACACTGGAAGTTCGAATCTCGGTAACGTTTGTGCAATTTCCAACAATCTCGGTAACGTTTGTGCAATTTCCAACACTCATAAAAATCACATACTACTTTGTTATAATATATTATAATTAAATTGATTTGGTTATAAAATAAATCAGATTTCTTAATTCTTGTGGTAATTAAATAAAAAAGTATAGAACTTTTATAAATATTGAAAAAATATCATCTAAGAAATAATAATTATTTAAATTAGTTTATGTAATATGCAATGAAATTAAATATGATTAAAATTTTTAAAGTTCTCCAATTTTAGGCTTCTTGAGATTATGAACAACCCGAACTATGAATTGATAAGAGGATAATACAGTTGCAAAAATTAATGTTAACCTTAGAAAATAATGAAAATAGCTGATCTGTTTCTCATTAGATTATTAATATTTAAAAATAATTTATTAAATTTATGACAAAAAGCAAAAAAAAATTAACATATACATTTAAAAAAAATATTATTTAAACTACCAGATCAACAACACTACTTACACATATAAAATAATATTATTTATTGAACAACGTTTTTTATACCGAATAAAAATAAAAAATACAATAGCAAATTGTATATATTCTCATGGACAATGAAAGAGAACGCGTTTAACGCCCTTGGAAAAGCAAGTTTATATATATTCCTAATCATAACAAATAAGATTGAATACAATATGGAATATAAAACAAATTACAAGGCTCATTATAGTAAGTAGAAAGACAAAAAAAAATCATAAAAAGCGAAAAATTTTAAATCAACTAATCAAATTCAATCATAATATATTAAGAATTTAATTGAATTTTAATCTCGAGTGTGAATTTTAAGAAATTTTAGTCAGCCAATTATGAAAATGTTAAAAAGCTAGAAGATAAAAATATATAATACGCTAAAAGACCCTGGTCAAGAATAGAGCGTAAACCATTGATGGTGATAATAAGATAGAAAATTAAAAGGGGCCCAGAGAAATATAAATATTTATGCATTTTTATGAAAAGATGGTCATAAAGAAATTTATATAAAATTATGTTAGAATTATCATTTTTTAAGTGAATAAAAGGAAATTTTATTCTTTTTCAAATAATTAGGAAACATATAATTTTTTTACCAAATATAATTGAATTAAGTACACAAATGCTTATATTAAGTAAGAAATATACTTTTGTAAAAATTTATCAATTAATATTCAAATAACCATTTTCAGCAAAAAATATGAATTAATACCAAATAAATTCGTACAAAAATAAATATACTCAATAATTATTTAGGTGCATTTTTGTGAAAATTAATGAATTGGTCATTAAATGCGGTAATGTGATAAACTTGTTGAAATAAATAAGGGCCAAATTACTATTTAGTCATAATGAAAATTCTTATAAGAATAAATTAACAATAAATAATTTATTCAAGAATTAACAGTGATGATAATCAAATAAATTAAAAATGCTAAAATAACAGCGACAATTAATACCATATAATTAAATTTTTTTAAAAAATTATTTTTAATAATATAATAAATGGAATAGTATTGATCACCTCGGTTCAATATATTATATAAATTTATTATTTAATTTCTGAAAATGAAATAATTGATCAAAATATTAAAAGATTATGTTATTAGAAAGTTAAAAAAAATAAAAATTTTAAAATAAATTAATATATTAGCGGAAAATGCTTTGAAACCATTTGACTGCATACTCACATTACTTAAATAAATAATTTATACTCAATAAAAAAATTATCATTTAATTATGGCTAAAACTAAAAATAAGATAAAGAAAGAAAATGGTGTAAACTGCAAGAATTATGGCAATTATAAAAAATTTAACTTTATCAAAAAATAAAGAAAAAAAATCGTTGATTAATATAAAATATATTGTAATTAAAAAACATAAAATGCAATATATCTGACAGAACAAACAATCATGTGGCACTCTTCATGCAAAAATTAATAGAAATAATTTAAAGAACCATTAATTTAAGTATTTAAAGAATTAATAAATCACACGAAATAAGCTAAAATGAAAAAAAATAAAATAAATTAAAATACGTTTTTAGAAAAAAGTATTTTATGCTAATTTAATGCAAAATAAAAATAGTAAACAATATTCTTTGCATTTTTTTAGTATTTTAGGTATTTTTGTTTTTTTTTTAAATTTAAATAGGTATTTATTTAATGCATTCATAAATTTTGAAAACATTTTCATTATATGCTTAGTATGCAAAATAAATTCAAAATTTTATAAATATTTTTTATTTTTCAAGCTCACTTGTGTGTTTTAACGTAAAACCATTGTTCGTAACTTTGTGTTATAATATTTATTCAGATTACTTTTTTCATATGATTTTATTAGATTTTAAATTAATCCAACTTATTTTTTTGCAATATAATATAAATATTTCATTAATAATAATTTTTCTCAAATTTTCGTTGCATAGTTTGCCTGCCGAAGACTAAAATATATTATTTAACTTAAGTAAAATTAAAATGATAGGTATTTGATAAAAATTGTAATCAAATCATTATTATTTAAATTTTAATAATTTAGTTTCCCATCACTTCCTTTTTTCAATTTAGATAAAAGTTAATTTTTTATTTTGTTAATCTCTCTATTTTTGTGTGTTGTTTTTTGAACTTTGGTTTCAATGGTAATTTAATTTTGCTGATTATAAATATATTTTCAAAAATAATGCTTTGTAATATATTGAAGCCTATCATTAGTTGCTATTTTTACAATACATTTTTGATGTGATATATATTTAAATATTTCAGTTAGTGTTTAATTTTACGGCATTAAGTGAAGTATTTTTTTTTTGTATTTTCATTATTTTTTGAAAATTTACATCAAATGTCGAACTATTATTGTGAAATTTATCGTTTAAATTATATAATAAATCCTTAAATCACTATATTATAATTTTTATGTTTCAAAGCACCAGAGTTTCATCATACTTACTATTTATTACATTTGCTTCTATTTTGTTTTAAAAATATTTTTGTTTTGTTTTTTTAAAATCAAATAAATGATAAATTACTTATAATTCTCACGATTTATAATTAGATAAGATATTAACTTTTATCTATTAATTGATAATTTTATTCAATTAATAATAATAGTTAATTAGATTGATCCAAAACCTTCTTTCCACTATTTATCTATTCGTTTTCTTTAAATCAAAATTATTGATATTTTTATTGCTTTGTGTTGATATATTTTTATATTATTAATCTTATTTAAAGGATTATTTAGGTATAAGATAATAAATTTACTTATTTTTATGCAAAATTTACATCATTTATTAAACAATATATTTATTATCTATTACTCATGTTGAATTATGTAAATCTCGATTATCTGCGGCTTGATTTACTTTTTAGTTTTTTTCTTTTTATGTCTCGAAGTTTAAAATAAAAATTTTTGGTAAAAAATATACTTATATATAAAAATTCAAGTATGTATATTTTGTTTTTTGTTAGTTTTTTTTAATATTTTTTAAATCCTCATTTTCTAGAAATAAACTTTATTATTGCATATTTATATGAATAACACTGAGCGATATAAATGCACACGCTTTCACTTTAAAAATTTCATTAGCATCTTTGAAATGTTTTTGACATATAACAAAATAAGAAAATAATACAATTATTTTGATTATTTAATTATTCCATAATCTTGATCAGTCCTGCAGAATCGTCCTTTTTAATTCGACAAGATAATCTTCTTCAAAAAAATAAGAATCAAAATGAACAAATTTTAGAATTAAGATAAAATTAATAATGTCGTCATAATATTGTTAAAAATTAATAATTTCTAATAAATAAATACTTTATTTATCTTTTGATGTATATATTCATGTTCATTATTTTGCTGTAAATTAACAGCAAAACCGACATAGTTATAGTAATAAAATATGAAAAATTAAAATTAAACTTTTGCATAATATTTTAGATAATTAATATATACTTTCTTTTAAATCCAAAAATAATATCAAAACTGTTAAATAAATCCAAATATAATATCGCTAGAAGAAAAATAATAATTAAATTACAACTTAAAATAAGCAATAAATTCCTTTTGCAAGGCATTGGGCTCTCCGTTAACAAGACTATGGAGGGCTGTCATAATCCGTTGTTACGTATGCTGCTGCTTTTGCTGTTGTTTCTACGTTTGCTGCTGCTTTTGCTTTTAGTTATTTACAAATTACACTATTTCTTCACTATTTTAGAATTTAAAAAAGGTTAACGAAATAAATAATGGAGGACTCAAAAAAATCATTAGATTCATTTACAGAAATAAATTTTAGAAAGCTGAAAATGCTCAAAGTTAAATTCTAAAAATAGTGATGGAATGAATCAAAGCTGAAAGATAATAAAATGTAAGTTTCAAATATTAATTTTTACCACTTTTTGCAAATTAAAGAAATTGAAAATTTATAAGTATTTGAAAAACTTAAACTTAATTAAATATCAAAGCATAAAAAATAGTATTTTCGATTATCTTTAACTATTAAATTTTATTAATAGTTATGTCAGATAACCATTTAAAATATTAAAGTTTAAATTAATAATTGCTTTTGTAATGGATGTCATCCCCATTCAATTGAACAAGAAAAATGGCAGAAAAAAAAACATATAAAACAATAAATTTAAAACCAAAAAGTAAAGTAAAAGATTTCAAAAAAAATATAAATTAATAAAAAACTTAAGTCCCCAACGATTTATAATTTGCTAATTTCTATAATAAATTTAATTATTAATCTATTATAGCCATAATGAAAAAATGTAAATGAAAAATAAACTTCTCGGATTATTTTACTCAAAGGGATTATATAACAAAAAAAATATATATATATATAAAAGCAAATAGAAATAATAATTTCATAAAAATAAGGTGATTAACTTAAATAAATCTCTTTATAAATTTTAAATGAATAAAAATATTTTTTTTAATTATTGCGGATAACCAACCCAAAACCTTTATTAATCGTGAATTACAAGAGAAAAATTTTTTTAATTATCAACAATAAAATTTAAACTTTTTAAATGGTTTTTTACCTATTTTAATTATTTGTAATTAATAATTTAAAATTTAAAAATAATAAAAATTACTAATTTATACGTTATACAATAATAAAAATTTAAGTTTGTTATCTATTATTAATGGGTAGCAAAATTTGAGAATTTTATCTCCAAATACAAAACTGACAGAAAGAAGAAGGAACAAAAAAGTAATATTACACTTAATTATAAAAATTAAACACTAAAATATTGAAATGTTTGGCTTATCTCATTAAAAAGACATTGTAAATATTATATTTATTTTTTATAAAATATATTTTTAATCAGAAAAATAAATTCATTCTGAGGTCAAGCAACTTATTTCAAAAATAATTAAACTTTTATGAAGGAAAATTAATTAATACAAAATGTTTAAATTATTATGTCTTAATCAAAATTCAAACCAAATGATCCTGTTCATTACAGAGGCGAATTTTGATTGCAAGTAAAAGATTTTTCAACAAGTTATAAATAATTTAAATTAAAAAGAATGCCTGAAAAAATGAGAATTAACAAAACAATAAAAGAATTTATATTTAATCGAATAAAAGCTAACGATCTTAGAAAAATAAAATTGACTAATTTTCTGTATGAAAATTCGATAAACAATATTTATTGAAAATAAATAAGCAAATTTTAATTTTAACTACAATAAAAATATAGTTTCCATTATAACAAATAAGAAAAGGAATCATAAATATATACAATTGAAAAAGAAAAATAATACATATTTGAAAGAATAAATTATTTACATAAATTATAGATAAAACAGAAAATAAAATAATCAAATAACGTTTATGACTGGATAAGCAAAAAAAAAAAAACAAGAAATTGAAGCGAAGCCAACCCTTGAGAATTTAAAAAAAAAAAAGTAAAAATTAAAAGTTTATCCGAAAGAAGAGAAAAAAGATAAATTACGAAAAGATTTAATAAATATTACAATGCATGAAAAATATTTAATTATAATTGAAAAAATTAAAAATGTGAAACAAAAAATATATTTGACACAATCAAATGAAATGGCAAAGAATTGGATTATATTACTTAGGGTGTCAACTAAGTTTTGACCCTCGAATTTTTTTAATTTTAAAAATTTTGTAACATTTTTATTTATTGGTATTTTACTGTGATCTTTTTTTTGTTTTGTTTGTCTGGATGTTTTCTACATTTTCCTTTTAATAATTGTTATTCGTTTAAAACTTGTTTGTCCCCAAAAATCAAAAATGAATAATTCTAGTTCTTTAATAACTTTAACAAATAAATGAAAAACTAAATAATTAAATTATTATAACTAAACTCAGGTTTCTTTTAGAAATGAAATATAAAGTGCAATTTTAATATATAAAATTATACGAAAAATGATATAAAAAACTGATAATGTTTCATTAAGTTTAGGAAACGGCAATTTTCTTAAAAGTAAAAAGTAATTTCACCAAAATACTTTTCAAAATGGCTGCTTTATTAAAGCAAAAAATTAAATGAAACAATTCAAAAATATTGATAGAAAAAATAATTTAAATTGAGGGAAAAAATGAATTGGTTAACCCCTTGATTTATGCGATCACTTCTCAACAAAGCAAAATTATAAACACGAGAAAAATACAAAATAAAAAAGTATATATATATATATATATGATTTTTTAGTTAATTGAAAATTAATATGAAATTTTTGTAAAGCAAAAAACAACAAATTTTTTATTTAATATAAATGAAAAAATATCAAAGAAACTATAATCAATACACAATTTTATTTATGATAATATAAAAATTATTGATATTTATTCTAAACGCACAAAAAGGAATTCGTTCAAATTTACATCGCAAGAAGACTCAAGCTGCCATGAATTTAAGTGTTATTTAAATTTCAATTTAAATCAAAACAAAAATTGTTAAATTCAATAAAATAATTAGTATTAAATATTTTACAAAAACAATTATAATTTTTTTTTTAATTATAATAATAAACAGGGCGCCGGATTTATATTATAATAAGGAAAATAAAATCAAAAATAAAAGAAAAGTTAATTAAAGAAAATATAAAAACCTATTTAAAATTTCAATAATGTTCAAATCAAAAAAAAAATAAAAGCAAATAAAAATAATAAGTTTAAATAAATATCTTTATAAAATTTAAACGAATAAAATACTTTTTTATTTAAATTAGTGGCAGCTAACAAACACCTTTACCAATCGTGGAATCCAAGAGAAAAATTTTTAAATTACCAATACAATAAAATTTTAAACATTTTAAATGGTTTTTTAACTAATTTGATTATTTGTAATTAAAATTAAAATTTAAAAATTATAAATATTACTTATTTATCCATTATACAATAAAAGTTATATTACACTTAATAATGAAAATTAAACAATAACTAAATATTGAAATGTTTAGTTTATCTCATTAAAAAGACATTGTAAAAGATTGTGTTTATTTTTTAAAAATAAATTTTCATCAGAAAACTAAATTATCATGGAAGCAAAAATTATCTGATCAAACTTAAAAGCAAAGAAAAACATAAATAAATAGTAGGAAGCATGTACAAAATAAAATAAGAGGAGCATTCTGAGATCAAGATTTGAAAAAAATAATTAAACTTTTAATGAAGGCAAATTAATTAATACAAAATGTTTAAATTATTATGTCTTAATCAAAATTCAAACGAAATGATTCTGTTCAAGTTACAAAGGCGAATTTTGATTGCAAGTAAAAGAAGTTTTTCAACGAGTTATAAATAATTGACATTAAAAAGAATGCCTGAAAAAGTGAGAATTAACAAAACAATAAAAGAACTTATATCTAAAATCGAATAAAAGCTAACGATCTTACAAAAAAAAAATGATTAATTTTCTGTAGGAAAATACGATAAACAATAGAAAATAAATAACCAAATTTTAATTTTAGCTACAATAAAAATAGTTATTGAATCAAAGCCAACCCTTGAGAATTTAAAATGTTGAAAATTAGACGAAAAAGTAAAAATTAAAATTAAAATTTTATTCGAAAGAAGAGAAAAAAGATAAATTACGAAAAGATTTAATAAATATTACAATGCATGAAAAATATTTAATTATAATTGAAAAAATTAAAAATGTGAAACAAAAAATATATTTGACACAATCAAATGAAATGGCAAAGAATTGGATTATATTACTTAGGGTGTCAACTAAGTTTTGACCCTCGAATTTTTTTAATTTTAAAAATTTTGTAACATTTTTATTTATTGGTATTTTACTGTGATCTTTTTTTTGTTTTGTTTGTCTGGATGTTTTCTACATTTTCCTTTTAATAATTGTTATTCGTTTGTTTGTTATTCATATTTTAGTGAGGGTTTTGGTGACTATGCCAAAAATGGATATTCTTGCAATGGCAATACTTGTTGATAATATGGATTATTTCGAATCATGATTGTGTATTGTTATTTCGAGGGTCAAAACTTAGTTGACACCCTAAGTAAACCAATAATTTAAGACCTGCTAATGGTTTATGCAATTCTTCATATAGTGCAATTTTAATTATCTTGTTGAGAAAATTATTAATTTTCATTAAGCATTAGTAAATTTTAGAGACCGAGCCGGACCGGGCCCGGAAACCGGTCCGGCAATTTTAGGGAAAATTTCGGTTTGACCGGTTTGAACGGTTTTTCAGAAACCGGGCCCGGAAATTGGCCATTTTGAAAATGCCAAATCGGTCCGGAAACCGGCATTTCGGTTTTTACTGGTTTTGATAAAGCCTAAAATTTTTGATTTTTGTTCATTTCCCTTTGGAAAATATTCCTTTGGCATAATGTTACCAATTTTTTTTTTGAACTTTTCTGTTAAATTTTTTATTTCACACGACCATAAATTTTTTTTGCTACTTTAGTGCACCTTTCAAATTTACAATCCACAACTTTTTTGAAACATAACCAAATTTAATTTTAAAGGGAAATAGAGGACAAACCAAATTTAATTTTAAAGGGAAACAGAGGACACTTAATGCTACCAAATAATACCAATAATGCTTGCTTTGGATGGTTCTTTAAAAAGTTAAAGTGTGTTAAAGTTTCGAAAAATAATTTTATGGTCGTGTCTTTTTTTTATGGTCGTGTAAACTGTAATAGAACCGAAATGTGTCCCAAAATCCACACAATTTCGGTAAAAGATTTATCAAAAAACTAAAAGCATTTTTTTTTGTCAAAATCAGTTCACCTCAAATAAAAATTTTCCCCGGTGGTGCTATCTGACGCACTTTATTTATCTCCTCTGTTATTTCCTTAAAAAATTTTTTTAATTTCAAACAGAAATTTCAAAAAAGCATAAAAAATTTTCCATAAAAAGAATAATAAAATTTTTGAAAAATTTTAAGCGGTTTTTCAATTTATGACGAATTATTGCAAAGTTTTTCAAAAAAATTAACACGGCACGATTTTTGTCTATTTTGGGGTTAAAATACATGTGAGAATTTAAATTTTTACCAAATCGGACACCGGTTCCGGCCCAGCAATTTGAAAATCCGGCTTTTTAAATAAATTTGTTATTAAAAGTTATTTTAACATAGTTCATTGTTTGGTTTACAGTAAAGAATTAAAAAAATAAATTCAATATTTGAGATTTCTAAATAATTTTTTAAATAAAATTGATTGAATAAGTGAACAAAATAAGAATATACTTTACCGACTAATATGATTAAAATTAATGGGTAAAATATAATTTATGCTTGAAATTTAATGCTTAAAAAGGGTAAATATCGGAGGGGAAGGGGCGACCGATCAGACCGTTTTTCATTTTCTATCACCAATTTTTTTATAAAACTAAAATTTGATTTAATTTTACGGCGTATTTTTGGAAGGTAAAATTTATATTTAATCGTAATAATATCCAAAAAATGGAATTTAAATAAATATTCATAGAGCCAAATGAATAGTTTTTATTTACATGTAACCTAATAAATCGTATAAAGATTTAAAACACCTAATTAAATAAATAAATCAATGTAAAAATCAAATTTACAAAAGTCAACTCAAAATTTAATGCAGAATAATAATGAAACTTTATAAATATTAGCGATCTAAAACAATCTTTCTAAATAATGATAAGACTTTAAAGTTAATCTGAAAATTTACTATGAAATATAAAAAATTGAAAATGACTTTTATTATATTCTATCAGGTATTATGGAATTTGTTAATTCGCATAAGTTGAACAATACAATAATGTACTTGAATATAATTTATAACTTATATTTTTATAAAAAGACAATAATAAGTTATTTTAATCTAATGACATTTCATTGGTTTCATTAAAATTAAAATGCCTAATGTTAACAGACAAAATTAGAGGATGTTTGTATAAAATTTTTGCAATATTTATTATGAAAAATCAATTAATGAATAAAAAGAACACTTAATTTATTAAATACAGCGAACACATAAAATTAAACTAAAACTCAATACAAATAAATTCACTTTGCTAAAATGATGAACAATTTGAGAATTTTAAATATTATAAAACAGAAAAATTAAAAAGCACTTTCTGCTAGCCTTCTTATTGTAAGCCAAAGCATTTAAAATTTAATTGAAGCAATTGAATTTCCGATACGTACGATCCCTTGGCAATCAGAACATGAAAAATTAGTTAACTTTATTTCATAAATTTTTCAACATTTTTTATAATTTAAATTTTTAGTCAATTAATTTATATCAAAATAACTAATTTAAATAGAGAATTATATCAATATATTTTTTAAGTAACAAGGAAGCTTGTTAAATTTATAAAAAATGAAAATGAGGGGCAAAAAAATTTTCAACCAAATCGACAATGCAAAATTTATTAAAATAAAGATAAGCACAAGAATAATATCAACAAAAAAAAAACTACAAAAAAAAAATATAATATATACATATGTATATTATTACACAACTTAAAAAAAATGAACATTTATAATTATTAATGGATTATTGGTTAAGGAAAAGGTGCCAATATTTGGACAAATAAAAATCAATCAACGTTTAAATAATTAGAAAATTTCGTGAATATAATTTAAAAAATTCTTAGATAATGGTAAATAATGCGAAATTTCAGAATCTGAGAGTCTAAAAGTACCCAGTACAATAGAAATAATTAAATAAATACGATATAATTAAAAAAATAATTAAGATAAAACAGAATTACTAATTAAATTATTTGCATAGCTAAAGTCAATTGCATTTTAAAACTTTAAAGCATTTTCAATTATAATAATTATTGGATTCCATCTTATAACAAAATGCAAATATAAATGAAAATAACAAAAATAGCTTGCTTGGTAAATCGCAACTATTAAATAAGGATACGAATCATAAAAATGTCAGATTAAGAGAAAAATTCTATTAAATTCTATTGTTAATTAAAAGTAATAAAATACAATAAATCAATTAACATGCCAAACAATTTTTTTTTTTGATATAATTGATACATGATCGGCGAAGAAATTTAAAGTTATGACAATTTAAACATTCTTTCTCCTTTTATTTTCCAGATAACAAACAGTGATTTAAATTAATCTACAGAATCATATAAAAATGTGATGTAATTCTATATATTAAATAACAGAAGTTTTATAATTTTTTAATTGATGTTATTAGCTAGCTTAATAAAAAAATAAATATCATTTTGTTAATTAAAGACATATATAATCATATCTCATATTTTTATTTAATAGCCTCTAATGGTATAATGACAAATTAAATTGATTGTTATGAAGCAAGAAAAACCAATCGGCCGCCTACACAAAAATGCAGTCAACGGTAGAAATATAATTTTGTAAATAAATTTAAATGAAAGAAAATAATGAATAATAAGGCACAAATAAATTCCAATAAACTTAAGAACGGGTTTTTCGGTATAATTCAAGATAATTTAAAACAAATTATTCTAACAAATTTTAACAATTAGGTATATATAGAAGCTGCTTAATAGGAACCATTCCGTATCAGAATAAATCATTTAAAAATCTAAAGCCTTAATTTGGGTAAAATAAAAAAGATATTACAGCAGAATTTCAGATTTAAAAATTAAAACATAGAATTTAATGAAAACAATTTATTTCTTTTTGTTTTTATCTATTACCTAAATATAAAGAGATAAAACATTAATATTTTTTACTATAATAAACAAACACAAACTTTAAATAATATTACTAAACCCTGAAGAATCGA
The DNA here is from genome assembly GCA_023374025.1 of Heterodera schachtii. Classification (NCBI taxonomy): domain Eukaryota; kingdom Metazoa; phylum Nematoda; class Chromadorea; order Rhabditida; family Heteroderidae; genus Heterodera; species Heterodera schachtii. Next base: position 782,253 of record SIJG01000013.1, read on the forward strand.
ATTTGAAGAAATTTTCTAAAGAATTTTAAATTTTTAAATGAAGATTATTAAATGCTAATTTTAAATTTGCAAAAAAAAAAAATTTAAAAAGTAAAGAATCTGAAGAAAAAAATCTTACAGATTGCCGAGGTCAATTTATTTAAAAATAAAACAAACAAAAAAAGAATAAAAAATAAAATAATAGAATATGAACCATTTTGATTTAACATTGGTGCCATTCATTTCAATTGAAAAATGACTGATAAGAGAATAATGAATTTTATTATTCAAATAGACCAAAATTGCAAAAATGTTAAAAGTTTGAGGTCAATTTTTAAATAAAGAAAATAAAATGAAAATTATAAAGGATCTTTGTGAAAGAAATATATAAATATAATTCACTTTAAAAGATTTATTAAAAATGTGAAATCTTCATAATTTATTAATCACAACTTATGTTATTTAAATTATAAACCAAATGTTGTTAAAATTTAATATTGTAATAAATAGTTTCTTATGAACCTGTTTAATAATCAAATTAAAGAAGTCTACAGAAAATGTTAATCTAAACATGGCATAAAGTAAACTTTATTAATTTTAAAAATTGAAATATTTACTTAATATTGATATAAAGAAATAATTTATTAAAACAGAGCCGCAGTATATAATAAATCCGATGATAAACAAATTTTTTTGGTAATAAATAAGTTCTGGCGTATAAGTACTTCACATAAACCATTCCTAGACAATTTGAAATATTTAAATTTAAAATTGTTACTTAAACATTAAGTTTTTGTCATCCAATAAAATAAAGTCAAACTCCAATAAATTAATGAATTAATAGAAGATTTTAATAAATAGAATGTTTTCATCAAAATGCAATCTTTGACTATTTAAAATTTAGTTGAATATAGAACCCATACTCTAGGATTTTGACGACGTGAAAAAGCTTGTCCAATTTGCATGATTATTATTTGCAATATTATTTTATTACGATGAAAATTGACGAATTGTCGAAAAAACTAAAAAGAAAGCAAAGTTTTTATTATTGCGAGTAAACAAATTAATAAATCCCAAAAAAATTTTGATTAATTCCGGAAGAATGACGAGAGATTTGAACCGATCCTTAAATATGGTTTTAATTTGAGCATTAAAAATATCATAAAAATGCAAAAAGCAAAGATCATATTCGCGTGAAATTTTTAATACAAAAAATGATTAATAAAATTTTTTCGCTATTTTAAACTAATTTCAATATAGAAAAAGGAAATTTTTTAATGAATGGGTCTCATAAATAAATGGTAAATTCTATTTATTTTTTCTTTTTCATTTTTTAAAATAAATGATAAATAAGCTCAATTTATTATTAAATTAAAATTTAAACCAAATGAAAATGAGCTTGATTCATATCAGAAATGAGTTAATAATATTTAATAATTAAGAAAATAAAAATAAACTATTAATTTTAAAAATTGAACTATTCACTTTATATTGAAACAAAGAAATAAAATTTATTAAAACAGAACCGCAGATGTTTGTCGATATGAGGATCTTTTCCAATTTGGCATGATTATTATTTACAAAATTATTTATTGCAAAAAAATTGACGATTTCTCGAAAAATTTAAAAGGAATATAAATTTTTAACAGTTTTTCACGAATTCAAAAATTAATAATAATCAATTTTAATTCCAAACTAGAAATTTTTAATAGAATTTAATATGAGAAAGTTTTTTATTGCAAGTACCAATTTACAAAGAATTGAGACTAAAAGAATTAATGAGCTGAAAATTTGATCAAAAAATACAATTAATATTTGTTCAAATGAAAGTTAAAATTAACATTTATAATATTCGAAAAGGTTATTATCAAAAAGAACGAAAAAATTTATATCAAAAAATATAAAAATTATTAAACGGAACCGACATTTAACTTATTCAATTAAATTTTTTAAAAAAAAAATATAATTTATATATTCCAAATTAAATTATAAATTTTAAAATATAAAAATAAAATCATTTAATAGAACTATGATATTTTTTAATATAAACAATTTGTTAAATAAAAAAGTTATTAAATAAATAATACAAGTCAACAAAATTGAAAAACGTTGGGGGAAATTTGTTATTCGTATGAATTTGGTCCAGGCAATCTTCGAAAGAAACATATTTCCATGTCCATGTCAGTCAATTTCATAATTTAATCATTAATTAAATCAATTTTATTGTTATAAAAAAATTAAATAATAAAATATATAAATAAATTTTGTTTTAAGTTAATATACTAAAATGAAAAACATATAATATAAATTCAAATAGGAAAAAAGTTTCTAAATAAAAATAAGTATCTAAAATATTTGCTTGAAAACTAAATATACGAGATTTTTATCTCAAAATACATATTTTATTTTAGAAATATAAATAATATTTTTAAAGTTTATCAGATAACATGTTACAAAATGCATTTATTCAAAAAGTAAAAATACTTAAACGATATTAATTTTCATTCTAACCATTAATTTAATTGATATTTAATAAAACTAAAGTTATATTGTTGAAATTTAGGTTAAATTTTACATTGATAAATCAAAATTATTGAAAAATCCTTAATAATATCACAAGAATTAATAATTCGGAAATGTTTTGCGAATTTTAATATTTAATTTATAATATATATAAAACTTATTGGAGCCTAAAATTATAAACGGCATAAATATAAATTGTAAAAGCATAAAAAATATATAATTAGATTTATTTCCAAAATGCTACCTTAATGGAAAATTCAATAAATTGCAACCCACAACAGTATGGAACAATCCACTACTGTCTCTTCAAGTGAATCTAAGTATTTATTATACATTCAAATAAATAAATTTTACATAATATGAAGCTTGTTTGGAGAGCGTGAGTTGCTTTAAAAAATAAATTTAATCTTATGAAGTCAGTTTTTCAAAAAAAACACAAAAATAATAATTACCTAAAAACAAATACCTAGGCGATAAAAAATTAAAAATATTGGTCTATTAATTTAAATATGACTATAAAATTTCATTAGAATTTAAAGAATATTAGTAATAATAAAAAAAAAAATAGAAGATAAATTATGAGTAAAGAAATTTAAAAATAAAGAATAATTTTAAATGAATAATTTTAAATATTACATTATCAATATATAAATACATATTGTGATTTAAATAATCAATAATTATATTACTTGAATTAAAATAACAATATGTATTTATAACTTGGTACCATTTGTTTATTTTTTTTATCTAGTCGAATTAAAAATTATTTAATATTCTTTCATAATCTTAATCATAATGATGATAATAAAACTGAAGTATATTAAAATGTGATAATTACGATTTCATTGTGTAAATATTTTATTTGGGAAATAGCATAAACAACTAATTTTTTAGAATTTAAATTTCAAGGAGTAAAAATAAAAGAATGATTTTTAAAATAAAGTTATAATTGTTAACAATTTTCATTGGTGACATAAAGTGAATCGTATAAAATTGGTATTAATAATAATATTGTAGTTTGAATAAATAATTTAAAAATGAAGATAAATAAAAAATATAACGCTTTAATGGGTTTTCTGGATGAAAAATGCTTATATAAAATTTATTTCAAAAGATTAAATTAGATCCATATAATTATTTGTGCTTTTAATAAAATTTAACTAAACCAAAAATGAATCATTTAAAAAAAAGAAAAATAAAAACAAGTAAAATCAGACATTAAGTTCATTAAATCTAAATCTTCTGTATAATCATGAAGAAATGTTATAATTACCTAAATATAAAACTAATAATATTAATCAATAAAAAGAAACAACTTGGGACAATTTATAAAGACGGAAGAGAGTTTATTATAAGTTGATTTAATTAAAATGATCATTTTAAAAATTGCTACATTAAGCAAAATGTAAGTAATTTTTTATATAGAAAAGCAATTAATAATTACAAAATACCAAATATGATAAAAAAAAAACCATTAAAAAATTTATTCTGATTTTGTAAATCTGAATTCGACAACATGCAATTAAAATAAAAAATAACAAAAACAAAATAATTACAATATCAAATTTACCATTAATAATTTATATAAAATAATATATCATAACCCAATCTACACCAAATACAACACTCCTCTATAATCAAGCGCATCAAAACACGATCGTATGTAAAGATTTGCTACAATTAAAATGAATAATTTTAAAGAAAACATGAAATATAATCAAAGTGTAATCACGAAATAAAATTTATAAAGGTAAAACAAAAAAGAATATAATAAAACACACTAATATAATTTTATTATTTGACTATCTACAGCCAATTGATCTATGACGAAGAAGTATATAAATAAATAATTATTTGGAAATATACTTAAATGTCACAAATGATAAGCCAAAATTACCTAAAATCAAATAAAAATTATTACATTAACAACTTTTAAAATATTACAAAAAGTACAAATTAGATAATTGTACTATTTTGAAACGCAACAAGGTACAAGAACACGAGAAAAATATTCAGAAATGGAAAATTAGTAGCTTTTTACGAATAAAAAATATAAACGCCACATGCTAAGATAAAGAAAGGCTTTAAAACGATAATAATTTTTATTCATTATTCAAAGCATAAAATTAAATTGCCCATTCTGATAGTTAATAAATGAATACAAATTAGAATCATATATAATTAATATTAATTTTGATTTTACCAAAATTGAGTTATTAGCAAAATTTATTTGATGAAAAACGCGAATTAAATCACGATAAGGAAACGAGGGATATAAGTAAATAAATTAAACAAACTTAACTGAATACAAATTAGAGCATATTTTAGTTTAAAAAAAAGAATCAAAAATAATAGAACGTGAAAATAATAAGAAAATTTAAATTTTTTAAAGAAATTTGACTTTTAGATTAATAATGATATAATTCACAAGAAAAAATAATAAAATAAACAATAAATTCAATTACTTTATATTATAACTAGGGCTCGAAGTTATATGGACTAAAAAACTTCAAATATGGACATAAAATATGGACTAAAAATGCCCGAAATATGGACTAAAAAACTTCAAATATGGACATAAAATATGGAATCCTCGGGTTGAGTAGATGAAAAATTTTCTTTATTCTGGGTGGACTGGCCCTCGGTTTTTGAAGTAGAGTTAGCCAAAGAATTCATAATTTAAAATAATACCTAAAATTTCCTTAAGTTTAACATATAACCCATTTGAAAATTAAAATAAATAAATAAATAAAATTAGTCGGGTATTTATTAGGAGGAACTGTTATAGGGAGGAGACCGTAAGTGAAATAAAATAAAATTGGTCGGTATATTTATAAGAAATATATAGAATCTAATGCAGCTAAAATTGGGATAACTACCCATGATTGGTTTGACATTTTAAAACATGTTTCAACAAAAAAACTAATCATTTACCACTTATATGCGCTAATAACATGTTTGGATATATACAAATTTAATTGTTAATTCTTGTAAATTGCTACCCAGAAAATGACTATTTTTACTTTATCAACCCAAACTTCTTAAATACTTTTATGATTTTGTAATAAAAAAAGTTAAATCACTAATATATCAACAGCAAGTGCTTTATGAAATAAAAATTTATAATAACAGGAAAAAAGTAGTATTATTGATACATTGATCGATAAAAAATTTTTCGTTTATTTGAGTCTTACGGTTTTATGACAACAAAAAGATCAGCTTGAGTGTAATAAATCAAATTCATCAATAATTTATGATACAATATAAAATAAAGATAAAAATAAAATTTCACTTAAAAATTCAGTCTTCAAAGATTAAAACGGCAAGTATTAATCGACGCATGAATTAAAAATTTGAAAATAATTTAAAAAAATCTTCCGGGAAATTATACATAAAAATTGAACTAAAAGAAGGTTAAATAAAATTTATTTTTTCATATTAAAAAAATGATGAAATAATAAGGCCCAAAATAAAACATCTAAATATTTGACCCAAATTTAAAGAGAATAATTAATTTTATAAGAATATTAAATATTGAATAAACAAAATTTAAATTATTTTTGAAGAAAAAAATAGAAAATAAATAAGCATAAATTTAAAACATGCAGAGAGAATTTGAACTTAGCAAAAAAAAACATATTTGGCATGATTACAAATAAACTTTATAATTATTTTAAATAAACAAAAAAATTTATATGAAATGTTTAGTTTAAAAAATTTAGTTTTAAATAAATGACAAAAAAATAAATAGATTTAAGAATTCTTATTATGTTTAATGTATGTGACGTAATGATGAAAATTTTAACATAAAATTTGAAGTAATTGCAAATTATTAATTTAATTTTTCAAATATTCTAATTTTGGCATTTAGCAAATTTAAGTTATTAGCAAAATTTATTTGATGCGAATTAAATGACGATAAGGAAACCAGGGATATAAGCCAAATAAAATAAACAAACTTAATTGAATACAAATTAGAGCATAATATTAGTTTAAAAATATAATCAAAAATAGACCGTGAAAATAATAAGAAAATTATATTATAATTTTTTATAAGCGAGGAAAATTGACTTAGATTAACAATTATAAAATAAACAATAAATCGGTTACTTTAATTATAGCTAGGGCTCGAAGTTATATGAACTAAAAAACGTCAATTATGGACATAAAATATGGACTAAAAATGCCCGAAATATGGAATAAAAAGCCCAAGAATGGCCAAATATGGACCACAATATGGACTAACAACTGCCATATAAATTCTAAAACCTCAAAAATTCCAAAAAAGGTGTATATATTCAAAATTTGCTTAAATAAACTTAAGAAATACAATAAACAACCTAAAAATAGATTTAAAAGATAAAAATGCAAATTTTTTTTTTATTATCGTCCATCGTAAAAATATTTCAAAGTTTGCCAATTTCAAAAAAAAAATTCGCATTTTAAAAAAAACCTATACATTTATATTCTGTTGTTTTAATTATTAATTTTTATTGAATTTTTTCTCGTATTTCAGAATTTTAAATTCGGTCATTTAACACAATGTGATACTATCATTCTTTATACTTAATTTATTACTATATTTAATCCTTTTCAATTTTTATTGATTATGTTGTTTATTTGTATTTTCTTTTTTTAATAATTAGTTTTTTCGTTAAATTTTATCAAATGCTAAAAGATACATTATAAATTGGACCAAATTCTCCACGCGAAAATTGTAGTAAATTTTAGGTAATTATTTTTCATCAACCTAACAATATTTTCTTTTGACACTTTTTCTTATTCAAAATTTATTTTAGTAAATTATTCATGAAAATTTTTTGTCCTCCATTATTTGTTTATGAAGCTTTTTTAATTTAAATAAATATGAATATACAGGTTCATTATGGTTGACCTTTAAATGTTAATTTTATTAAATGAAACTTTATATTTTTCAAGTATAAATAACAATATTTTTATTCTTTTCATTATATTATATATTAATTTTTTAATTAAATGTAACCATTATTAATTCAGTGCGTTATGAACTATGGCATTTACAAATTCTTTATATGAAATAATTTTTCAGGTATTTTTTGTTATTTAAATGCATTTAATCACATGCGATGATGAAACCGATGCATCATAATTGTTTCAGCTCATTAAGGTTCGAAAATTATTTTTCCATATTATTTACTGCATTTGCTAAAAAAGATAATTAGCAAAAGGTATACATTTAATTAAATTATACCTCTGTATAAAAAAAATATATTTTAATTTATATTTCTAATGATCTTTGAAGAGATTATTGAAATTATTGTCGGAGTTGATAATTAGTTGATATTCAATTATTATTATTAATGATGACAATTAACGTTTAAAATACTTAAAATTTTCCATTTCAACTAGCGTAAAAACTTGTCTTATGGTGTTTTAGTTTTATGCCTGTCTAAATTGTAATTTTTTTTTTAAAGGGAAGGTTTTATAATTAAGTCAATTAGAAAAATACTATTTAAACTTAAAATGCAATCTTCTAAGATTAAAACATTACGCACGGATCGGCGCAATGAATTAAAGAGTTTAAAAATAATTTAAAAAAACCCCCCGGGAAATAATACATAAAAATTGAACTGAAAAGAAGGTTAAATAAAATTTTTATTTTTCATTAAAAAATAATGATGAAATAATGAGGCCCAAAAATAAAACATTTAAATATTTGAACGAATATCAAAGAGCATAATTAATTTTATAAGAATATTAAATATTGAATAAACAAAATTTAAATTATTTTTTGAAGAATAGAATTTCGAATAAAAATAGAAAATAAATAAGCATAAATTAAATTTAAAACATGCAGAGAATTTGAACTTAGCAAAAAAAAAAACCACATATTTGGCATGATACAAATAAACTTTATAATTATTTTAAACAAGCAAAAAAGTCTTATATGAAATGTTTAGTTAAAAAAATTTGGTTTTAAATAAAAATGACAAAAAATAAATAGATTTAAGAATTCTTATTATGTTTAATGTATGTGACGTAATGATGAAAATTTAACATAAAATTTGAAGTAATTGCAAATTAATTAATTTAATTTTTCAAATATTCCAATTTTGGCATTCCGTTATAAGGAGTAAAACCTACAAAGAAATAAATATAAAAATAAAATTTTATTTTTTTACCCTTTTATTTATAAAAGAATAGAATAAATTTTATAAAGAATATTTCTGAAATTATATAACCATTAAATAAATTAAAATATTTCCTAATAAAAAAGAAAAACTCAATTGCAAAATATAATTAAATAAAAAAGAAACAATTTTTATTTATTTCTCGAAAAACAGCTACCGCAACGGAAATAAATCGGGTCTTCCAATCAATAGATTAAACGCTATAATGTAATTTCAGTATACATAAAATCTCTAAAAAAGTTTACGAAAAAAAGAACAGTAAGCGAAAATGTAAATATGTATTATTTTATTATGTAAAATCAATTAATGATTAAAAAAAAACACTTAATATATTATATGCGCCGACAACAATACATAAAAACAAACTAAATTCAAAACAAATAATTTCAATTTATTATATAAAATGATGAACAATTGGAGAATTTAAATATTACAATAACATTGAACTATAAATAAAAATACCTAAAACGATTCCTACTACAATAATAATGATAACTGAAAGGATTTAAAATTTAATTGAAGCATTTTAAAAGGAATTTCAGGTACGTACAAAATCCTCATGCAACCTAGAACACGTATTACTTAAATTTTATTTTACAATTAGACATTTTAATAACATAAATTTTTAGGTAAATTATTTAAACTTTATTTTAAAATTAGACATTTTTATAACATAAATTTTTAGTCCATAAATTTAACCAAAAAACTAATTTAATAAGAAAATATTTAAATAATAATTTCGAAGCAAAAAAAAATATGAATATGAACTACTTGAAAAATTTTGGAACCGTGCAACTTTTTTTAAGCAAAAAATTTTTTTAGACTTAGCAGAGTAAATTAAGTCAAATTTTTTTGAGGTTTTTCGGTGTTTGCACCTGCTTATGAAATCTGCAGAAAGTTGGCCAAGAGGTGAAAAAGACGCGTCTTGGGATGGCGCGTTTTTAAAAAAAAATTTGTTGCTAAAACTAAGTTAATTGAGGAACCGTAGGGTAAGGCGCTTTTGTATTTTATCATGTATTTCGCGTCCGTAGCACCAGGTTGAGTAGGTAATTTGTCCGGAAATTTGGTAAATTTGGGCAAATTTGGCTAGGAGAGGGTGTTTAGGGAGGGTGCTTGGATGTGAAATGTGGTGGAAACGTGCTTAAATGAGTTTAAAAAATTTTTGGACAAAGTCCCGACTTGGTCAGACAAAGTGTCAACTTGGCCAGACAAAGTGTCTACAAGTGGACAAAATGTCGAAATTTCAAAACGTGCGCAAATGAATGCTTTTATTTTATAAAATTCTCCATGTCATTAGGAGCATAAGAAAAAAAGAATTGTGTAGACTAGACAAGTTTAAGCCAAGTTATGAATTTTCAATTTTCAAGTGTGCAAACCAAAGGGTCCCCCCTTTGGTCCTGAGCTTGAAAATTTATTTTAATTTTTTAAATTTTTCTATCAAGATTGTTTTACGAAATATGTTTTTTAAACGTTAATGAATTCTATTATTTTTATAAGTTTCTATTTATAATTGCGAGCCTAATAAAAAAAGTTTGTGCAGTTTGACAAATTTAAGCAAAGTTATGAATTTTTCAATTTTAGAAATTTTACTATAAAACGAAAAAATTTAACTCTATATTATAAATATCAATTTCTGAAATATGAAAAACTAAGATTAAATAATAATTACAAACATATAAATTAAATAATTTTATAGAAAAAACGTTATCATAACAGTTAGGTATTTAATATATCTAATTATATAAGCAATAAAATAAACCCATTTATCTGCAATTTAAAAAATTTAATATTGTTTCAAATAGCAATAAAACAATCAATGGCTCTTAGAAAGAAATTGGCCACGCTTTAATCGGTGCATGCGATTAAGTGAATATTAATTAACCAAAAAATGTATTAAAATTATTAACCAAAATATATAAATTTATTAAATACATATTAAAAATGCTTTTTTTTAAATACAAAACTCTTTAAAAGTTTCGTTAATTTAGCGGTCAATCCGTTTTTGAATTAATAAATACCCGAAAAAATAGGAATAAACCAAAAAATCCATAAAAAAAATAATCATAAGAATTACTTTACAAATTTGCATAAAAACACGAGCCGATACGCATAGTGGCCGAAGTTAAAAGGAAAAAATTAAATCTATAGAATAAATAAATAATAAAGTATGTTAGATAGAAATATAAAAAAATATTTTCTTTTATATTCAATACAACAATAAAAAATATTGTAAATTTCATTTAATAATTTATCAATTTATTTTGGCAATCAGACTAAATAACTGCAATCGTTTTGTTTGCAATTACAATAATGATAAGCATGCTTATATCAGTCAATTGCGCGTCGCGCGAATGTCGAGAGAGAGTTATTTAAAACACAAAAACGAGAATAAAAATGATTTTTAAAGATTTAATATATTTATAAAATTTGGATTCTTGAAAGTGAATAAACTTTACTAAAGTACACTATAAATTTTAAGATGTTAAAACGGAGCTAGACAAATTTAAAATGGAAAATTGGATAATTATCAGGGATCCACTTTATAAGGATAAAGAAAAAAATTATTAGCCCTATCAATGATCAAGATAAAAAATGCAATTAAAAAATTAATAACAGCCTATTTTAATAACAAAAAATAGTCTAAATAATTTCGTTATTAAAAGGATTAAAAAACAAAATAAAAAGTATAATCACATGAAACACTACTTACTCATATAGAATCAATCATATTATTTAATAAACAAAATTCTTTATTCATAGACCGTGATGGAACGATTTTGCCGCAATAAAAACACATAGCTTCCAATACATATATAAATTTTAATTGAGAATTAAATATTAATGTAATTATTATTATTAATGATAATGAACCTATTAACCTGAGCAAGTTTCATTTAATTAATAAAAAAAAATTTTATCTAAATAATGACACAAATGATTAATGTATAAAACCAAAATTACATTAAAAAAAAAGAATTTATTTTAAAAAAAGTAAGCAGAACTGAATATACAAAAAATATTATAAATGCAACATATTTTTGTAACAATTACTAAATCAAATAAATAAAAAAAAACAATTAAAATTAGAATAAATCAAATAAAAAAAAATAATAAAAAAATTGAGTTCTGACAAAAAAAATAACTATGAAATCAAAGCTGAATAAAATTTTATTCATTAAATTTTATTATAAAACATATGACATTAGTAAAGCCATAACATTCTTCTCCAAACATACAATTTATTAAATTAAACTTTTTTAGTTTTTTAGTTTCAGAATTATAAAATTTAAATAAAAATCTTTATGAAATGGATCAAAAAAAACAAATAATAATTTAAAAAAGCAATTAAATATGTACACTCTTAATAAAGGAAGAAATAAAATAAACTAATAACCAAATAACACATGATAATTTTAAACTATAATAATAGATGTAGAACAAAATAAAATGAAAAAAGAATCTATAATTTATAATTTATATTTTTTACAAGACAATGAAGATGGGATTGAAAGAAGAACTAATCTCGTCACCAAGATTATTTATTTGAAAAAATTATTTGAAAAAAAAATTATTTTAAATTAAAACAATCAATAAATCACAAATAAAATGTGACATCGACAGAGATAAAAAACTAAAGCTGATTATTAATTTTGCAAAAATTATTTACAACAAATTATTAAAAATTAAGATAAACAAAATTAAATTACTAAAATGAATATAGAAAATTCAACGAAACCCTAAAACATTTATTTCTTGAAGAAAAATAATAAAGAAACCTTGAATATATGTAAATAATACGGATGCTCAATTAGTTTTTAGTTATTAATATTCATAAAAAAGAAAATTCGACTAAAAAAAGCATTTTCATATATTTAGAAATACTTTAGATAATAAAATGTAATTGAAAATAAACGAAAAAAATATTGATTAAAATTTATGATAATTAGTCGTAATATTTAATCACGTTTATAAAATCTTTGTTTGAAAAGCCTATAAAAACTACAAAAGCTTTTAAAAATAATTTAAGGAAATTTGAAATATTTTATTAATTTTATTACTAAACAAAAACAAAAATAAAAAAATATTTATTGAAAAAACAATTCGCGGAAAATTAGTTTGTGTCTGCGATACTGAACAAGAAAAATATGATTGTAATATTCTGTAAAAAAATATATGAAAAATTAAAAACAAAATAAAGAATGAAAATAGTGTGAAATTGTTATAATTTCGTACACTTTTATAGATTAAACATAAATAAATGCTCACAGAATTAGCTAAATTAATGTATGTAAAAGTAATTTTACTGAAAATCAAATTTACAATTTTTAAAAGTAATATATATTATTTTTTAATAAGAGCCATATGGAAAAAACTATTAAAAAATGATATTATAAATTTCATTGAAATTTAAAGAAATTTTATTCAAAAAAAACAAATGGAAGAAATATTATGCAACTAATTTATTGAAATAAATACTAATCTAGTAATTTAAGAAGCTGAAAAAGAAAAAACTTCAAAATAAAGAGGTAAAAAAAAAATTATTACATACTTTAAGATAAAAAGACAAAAATTTAATAAACGTAAAATATAAAATACAAAACATTTTTTGCGAATTTGAGCCGATTTTTTATCAAAAATAAGTTTTGGGGACCCGGCGGTGAAATTTTGAAAATATTGCTCGATTACTTAGCAAATTATGCAAAAAAATGGCAAATTTCTTTATGAAAAAAATATTTAAACCTGAAAAATCAATTTTATCCGGTGTAAATGGATGTATTATATAATAAGTGCTAAATATGAATGAATTTATTATGAGCTTAGCTTGAAAACAAATTTTAACATTTAATAAGAAAATAAATTTTAACATTTAATAAGAAAATAATAAGTTAGTGTATATTTAGGAATTATCTATTTTTTAAAATCTTACAAATTAGGCCTGCTATAGCGTGTTCGCAAATAAAAAAAATTTTATAAGATAACGGAGTTTATGGAAAAAAAAATTGTTTATTAAATTATACTAATTTTGTAATGAATATATTTAAAATGGTATGTAAATCGGGTTTTTGTCAGATTAATCAAATCCTTTCTAAAATTGCAAGTAGGAAAGTGTTACTTTTATAATTTAAACCTTCAAATATTATCTTATATTTAATATAGATCATGAAAAATTTATCAAAAAATAATAATATTATATAATTATTAAAAAGAAAAATTAAATATTTATATTTAATTCGATAATTTATTATAAATATAAGTTTAAATATGACACAATAAACAAAAATATATTGGAACAAAGGCGAATATGATTTTTAAAGGATCTTTTTTAATAATTTAATAAAAAATTCTACAATTGAAGAGAACTAAAGTAATGTTAAAAAAATAAAATTTTTGTTTTTGAGTTTATACAAATTAATGTAATCGACGGAGCCGTACAGTCATAGATATGCTTTCATCGCTTCGCTGCTTGGGAGAGTTTTATGAAATGTGTGTTTGAATAAAATATAATAACCTTAATCATTAATTTTTTTAATATTAAAAAATTTATTCATTTATATTACTTTAAACGCCATCGTAATTATAATTTAAAATTTTGAATAATTCAAAATTCTTAAATAAATGTAAAAAAAAGATAAAATCTTGCATTAATGAATAATAATTTCAAAATAAAAATTTTAAGATTAGAAATCACTATTTTGGCGCTTCGTCACTAAAATAGTTTAAAATCACTATTTTGGCGTTTTGTCACTATTTTTCACTATTTCGGCATTTTTTCGAAAATTCCTTAACAAAAATGCAATAAAACCAAAAAATATACCCCTAAGAATCGACCTAAATTTTTTTTCAAAAATACACCCCTAAGAATCGACTTAAAATTTTTCAAAATGTGCCCCTATGAATTGAAAAAAATTTTCAAAATTCATCCTCCAAATTTTTTTTTTCTTGGCAAAATTTTTGGTTTAGAAAATGTCAATTTTTGCTGAGAAAATATTAGAGGCATTACGCTTCAATAAATTTTCTTTTAAAACATTTCTTTGCCTTTTTCTCTCCCTTTTATTCTTAAAAAATATTCATAAGCTTCCTAAATTTCTCTTTTTCTCTGGATGCGTTCCTTTCCGTCGTTCTCTCACTTTGCTTTTCCTTCTCTCTTTCTCATTTCCATTCCTTCTCTTCCAATATGCAAATGTTTTGTTGTTACATAAATTTACATTTCTCTGCGCTATCTTTCTTTCTTTTCCCTTGCACTGTTTTATAGATCAATAAATGATTCATTTGAGAGGTGTTAATGGCATTCATCATGCACACAAACACAAACCATTCATTCACTCGAAAAATTTATTTAATAGCGATGGAATGTTCTTTTCAATTTTGTGACCCCCACTGAAACTTGCAAATAAAAATTCATTTTTAGGATAATTCTGGCATTGGTCACGGATATGAGTTTAATTTTTCAAAATGCCTAAACCCGAATCCATGGTTAAAAACTCGAATCTTTCAAAAGATAAAATTGGACAAATTTGGTATTATTCAAGGGCTCTTGAGTAAAAGATTTTTTGATAATTTATTATATATTTGAGTCTCAACAACTAATAATTTGTTAGAAAAGGTTATATTCTTTATAACCTTTAAAAATAAATTTACTAAACACATTAAAATGTAACCAATTTTTTTAAAATTAAATGATTAAATTTAAAACAATTCTTTTCAAGTTTATTAATAAATAAAAATTTTAATCATGTAATAACAAAACGTCGGATGTGTTTTGACAGAAGAACATTAATATTATAAATTAAATTTTAGTATTCTTTAAATTGTCAACATAATTGAATGATATAATCTATTTATATTAAACGACGTATTGTTATAAATAATTAAATTTATAATATGGCAAAAATATGAAAAATTAAAACACTTCTATGAAAAATGACACGCAAACCAGAAATAAAGACAATTAAAAAAATTAGCTGCTATTTTGATAATATTATAACATTGTGAACCTATAAATTGGCATTATGTTTCTGCGAGATTAAAATCTTGTGATAAAAAAAGAAATGATTTTTTTAAATTTTTCTAAGAAAAGAAATTGAAAAAAGGCAGTTAATAATTCAAAAATGAGAAAGAGTTACAGAAAATATAAATTTTAATTCGACCACATTACAGGGGTCATAATGAATCAATTTATAAATAAAATACCAAAAAATAATATTATGCTAACATTAATATTCAAATTCTTTTGAAATTATTGCGAAATACTTACTATAAACCGGTTAAAATATTAAGCAATTTAAAATAAATAAAAATATTTGGAAAATAATAAAGTAATAAATGAATAATTTAGCTAAATTATATGTAGAGTAAATTTTTAAAATAATAAATTTTATTAGAAAATCTAATATTCAAAAGATTATTTAATTTTGTAGATGAGCTTTTTTTCTCTTAAATAAAATTAAATCATTAATTGAACTTTTTTATAATTATCATCAATTATATAACTTTCGTTATTATTTAAATTGTCTTTTTGTTCATGCAGCGTTGTTGGACGACAATATTCATTTGATTATCGTCATTAAACATTTATTTATGTTTCAATAATATTTGTTTAAAAAATAGAAAATTTATTGAAATAGTTAAATCTGTATTAACAAATTATATGTTTTAGTTCTTATTTCATACATTTTATTTTTTTAAATTTCAAGCATCAAAAATTACTGTTTCCCAATAATATTTTCAATCTTGTTGTCGAATACGAATTTCCTTCAATATTCGTTTTATTGATTTTTTACTATTTTTAAAATATTCAATTTTTTCAATTCAATCAAAACAAAAGTTAGTTTTAAATTTAATTTGTACATCTTCTATAATATTCAAAAAGATAATTTTAAATAAAAAAACGATTAATTTATTCTTTTTAAAATAAAGTAAGATTAATTATCAGTTATATATTTTGTGTATTGAATTTCTATAAATTTGCAATTTTATTTTTCAATTTTATTTTTATTATTATTTAATTAATTGACTATACCTTTAGGAAATTTCAGAGATCAAATATTATGCAATATAAAAACTATTATGCACTTTTCCAAATAATTTTTATCAATATTCCTTTTTTAATAAATTATATTTAATTATTTATTTTTCAAAAATAATTTAATTTTTTTGTTTTTGTATTGTTCATCTTTTGTAAGCAATAATAATTTTTTCTTTATTTCCTATTAAAATTATTTAAAAAAACATCTATTTTTGTTTATCATTTTTTTATAAAATGTCTAAATACTTATCATAGAAAAGGATAAACAACAAAAATTCAACTTAATAAAACATTTTTAAATGCCTTTTTTCAATTTATTTTTGCCTATTTCTTTAATAAAGTTAATTTTTAGTAAAAATCAATTAGTTATAAATATAAAATTTAAATATTTTTTCTTGAAAAATTTTTCAATTATTGATGATTGGGTTTTTTGGCATTTGCCCTTTTGAACTTAATCAGATGATGACAGTTGATAAAACGTTATTTTTTCCGCTTATCTGAGCGACGTCGTCTTCTGGGAGAAATGGCGGATAATAATGAAACTTAAAACGGTGATTATTTTGATTTAAATTTTTCCATTAGAAAAACTTAAAATTTTATTAGAAAAAATATAAGCACAAAAAAAACAATATTTTATGTTTTTTGTTAATTTTAAAACTTTTTAAATGTATAATTCAATGTTACTTTTCATGAAAAAAATACAAGCCAATTTTTTGGTTAAACCGCGGGAAACACAAACTAACTTGAAAAAAATTAAACATAATATTTAAAAAGCTTAAAAAAATTGCAAATATTCTAAAAAATATTCAAAATATAAAAAAAACAAAAAAAAACAAAACAAAAATTAATTAAAAATATGGAAAAGGAAATCTAAATGTTGAAATAAAACACATAAAAACAAAAAACATTTTAAAATATTTGAAAGTAACTGTACAAAATTTATAAGCAATTAATTTAAAAAAAGTCATATCCTTGCAATAATTTTTAGTTTAAAATCATTCCGGCGCGAGGCAGCCCCAAAATGACGTTGATATATTTGTAATTCCGCCTAAACATCATTAAAATTATTATATTAATAAAATCTATACATATTTTGTTTAAAAAATCACAAGTTAAGCTATTAAAATATTAAACCATGGAAGCCAAATCCTCAGGCTTGGGCATCCAGGACTATTAAAAAGAAATTTTTAACAATAAAATAAAAATTTTATTATGTAAAATTGAAAATTAAAAATAATGAAATATTATTTATAAGTATAAATTTTTAATATTAAAATTTGTTGTTTAATGGTGCAAATATTTTATTATTGAGAGAGAAATTAATTAGACCATGGAAGCAAAATCATCAGAATGGCTTTTTTTGTCATCGTCTCATGAATTTACAAATAATATAAAATAATGAATATAAATTTTTTACAGACTAGAGGAGAAATTAAAATTTTGCAAAATAATTGGAATATAAATTAAATAAAAAAGCGTTATTTAAATATTATTTTAAGTATATAATCTGTCAACCCAAATTAAAACAATTGGTTTATCTCATAAAAATGATAAATAAATATAAAGAAAAGGTTTGGCTTTGATTAATCCAATAAAATTAAGTGAAAAAAAATATTATTAAATAAATGTACGTTTAAATATTTACACTTATAGACGTATCATCTTGTATTTATACATCTTCGTCACGAAATTTTTAAAAAATATTAAACTGTAAGATTATGTTTATTATTAGGGATTGTTTTTTTTTGTAAGAAAAATTGCTAAATAAGTAAATAAAATATGTATAAAAAATGCTGAAATATGTACTAAAATATGTAAATAAAATTTTTTAAATTGTTATTTTTTGGAAAAAAAAGTCCTAGTAAAGGATGAAACAGGCACAAAATCCCATAAAAATTACATGGCTTAGAATCACTTTTAGTATGTTAAAAATTATTTTTGATATCTCATTTTTTGAAAAAAAAATCGACAGAAAAAAGAAAGTGTTTTTCCTACTATTCAAAGCATAAAGAATCCAGGAAAAAAATGTGTATTTACATAAAAAAAACAATCCCTATTTATTATAACATAAAATGAATTATATTGTAAAAAATTTAAAGTTATTAATACATAAATTCATTTAAAAAATTATTAATAACAATTGGTTTAACGACCAATGCCTTTGTTTTGACATTGTCAAGCATGTAAATGATAAAAACAAAATAAATTTTATACTAAATTTGAAATGATTGAAAAAGCTATAAAAAAAATGTATACAAAAGTCATATTAAATCTTTATTGAATTTAAATTAAATCTTTTATATTTAAATGAGCAAATATTCATTATATTTTTATTTGTGGCAAAACCTTAACGATTGGAAATCACTTAGCTTCAAGAAAATAAAAAGTTTTCATAAATAAAAAATTTATTATCCAAAAATGCATTACACGATTTACAAAAATAAATTTGAGGGAGCTGAAAATCTTAAAAGAAAACATAAAAACAGTAAAGAACTGGAAGAATATGAGTTAATTCACAGCCTCCATGGATGATTTAGTTAACAATTTTTATCAACAAATTGAAAATAAATCGATAAAAAATAATGATATTTAATTATTGATAATAATAAACATATTAATCATAAAAAATTAGGAAAGAAAGAAAGAAATAAAAATATATCCTCTTCACTTTATTTATTATAATAAAAAATTCAAATTATTATAAATAGTAAAATAAGTCAACAAATATTTTTATTTTATGTTTAGCTATTTTACGTTAATTTTTAATTTGAAAATAAAATTTATTATATATCATATCTAAAATGAGATCTCCATAGTGACTACAATCAAAAGAGAAGCCAACATGAAAATAAAGAAATAAATAAGTAAGCTGTTAGCTTTGATAATATACATTAATAATGTTAATATATAAACTTGCAACTTGTTTTATGAGATTAAAAAATTATGACAAAATAAAAATATTTCAAAATTTTAAAACTAGTAAGGATTAACGAAGAAGTGTATTTACAAATGGAAAATCTAAAGAAATGCCAGAGAGCATATTTAAATTAATAATTTTTTCATTTCCATTCGCAAAATTGAGTAGAAATTTATATGATGGAAATTAACAAAAAAAAAATTACCGTTTCAAAATTATCTGTAAAATCAAAAATCAAAAAATAATTTAATAATACAATAATTAAAAATTTTCAATGAAATAAATTCAAAAAATTATTTAAAATCTGATCTTAAACAATAAAAAGAGACCTTCCAGAAACTGTAAAATAGAAAAGAAAGCACGAAATACATAAAAAAAAATGCCTTAGCAAATGAAGGACAGTACAAAAAGAAAAATTTTCATTGCACCAATGCAAGGGATAATAACTAATAATTATAAAAAATCAAAAATCATCATTACCAGATAACTTTATGAATATGATATAACAATAATAATAATGTAACATTCTGTTTATTATAAAATGAATTTTATAAAAAATTTATAGGTCATACTTAATTTCATTTAAAAAATTATTATTAACAATTGGTTTAACGACTAAATCCTTTGTTATGATTAGGCTGTCATTTATATGGACATCCATATTTTTTTTCTTTGAATTTTTAACAAAATTTTCGCGAGAATATTGAATATATTTAATTTTCTTAGATTCACTTTGCTATATTGCTCTGAAATTCAATATAAATAGATGGTTATGCAATATATTAAAAAACGGAAAAAACAAAATTTTGGTTTTCATTATTTTATGACTAATCTAAGCATTCTTTCTAATTATATTTATTAAAAACAACAAACAGCGATTTAAATTAATCAACAATAAATAGACGAAAGGAATGAGATTAGTTATTAATAGAATTGTTCATATAAATAATTTTAATAATTTTTTTAATCTTGACTGATAAAAACATTAAATAAATCATTATTTACAATCGATATGAGGGTTGTTGCAAAAATTAATGTTAATCTTAGGAAATAATAAAAATAGCTCACCTATTTCTCATTAGATTATTAATATTTAAAAATATTTTATTAAATTTATGACAAAAAGAAAAAATAATTACATTAACATATACATTTAAAAAAGGTATTATTTAAACTACCAGATCAAATAACACTACTTACACATATAAAATAATATGATTATTGATAAGTTTATATATATTCCCAATCATAACAAATAAAAATGAATACTATGGAATAAAAACAATTTACACGGCTCATAATAATAAATAGCAAGAAAAAAAACATTAAATGGAAAAATTTTAAACCAACTCTAATCAAATCCAAAACATAAAATACTAAGAATTTAATTGAATTTTAATCTCGAATACGAATATTAAACAATATTTGTCAGTTGACGCTGATAATAAGATGGAAAATTGTGCGAACCAATTCGAAGCATTTTCATTGCCATTTCATAATACAATTAAGTAAAATTATAAAATGCAAATGAGAGAATTTGACCATGATTTAATTATTTTAAATAAATTGTCATAAAAATATTTATATGATTTAATAAATGAATAAAAGTTTTACCAAACGAAGTGGAGATATAATTATATATTTTCAATTTCATTTAAAAAAATACATTATTTTTGATTATAAAAGATTGATACAAAAAATATATAAATATAAAAATCATTTGGCTTGAAAATATTAAAACCTTCGCGAAAAAATGCTAGAACTTAACTTAAAACTAAGGCAAAATAAAATAATTCAATTATTATTACATTCAATGTTAATTAAATCAAAAAGACGTTAAATTTATTTTATAACATAATTTATATAATAATAAATTTATATGAAGAATAAAAAAGAAAATATTTATTGAATTTTGACTATTTTCTAATAACAATATAAAAACTAGAATTTGAATTCTAAAAGTCTTGAAAAAAGAGTTAATTTCATCCTTTTATCTTTTCTTAAATTATAACAATAACAAATAAAATTTATAATAATTAAATTGGGTAAGTATTATGTAGCCAATCTACATCAAATAAATCGAAATGTCATAATTATATTATTACAAAAAAATAAATAATAATATATTTGGTATTAATTTAGCTAATACAAAAATTAAAAATGAAAAGCAATAAAGAAATTTATGATAATATAAAAATTATAGATATTAATTCTAAAAGCACAAGAAGAAAGCCGTTTTCATATCGCAAGTCGACTCATAATGTCATAAAAAATGTTTTATTTAAATTACAATTTAAATGAAAGCAAAAATTCGTACATATAATAAAATAATTAGTAAAATCAATAATTAATTATAAATATTTTTGATAGAAAAATAATTATAAAATACCCTTTTATTTTATCTGGTGCCTATTCTTGGTTGACCTTCCGCCGTGTTGATCACCCGATTAAATCTCTTTTACTCTTAAGATATTTTTGAAAGGCCAATTATTTGCTAATGAATTTTTTTTTAAATGTGAATTATATCATTTAATATATTCCTAATTAACTTGCAAATTTAAATTATAAAAAATCATTAGTAGAAAAAATATTTTTGATTGAGAATTGTATAAAAAAAAATCAAATCAATGAAACTCAATCTGTAATATATTAAAAAAGTAGAAAGGTGATGTCGAAGGTATAAGGCACAATATGCTGAATACAATAAGTAACAAAATAAATATATCATAAAACTTATAAATAATTTTGTTCACAATTGTTAAAAAAGTTTTAAAATGATAAATTAAAAAAAAAAATTATTTTTCCAAAATATAAAAATAAAAAGCATTAAAATTTCTTTAAATGAAAAATAAAAAGTTAAAAAGGTAAGTCTAATTGGAAAAACATATAATAATAATGTTTTTAGAAAAACCTAAAATAAACCACCGTTTGTTAATGGTTAATATTCATTTTTTACATTTTTTATCAAAAATATTTGTTAATAGATTAAATTTATAATTTCTATTAAATACTTGATAAAAACTAACAAATAAAATAAACTTAGTCCGAGGAATAGAAAAATAAAATAATTTTATTAATTGAACTCTTTTAAGTGCTAATTATATAATCTAAGACAAGAAAAAGACCTTTATAAAGAAAAGAGCACAGTTTTCGTTGTTTCATCACTAAAAAATAATGAACAATTTGAAGAATTTTTAATATTAAAAAAGAAATTATGAAAATTTGAAGCCCCTTACAAAGAGATAGAAAGTAGAAAACATTGCATGATAATAATTAAAAAATTATTTTGAAAGCATAAAAGTAAAAAGAAAAAGAATTTTTATTATATTTTCATTATATTTCATATTTTAAAGGTTGTTGAGAAAATTGTAATTTATCTTTTTTAATATAAAACATTAAATATTTTTTTTATTTAATTCCAAATGATATTTATTTTAAATATACATGTTTTAAAATTAGTTAACTTGCCAATATTTCCAAAAATGTGTTATTTTGATCGTTATTGTAGCCAATAAGGCTAGCACATATTTTATGATTCCGTAAATTATATAAATCAGAAACGAAAAATTTACACCAAAATAAACAAAATATGACAAAAAAATATATATATTAGCTATTGTTCTTTAATTAACTACATGAATTTTCCTTTTTATATTAAAAAATAATTAAAGTCAATTTAAGTTTTGCTTCCTTTTTAATTTAATCAAATTAATATTTCAATTTACTTAAAGTAAATATTAAAGTTTAATGCATAATATTTAAAGAGAAAATTTTAGAAATTAAAAAATAGTAAACATAAATTAAAAAAAATATTTCCATTAATAATTTAACTAAAAAAAGTGAATGAATAAGTCCATTTTGTCCAATTTTATGAGTTCGGCGCTGTAGGTGGGGAGAAATGGCGGAGATTTAATGATTGGAAAAATAAAATGCTTCAATGGCCCTTTGTTGACATTTCAAACTAAATAAATAATTTTTTCTATATTTTTTAAAAATTATTCAAATAAAAAAGAGTTAAGTAAAATAATAAATTCAAGAAAGTCAAAATGTTAAAAAATTATCTCTGATTGATTTTGAAAAACAATGAAATTGACATATAAATATAAAAATATTACGTTACTAATTTTTCAATTAATAATTTTTTTAATTTTAAGCAACAATAAATACTGAAAATGAAAATATAAAAAAAAACACAAGAAAATGGGAATTAAAATTGCGCCCGATGTCGATTGTCCTCGAAAGCAATTGGAAATAGTTCGATTATCGATTAAGAATTGGTCAAAATTCAGATCAGAGACTAAAATGAAATTTTTTTAAAGTTATTGATAAATTGAGTTCATTATATTTTAGTAAAAAAATTTTTACATTAATATGATTTTTTTACCATTATAAATTCCACAAATAATTATAGTAAATAGCAAGTAAAATCACAAAACTTATTAAATAAGCATTTTTAATATATTACATTTTTTAGGTTTGTATTGTCAAATCTCGTATACTTATAAATTTTTTATAATACTCTTTTATTTCTTACTATCATGTAGGAAAAAGATAAATTTTAATGTTCTTAGACTAATTTTTTATCTATATGCTTATTTTATCTATCATTTAAAGGGATTAATTTTTTGACTTTTTTAATTGTCAGATGTCTTTAATTACCAAAATAGATATTTATTTTGTTTTTTTTATTAAATTTTGTTTTTGTAAATTTTTCATTATTAAAATGAACTAACAGTTTAAGTTTATTTTCTCTTTTTAATATATTATTTATTAATATGTTCGGTTAATTTTGATTCTAATCTTTTCCATATATTACATGCAGTTCGCCTTTCAGCTAAAGGTTTTCTTCCTCCATTTTGTTGAGCAATGAATGGTATTTGTTTTTTAATATTCGGAGTTTAAAGATTAGTTTACAATCATTATACGCGTCCAATCATTTTAATGTATTTCTTTATTTTTCATTTGAGATTAAAGAATAATTGAACAAAAAATAACGAAATAACAAAACATTATTATTAAATTTAATGAAAGATAAAATAAAAACATAAAACTATGAATATAACAAAAAAATTAATATTGTTTATTAATTTGGTTTTTGTATTACTTTTATCATAAACTAGTTCATTCAGAATTAAGAAAATGTTGTTCTCAAACTTTGAAATGTTGCACGTAATACATTAATCTTTTCAACATTTTTATGAATGTTACAGTTGTTATAACGAGTTATGTCTTTTGTTCTATAATCATCGATTCAATTAAATAATTTTAAATATTTTTCGATTCAAACTTTTCTTTTGTTTAAGCATCATTATTTTATTTGTTGTGTATTTTGTATTAAATAATTATTTTAATTAAATAGCAGCACTAAAATTGGCATACACGTCCAACTTGCAAAAATTTGTAGAATATGATTTATACAAATTAATTTAATACAATAAAAAATTTGTCAATTTTTAACGGCGCATTAAATTAAATAAAAACTGTAAAAGTGATTTTAAAGTTAATTAAAAGCAAATAATAACTAAATTTGAGCATAAAGAATAAAATATTGTATTTGGCAAATGCTATTTTAAAAGAATATGAAATATTTAAGTAAAAAAGGAGAATTCAAAGATAATATTTAATTATTATAACAAAAACTGAAGACATTCTTTTAGCCTAATTGATTATGTAATGGGCCCGCCAATTTATGGCCTTTCATCGCGTTTTCCTGAGATGAAAAATGAATGTGTGATTCGGTAGGGAGAAACGATGGTGAAAATTTTTTTTACTCGGTTCTTTGTCAATGCTACGAGGGGCGACGAGAGAGGGGGGGGGGGGGAAGAAATGGCCATCGATTTGTCTTTTAATAAAATAAAATTAAAATGGTAATTAAGAATAACTAATATATTTTTGAATGTTTTTATAATTTAAATTTTAAGTCATGTTATGAAAAAAATGCAGTTGATATGATTGGGTTTTGAATTTGCTTTATTAAAATATAATTGATTTTTCCTTTCATAAAATTTGAAAAAAGTGTAAAATAACGAAATGCCAAATATATATATATATTTTTATTTAAATAAGTTGAAGAAATTATCCAGAGAAACTCAAAAATTAATTTTACTCAAGCATTAATTTTGGTTTAAGAATTGATTGAAGAATTGATTATTTAATTACATATAATATTTTATTTTTTATTAGTTTATTATTCAATTTTAAATATTTTTTAGTTATCATTTTTATTTTTACACTAATTAGATTTTTTATACTTTTTTTATATAATTTTAATTTATTTAATGACTTGTTATTTTTATCGATATATTTTTATGAATTGGTTTTATTATTGGAATTAAATAAACAAATATGACATCTAATCTTTGCATTCTTAATTTGAATATACATGTATAAAATAAAAAATTTCTTTAAACATTAAATATCTTTTATAAATTTTCATTTTTTTAACTTATTTTTACATTTCATGTATAATTTATTCTCCCTTTTTGAAGGCATTCGTCAGTTTTTTCAAAATAAAATTCATGTTCCTTTATTTATTTGAAATGATTGCTACTAATGTAAACGAATTTTATTTTTATTATAATTTGAAATTGCTGAAATGCATTCCACGTATTCTTTGTAATAATTATTTAAATTTTTCTTAAATAATTATATTCATAAAATTTGTATCTGTTTTATTATCATTATTCAATGATTTACATATCTATTGTTAATGTTATTTAAACTTTTCCTTTAAATTTTTCTAATTTTTGAATAATTATTATTCGTTAAATTTATATTTTACAATGGATCTGTTTAATTTTTTAGTCTAACATTTAATGCCAATGTGAGTTTATCAATTTTTATTGTAGTATCAAAAAATTATTAATTTTACATATGATTACATTTTATTATTTCCATTTTTTAATTATACTGGAGAAAATTAAATTTTACAAATAATGATTATTGTAAGTGTAATAAAAGTCATTTATACCATCTTCTTTTTTCATCTGTCTATAATATTGAGATCTTATGTAGATTAAGAAACTTGTTACCAGATTGGTAATAATAAAACTGGTAAATAGGATTATTTGATGTAAGTTTAGGTACATTAAATTACGATTTTTTAATCATAAATATGAGTATGGTTTTAATTATATTGCTAAAACTTTATTTTAATGAGCAAAATTAAATTAAGCGAATTATTATTAAATGTATTTTATTATAAAACATTTTATGAACAAAACCAAGACTATTAATTAAAAATATTGATATTTATTTGTTTATTATTATTATAAAAGACGTAATGCTTTATTAGCTGGTTTAAAAATTAAATTGCAATTTTGAAGAGTGTCCTCGTAAGTATGGGTCATTCAAAATTTAAAATACAAGTATTCAGTATATTCTTCTCTTGGACGCATAATTATTAATTTTTAGACATTTTTTTAATTAAACGATAAAACGCTTTTTTTTAAATTAGTATAAAAAAAGTTATGGTTATTAAATTCCACTAATCTTAAGTTTGAAATTTTTTCTGGCCATAACTTTTTTGAAACTAAACAAAATTTTTTGAAATTTTAAAGAACAATAGAATAAATAGTGTACTTTAAATTCTAAAAAAAAAAGATTTATCTACTTGCTGCTGAAAAAAAGTTATAAAGCATCGAAGAGGCTGTGCTTTTTGCGATAGTCATAAAAACATTTAAAATTTTAAGTCATTAAAATACAATTAAGTCAAAATGTATTTGTATATTCAATAGTCCTAAGAATTCTCTATTTATGGTTAAAATTTCAAAAAATTTCATCGAGTTTTAAAAAAGTTTTAGTAAAATAATTTGACTCAGAACTTTTTGAGAATTTTGGACCTTAACTTTTTTATAATTTCATATAAAAATTTTCTAAATTAATATTTTAATAAACAACCCTTAAAGTCATTGAAAGATACCATGAAACACGTATGGTGAAAATAGTTTAAAATTATTTTTACTTTATTTTATATATTATACAATAAACATTTTAAAATATTTACTTTAGAAGATAAGATTTTTCTATATCTGCCTTTTTGTTTATTAATTGTTACTATTTCTCGCTTTGCAGCCTTTATTTTTGAAACTAAATCATGCCATAATAATTATTGAATAATATTTTATATATAAAAAACAATTTTTTAACAAAATTCGATTTTTTTTTATTTTTTAAAATTAATATAAAAGTGTATTTTTCTGCAATATAACAATAGTTATATATTTGGTAGATTATTTTTGAATTGAGATTATCTGATTTTAAATTAATTATTTTTTATTAAAGAAAAATGCCGTTTTTATTTAAAAAATCACCATTTTATTTTATTTTTTATTTTAAAAATATCTTGATAAATTCGAAAAATATATATATTTGCACTTAAAATTCTTTTTTTTTCAAAAATTAAGTTTAATATTTTATTTTCCGAAATAATGAATATTATTTAAAAAGAAAAATCGGAAAGTTATAAGCTCAATTTTCTTTAAAAATATTCCAACAACATAAAATTTAATTCTCGTTTTATTATTATTTAGCAAGGGTATTTAAAATATTATAGTTCTTAAAGTAACATCTTTCACAAACAAAAAGTCAATTTACTTTTTTAATACATTTTAGTGTTTCTAACAGTTTGAGTAATTTAATAAATCTACTTAACTAATTATTTAAAGTTTTAATAATTAAAAGTGATAATGAGCTAATTATTTGAAAGATTATTATCTAAATATTTAAATTAATATGGACGAAGCCTTACAAAATTCGAAACTCTCATGGCTTAAAGTGCAAAAAAATTTGCCAACAATTTGTCAAACACCCTCAAATATTATTTTCGTTAAATATTTAAATGCATGAAATTTAATTTACCAAAAATCAAATTGAATAGCTATTTTGAAAATTTATATAATTTAACCGATTTATAATAAAGAATGTAAATCATAATAGCTAATAGTATAGTTAAAAATGGTTTGCTTTATTGAGAGCCTATATTGATAAAAAGAATTATAAATAATTTTGGAAATAAATATAAAACAAAAAGACATAAAAAATATTAGTGTTAATATAATAAATAAAATAGCAATGTGATTAAAATTTACTGATTACAATAATTATATCGTGAAATTGGAGCATCAATTATTTTTTATACAAATAACTATACCATTAAAAATACAATAGGAAATAGTTAAAGTTTTTCTGTAAATTATATTTGATATCTTTAAAAGAAAATATGAAATTCTTAATAAAAAATAAAGACGAATTATGAAAGGATTAAGAAAATTTATTAAAATAAATTTGTAAAATAAATGAATTTTTACTATTAAAAGCGTGACCATTTAAAAAATCCCATCAAAATATAAAGTAATTATACATTTAAAAATAGCATTTAAGAATCGCTTTAAAAAGTTGCAATTAAATTCTGGACCAAAACAGTAGCCGATGCCATGAAAAATTATATCTAAATTACAATTATCATTTACTTGAAAAATAAAAAATAAGTTTTTCAAATTTTAGTCTCAAATCAATCAAAATCCCGGGATCTTGGACGGATTTTTATTTCTATTAACATAATTTTATCATACTGCCCAGAAAAATAAAACTCAGAAAATTTTCTGTTGGATGCAAGCAATGTTTCAGTAATTAATATTATTTCATATATTTTTCAGCTATAATCATTTTTAAATCATCTATTTTCTTATAAGAGTTCTAGCATTAATGATAAGGTAGTTTATCGTCTCTTTGATGGTATATGTAATTGTGATTGGGAGTTTTTGGTTTCCAGCATACTCCAATTTCTGCTGTTGTTAAGGAACCTCCACCAAAAGAAAAAAAATGTAAACATGCTAAAACTAAAAAAATTAATTAAAATAAATGAATAATCGTTAGAGTAGTATCAGACGAAGAAATCCGTTCCAAAATTCACAGCCAATTAACCCCCCCCCCCCAAATTCCCTCTTCCCCCATCCTCCCTTTGACGGATTTCCGCTAATAGAACAAATACCATCCACCCCCTCCCCTCCCAATTCCCTCTTCCACAGTCATTCCTTTACGACTCCCCGCTCATTGAATACTCCCACTGCAACTCGCATCCTTTTCTTGCACTCTGAAAAACTCATCCATCACGGTAATCGATCCATCTGGTCCCCCAAAAACTCTCCGCCGATTAACCCCCCAAATTTGGGCCCCTCCCTACGCCTTTCCTCATCCTTTCTTTCTGCTTTTCCAAATTCGCTCCCCAATTCCGCACCCAATATTCCGCCCTAAATTTCGCCTCAAATTTGCCCCTAAGCCACCACCCTCCCTTTCATCTGACCCTCCTACCACCATTCGCTCCCACATATTTTGATCAGATAAATATTATTCGCATTTGTTGCGAAATTTTTGTGCACGGCGCACAAAAAAATGGTGCCACCAGCGCTCCAAGGTCGAAATAATTTTTATGTTCAGAATGTGTCAATAAAACTTCTCCGTCGAGAAAATTTAAAGCACGGCGGAGATGCAAAATATTTGCATCACACAAAAAAAATAATTACCAACACCTATGGCCGGAAATGTCATAGTAGGTGAAAAAAATGGCAGAACAGGTGAAAAATATTGTCATAGCAGGTGAAAAAAGGGCAGAACAGGTGAAAAATATTGTCATAGCAGGTGAAAAAAGGGCAGAACAGGTGAAAAATATTGCCATAGCAGGTGAAAAAAAAGGGCAGAACAGGTGAAAAATATTGTCATAGCAGGTGAAAAAAGGGCAGAACAGGTGAAAAATATTGTGATAGCAGGTGAAAAAAGGGGCAGAACAGGTGAAAAAAATAGCCATAGGGGGGAAAAAGGACCAGAGCAGGTGAAAAATATTGTGATAGCAGGTGAAAAAAAGGGGCAGAAGTGGGCTGATGGGGCTAGGGGGCCTGGTGATGGGCAAGTGCCCACGGGGCTTAGGGCGGATGGGGCTAGGGGGCCTGGTGATGGGCAAATGCCCATGGGCTGGGGGCCGATTCTCAAAAATTCTCTATTTATAAATGACGATACTAAAAATTTAAATTAGTATTTCAATTTGGGTTTTAGTGATAAACAACATAAAAAACAAAGTACGAACGTTTTTTCATGTGGACAAAAAATTCGTTCAATAATGAAAAAATGACCTTCTTTTTAATGTGAAAGAGAATAACCTCCTAATTATTTTAATGGTATGATACCAAAATTATTTCAGAAAATTTTAATATAATAAAAAAACCAATTAATTAGTTCATCCATTTTTCAATATATTTATGACTTCAAAGTGCAAAAATTTAAAAATTGCTGATTTATGAAGATTTTTGGAAAATTTTTTCAAAAATGCCGATTTTTAACCCCAAATGATGATTTTTTTGTTGATCATTTTGAAAATTTTCAATTGGCAACCCTGGATTTAAATGCTTTTTTAACAATTTATAAAATGCATCAGATTTTATTTAAACACAACAAAAATTCATTGATCGCAATGGTGCGTTAATGAAGGGGGATTGGCACACTTTTTTTACCACAATCCTCCGCCTTTTAAATTTTCTCTTTCTTGTCTTTTCAATTCGGCCCAATCCCAAACGTATTGGTCAGCGTCCGATCTTTTGTTGTTGCTGCTGCTGCTGCTGCCACCCGCACCTGTCGTTTTCGTCCAAAGTTCATCGTTTCGCCGCCTCCATTTTTCAATTTCTTCGTCC
This sequence comes from Heterodera schachtii, assembly GCA_023374025.1. NCBI lineage: Eukaryota > Metazoa > Nematoda > Chromadorea > Rhabditida > Heteroderidae > Heterodera > Heterodera schachtii. Next base: position 813,549 of record SIJG01000013.1, read on the forward strand.
TTCTCCTTTTTCCATTTTTTGGGGTCCCTTTTTTGTTCTTCGTTCTCTTCCTCCCACACCCGTTGTTGGGCCCTCCACTCGTTCCACCCGTCTCCCCACTCTTCGTCTTTGTTCTGCTTCCCTCCTCTGTTCCTCACACCGGCGACGAGTTTCCGCCTCCCGTTGTCTCTGCGCCTCATCCATAGCGGCTCAATCATCGGCGGTCATTGGCAACACATCTTCTTCCGGCGAAATCGGCATTTCGTTTTGTTGGGTGGTCATCTGAAATAATGTTTTACAGACCAGAATTTTATTCAAATTAAGTAAGAAAAATTAAAAAAATGAGTTCACATCCCCATGCCTAGCTCCATTTTGGAGCACATACCCGTTGAAACATAAAAAAAGGCAGATGTGGTATGAGTATTTCTATCTTCTTAAATACTCAAATTATTGGGTTGTAATGCATGACAAAACACTAATTTTGTTTAAATTTGGCGGTTAATTGCGGAACGACCTTCAAACTTGCAAAACTTTTCGGTCTTTTCCCCTTTTTTTTGCACGAGTCGCGCTCAAATATTACACAAAAAATCATCCGATTCTTTAGTAACGAAAATGTTTTGTTTTTGCAAAAAAAAGTTGCGATTTTATTAGATATGCCGAAATAATGAATAAAAAATTTCTCTATTTCTTTCTATTTGAAAAGGACTAAAAAAAATTTCTTTTTCGGGTTTAAACAAATGCCGTAATGCAGTTATCCTAATTTTATTGTACAACATTTTCGTGTCAAATCGATAATTTTGCACTCGTTTTCTGAATTCATTTATCTTTGAAAAAGAAAGTTCCGATAAATTCTCTGCTTCTTGACATTTAAATATATTTATTTCTTTGAGTCCAATTTCCAATTTTTGCATAGCTAAGGCCTGGTTTCCATACTCATACATAATAAGTCTGGGCAATTTTTGAATTTTTTCTAATATTGCTATGAATGAAAAGTATAAATTTTCGATTTCAGGTGCGCTAAATGCGGTTATGTAAAAAGTTTTAACACGTTTAAAAAGCAAATTTGCAAAAATTTCAAGATTATTTGATCGTTTAAGTATTTTTCCGGCAATTTTCCAATTTCTTGTAACATTTTTCTTAATAAATTCAATTTCTTGGTCTATTGTTGACATCTGGGATTATAGTTACTTCTAGCGTTATGACATCATCCAAAGGATAGAAAAGCGAATATAATTCTTCTTTTAATAACACATGTTGGAACAAAGCCTCGGCTGTGTTTTCGGTAGGGTGTCGAAGAGGGCAATAAAATGATTCAAAACCAAAAGAAAGCTTCAAAATGCTTCTGAATTTCCCTTGTTCCTTTTTATAAATTTCTTCGATTATGGATGCGAGGATATCTTTAAAATTTTCCTCTGCATTAATTATGAAAGGATTTTTAAAACAAAATTTAGATTTATATTTTTTAAAGCCAAATTTTAAGTCCTCATGACAAAATGAATCAATTACAGAACACCCATCCATTTTTGAGTGTGGCCCTTTTAGTTTTTTCGTTCTTATATACCCATATGCTCCCAAACAATTGTTTGGAGCCTATTTTCATAATTTAACATTTGGCTCTGCACCCTCCGGGACTCGAAATGTAATCTTCGGGCTTCCATTAATGAATTTTGTGATTGTTCCTCATGCTTAGTTGCCTGGTCAAAAGTTTTGCATCTTTCGAACTCTCGCCACGCAGATTCAGCTTTTTCTGACTCCAAATTGATTTGGTCAAGGATTGTGAATATTTCCCAAAAGTAGATATAGCGCGCACACTTTACTGCCCCTACTTGACTTTTTTTTGCTGCACCTTTTGGTGCTCAACTTTTCGCTGCCCCTATATGTTTTTGCTGCTGGTGATGGTGGTGGTGGTGGGGTGGGGGGGGGGGGAATTTTTGCTGCCCCTTTATTGATGGACGTTGTGCGAGGGGGGAGGGGGGGGGGGCACAGCACGGGCTTAACGATGGGGCAGGGGTGAGGGTGGTGGGTAGGAACAAACTTTTCGCTGCCCTTATTTGGCAAGTATTTTATTTTCAAAATATTATCGAAATCAAAAAAAAAAAATTTTTCATGGAGAGCGAACGGCGTTGACAACATTTCTTATCAATTTTACAAATGAGTGCACTTGTGTGCTTTAAATTGAAAAGCAGTGTTGCCAACGACGTTGTCCTCCCTGGTAATGGTAGAGCGATGAATGCACAACCAAACGTTTATACCACTGAACCACGGGTGAAAACAGACGAAATTTATACATGTCGCTAACATAAACAAACAGAAAAATGTCAAAATCATAAATTGACAATCGCATCGTTGTCTATTGAACGGTCACTGTGAATGTCCTCGTCACGAAAGCCGTCGCCACTTTTCACGTCGCTTCCACCACCACCTCCAGTTTGTGCAGCGGACACGATCATCGGAATCGCGACCGAGGCGGTCAACACGCTGCGCATAGGCTCCGGAATTGCTGTTGCTGCAGCTATTTGGGACGTCACACGGTTGGCCTCCCGTATGACGGCAGCGGTGTGCTGTTGCTGCAGTCGCCCGCTCTCCCCACCATCACTGAACATGCTTCGGATTTTAGTGTGTTCGCTGTTGTTGTTGTTGTTGTTGATCTGGCGTCGAGACGATGTTGGCGTCGACGAGTGTGGCGACGGCGGTGGCATGAGACCGGTGTGACGAAGCCAGCGTACAATCGACAACCAACAAATGATGAACAACGGCAGTATGATGGCGTAGTTGGTGAACAGGAGCAGTGCGGACCAAATCTGCACAGACATGACTGGGGCTGATGCTGTTGGGTCCACACCATCTGTGCTCATCGTAACGTTCATCTCAACGGCTGATGGCACAGTTGTGCTCGTCAGTGCAATGCCTTAAATTTACAAATATCTTTGCTGGTGGTGGTGATGGTCATAATGCTTGAGGGTAATTTTGCGCTGACCGCTGTGCAATGGCGAAATGAGTGGCGCACTGTCAATCACCCGTGCTGGCACTTCAGGTCTGGCATTGAACAGGGGATGTGGCGCCACCAGTCCGTCCCCTCGTGGCTCATACAAAATCACCCAGCTTAGGTTTGGCATGTTTATCGTGGGCAGACAATATATGTTTATGTTTGTGTGAAGTTTGTGAATAAGACAAATGTATAGTTGATGATTCGTACAAAAATGTATTAATCATAATGTGGGCGGCTTTTTATGCAATTTTTGAGTCGGATACAATGTGGCGGTTGTAGTCAATCATGATCAACTGATCGAATTCCCCGAGCACGACCATCTCAACGCCGCCTGCCGGTATCACTTCGTTGAACGCGAGCCGAATGCTGGTGGTGCCGGAGCGGAGCAGTTCAAAGCCGCAACTGTCGTCCAGCGTCGATGTCATTGGCACCACGAAGATGGTCCATCCGTCGTGGAACTGCTCCAGCGTGATGTCCATAGAGCGCTCCGAGTTGGCCATGCCCAGCGCTTCGTACATGTCAACAAATGGTCGAATGTAGGCACAGCCGGAGAAGTCCATGCGGTGCGGCACTGCCGGATACACATGACCGGCAGCGTGCACGCTGATCTCACGGATCGCGTAGGGCTTGAAGTTGAACGGTGACAGTGCCAGCTGGCCGTTGAATGCTCCGTTCGCCACCAATGCAATGGTCAGCCGGCGCGGGATGGCGGCGGAAAAAATGTTATGGTCCATCTCGGTACGGCCGGCGGTCAGAAACACGGACTTCACCTCCGTCTTCCGGACCGCGTAGGTGGCCGGCTGCTTTTCCAGCGTCTTGTAGATGGACATGTTCAGCGACGGTTGCACCTCAACCATCTTCACGTACAGCTTGATGTCGTGTAGGTAAAGCGAGTAACGTGCCGCCGCTGCCGCTAGACTTTGTAACAGGAACGCATCCTTGGCCCGATAGATGGTGAACAGGACGTCCATGTTGTTCAACAGATACAGCTCCTGGTTGCCCAGGTCAAAGTCCAGCCGGGAAAGGAAGCGTGCTTTCCGTCCGCCGGCGAAGCGCGCGCAGCGTGCCAGAAAACCGGTGTCCGTCGCGTCGTCGTGCTTCCGCGACGGATGGTAGCCCGCGCTGGCCATAAAGTGTCCCTTTGCACTGTTCGGAAAGGACAGTTCGTTGGTCAAGTACGCCTTGTAGGGGTAGAGGGTTCCGCTGTCGTACAGCTCCGTGTTTTGGACTTCAACCTGGTCAAATTTGGTGATTATTGTAGTCAAATGGACTGTGTGACGGACACCCACCTTGAGTTGTTGTACAAATGTCTGTCCAACGCACTGGGCAGGCGCGACGAGTTGATCGGCGGCCACTGCAGCTTCAATGGGCACCCAACGTCCGCCGCCATCCTCCTTTTGGATGGACAGCTCGAGGAACAGGTAGACGCGCGACATGTCCGCCCACAGGTTGTCATTGAACAAGCGGAACAGGTAGGGCCCCTCCTGGCTGATAGTGGACAATGGCAACAGTTCTCGGAAGAAGGAACGCGACACCGACACATTTGTGGGCGGAACGGTGAACACGTTCAGTGCACTGTTGAACGCAAGCGCACTCTGCTCGCTGATCTTTTTTGGACAACTCATTATTGTTGTTGTTGTTGGTGTTGTTGTTTGTTTTTGCTTGTTTGGCACTTTGTTGTGATGTTTATTGTGGCTATTGTCTAGTAGGTGCCCAAGGTATCAAAACGGAGTCGTTTGCTGCTGCTGCTGCTGTTGATATTGTTGCTAGCACCTGGTTTGCTCACTGACAGTGGGCCAACTGTTGATTGCAATGGTTTTCGCTTGCGCAGATGCCTTTTTATGCTTTTATCGTTGCCGCCCAGTGTGGGCTGATTATGATTTCTGTTGCCGCTTTTTTGTCCCCTTTTTGTCGCTGTAGTTGTTGTTGTTGAACAGCAGCTGTCATTGTTGTTGTTGTTGTTGTTGTTCACCATTTGCTTTCGATAGCGCTTAAAATCAAAGTTGCCACCGGCGCCGCCCCGTTGTCTGCTCAGATTATCGGCCGCCTTCTCGAGCAAATTTTTTAGCCCCGCGCGTCCCTCGTCCACCATTGCCTCTTTCACATTGCGCCCCTCTAACACTTGGGAGAGCATGCGCGAGCCGCTCTCCAATCCTTGGCGCCCGATCGCGGCCCCGGCTTGCCGGCCGATTGGAACCAAGAAGCGCAAAAAGCTGCGAAACATGGACCCAATCCCGCCCGCTCCCCGTTGATAGGGTAGCCCGGTGAACACTGGGTATGACGCACCCGCCCCTCCGCCGCCGCCGCCACCCATTGCGCTCCCGCCGCCGCTCATTCCCATCGCCATCATCGCCGAGTCCAAACGCTGGGCCGGCCCTGTGAAGTGGGACCAGTCCACCGACAGAGGATCAAAGTCAACGTGCATTTAAAAAACAAAAAGTTATGCTGCTATCTTTTTTTTGTTTACTTATTTATGCTTTTTTTATTCTCACATGCTCAATTTGCTTCATCCCCAAACACATGGGCACGTACAAAAGCGCTGACCAGTCGGTCGGGCTCCGTCTTTTGGGCCTCAATATGGTCAACAATTTGCCGCAGGCTCCAGCCCTGGCAACGATGGTACAAGAAGTAGACCACGTGCTTTCCACAACTGATGGACCGTTCCGATTGTAGGCAGCGACGGTTGTGCTGCACGGTGTTGAAATGGCGCTCCAAAAAAGTGTGGATTGGCTCCGACACGGGTGGCCAGTCGGCGAACGAGTCAAAGTAGTCGGCGCTGTGCTCCGACTTAACATAGATGGCCACCCAGTGTGTTCCACCGCCTGTCGCCCGATCCGTGTTTACCACCATGCAGTGCGGCATCGGCGCGGACAGAGAGGGAATTCGGTCGGATGGGAAGCAGCCAATGTACTGCCCGCGCGTCGCATCACACCGTGTCAAAATTTTGTTTATCTCGTCACTATTCATATTTTATTAAGTGCAAAAATAGGAATAAACAACAAAACAACAAAACAAATAGCACCACAATATATGCACTCAGAAATAGTGTGATTTTCTAAAATGCAGTGTGAGGGTACAGGTGCCATACTGGAAGGGCATAAGGGCGCCGGTGGGGGTCCGTATCTCGATGAAAATCTCGGCAATCTCTTTTGTGATCAGCTGATGGTATTGTACAGCGGTGTATGCCTCTTCGATCATGTCGTCCGGTTGGGCGCCACGAATGCAGACCATGCGCAGCACTGGGGCGCACACGTTGCCGATGATCACCGGCTCAATGAGTCCCGGCGCGTACACGTAGAAGGATGAGACACCGCCTTTCATGTCCGGCTGGTAGCGCGCCACGTTCACCGGTGCAGACAGGTGGCGTTTGTGGAAGCCAAGGATGTAGGCCAGTTGATCCGACAGCTCCACCTGTCTGATCCGTGACTGGTCAAGCTCCAGGCGGAAGCGCTGCTGCTCCACGTCAAAGCTGAAGCGGCAAGACAGGCGTGCCTTGCGGTAGGACTGCACCCACAGTTCCAGTCCCACTGGCAGATGTCGTTGAAGCTGCACACGCTCCGCCTCACTCATTCGGTCCACAACCAATTTGTCGAGCGATTGACGGTAAAGACTGTTGTACGCGGACACGCTTCCATTCCTTCTCTTCTTCATCATCATCTTTTCCTTCCTCGTTAGGCTTGGGTTTTGCACTTTCACGCTTTTCCAATTGCTTCTTCTCCGTCGCGTTCTCATGTTGTCGTTGTTGTTGTTGCTGTTGTTGACGGTCACGCATTGCCGCTTCCAGTTGTATTTTGGCACTTGACTCGGCTTCGCTGATCAGCTGGTGGTAGGTGAGCTGGATTTGACGCAGCTCAGTGGCCAATTTCTCACTGCCTTCGCCCAATGCGCGATGCAAACTGGTGAGCAGTTCGCTGGGGTTTCGCACTGTGCTGGCTGGGACGGGGATGCGCACCTGTTCCCCGGTCTGCCATTCGACCCGGACAAATTGCTCCTCAGTTGTGCCCAGAGAGGGCCAAGAGTGCGGGTACAACAGCACTGCCAACCCCACGCTCCACTGTGAGCCGAACTGTAGCTTGCGTGGCAAACGTACGCGGAAGGAGTTGGTCCGGTTGCCTTCAACCTGTGTGTTTGACGGTAAGACAATGTAGAAGGAGGATGATGAGGACATTTGTGCGCTCTCTCCCTTTCTACCTTTTTTTTGTTGCTGTGCGCTCGGTTTCCCTCCCCTTTTTATATGATTGATGTGGCAGGGATCCAGCTGTTGTGCGCTGTTGAGTAGCCCTTCCATTTGACAAGGCAATGCTCCACCCCGTTGCGTCCTTGCCGTCGTCTTTTCAGCACCCGTTCAATGTCATAAACGGGACCAACGACGGCGGCTGCGGCGTCAATAGCAGCAGCAGATGCCTCTGCCCCTTGTTGTGTTGGGCGCTGTGGTGGGGCTGGGGGCGGGAGCACGAGGCACAAGTCTTGTGCGTAGAACCAGCCGGTGAGCAGCTCCCCGTTGTCGTCGCGCAATTTATACGTGGTAGGCGTACGTGAGTCTCGCACCTCTGCCACAGTGAACACCTCATCGGTGAAGCGTGGCAAGTAGCCCTTTTTGAACACATGCTTGTGCTTCTCAATTCGCACACGGTCTCCAGCGTTGAAGCGTGGAGGCCGTGGATTCTGCCGACGCACATGCTTGTGACTCTCCAATTGCTGGCGTCGAATTTGCTCCGCGTTGGCAAAATTGACGTCCCGGGGCCGTAGCCCAGACAGGGCACGATGCGGAGACGCATTCAGCGCCGACACCAAGTGCTGTATCACACCGGTCCAGCACTGGGTGCCACGGTGGGTGAAGTATCGATACAGCCGCTCCTAAGAATAGAAAAATTAAATAACAATTGTTTTTTCTTGTCTATACCACCACCTTGATGCTGCGGATTGCCCGTTCCGCAATCCCGGCGTGCCACTGGGGTGAGGTATGCATGCAATGGTGTTGCACCTCTTTTTCGTTGAAAAAGCGCTGCACGGGAGCGGCAGTGAACTCTTTGCCCTGGTCCGTCATCAGCTTCCATGGCACGTAGCCGACCCGTTTGAATATGTGCTCAAAAGCAGCGGATCATGTCCACTGACTTCTTGCTCTTCACCGGCTCCACACACAGTTGGCGGCTCAGCGTGTCGGCACACACCAGCAGATAGGCATTGCCACGGTTCATGCGCCGAAGCGAGACGAAATCGGCTAGGTCAGCCTGCCAGTCGGTGTGCAGGCCGGACGCCAGCGTGGGCAGGCGACGGAACCGACGCACGGCACGCCGGTGCAGCGTGTACACTCGCTGCCGCGCCAAATAGCGACGAACCTCTGCCCGTCGTATGCCCCTTTCTGGATGGACTCGCTGTGCCTCACGCAGTAGCGGCTCCACACTCGTGAAGGCGGCAACCGACCTTGTGTCCTTGTACAGCGGGTCCAGCAGTTGTTCTACCACAATTTCGCGCTCTTGTTTGGGTTTTTGTTGTTGTTGTTGCTTTTGTCGTCGCATCACCATAACATGGGTTTGAACAAAAAGGTATTGTTGTTGTTGTTGGACCGTTTTGCATAATCAGCAGCGGTTGACTTTCCGTTCTTTTTAAATGCATGCAAGAGTGTAGCAGCGGTGGAGCAACCACCGCCACCACCCATCTTCTTCTTCTTCTTTCCGCTTTCCGCGCCGCTGTTGCCGAACAGCATCCGTACCATGCGCGGGTCTTGCCGAGCATTGCCAATAAATGTTGTGTACCCAGGCGGTGCCTTTTCTGGTTTGGGCTCAGCAAAATGATACGTGAGTAACGTATCCAAATCACTGTTCTTGATCGGACGGTACGCGCCTTGCATCAGCCGGTACACCTGCTGTCCATCTCCGATGCCCAGCGTGCCCGCGTTGCGTAACGCATAGTCAATGGCTTGTCGTTTCCTCTGCTCAGTGTCGCGTAAGACTGCTGCTGCTGCTGCTGGTGCTGCTGTTGCTGTCGATGTTGATGGATGTAGTTGCACGTCCGCTTCCCGTTGTCCTTTCCTTGCGGGGCCAACTGCCGCCATATTTTGGGGTCGGTCGTCGTTGGGGCTGTCTTCACGCTCAGTCGTCTCAGCTCCTCCTCTTCCTCCATTATCAGTGCGTGTCAACAAGGAGGCGGCAGACGACGATGACGGGAAGCGGCTAGCTTCGGCGCCATCCGTAGAGGCTGATGTCGTACGGGGTGGCCTTTTGGCTGGTCGTTGTCTGCGACGTGGAGGCTGCCTCATTGTAGACGAATCAGAGTGCGACGACTGCTGTTGTTGTTGGTGCGGCGCCGGCTGTTTTGGCTGAGGTTGTTGTTGTTGTTGAATTGTTCGCGCCGCCTCGGAAAGTGCATCGCGCAGCAGCCCCTTCGAGGCTTCGTCGGTGGGCAGTTGGGTGAGACGAACAGGCGCTGGACGCTCCTGCTCATCCTCCAGCAATTTTTTGAACCTCTTGAACTCCTGTTGGTAGTGGATCAACCGTTCGTCATCGTTCAGAAGGTGTTGTTGTTTCGATGCCGGAGATACGCCATCCGTGCTCTGGGTGACGCCGCCGCTGTGTGCAGCGCGCGCCATGCGCTTTGCCGTGTGCTCAATTGGCGTCGTATGCTGCGGTAAGCCGCCCCTCGCAGAGGATGCGTCGGCAACAGGAGCCGAGCTCCTGGCCAACAAGGAGCGGTACAGTTCCTCCGGCACTAACAGCATGCGGGTTGTGTGCTTCATGTTTGGATGATGCTGTCTTTGCGGCTCATGAGCCTATCCGCCAGTAGTGGAAGCACAACGCTGGCCACCAAGCCAGCCAAGGCCGGGACGCCGCGCCCGGTCTGCTGTCTCAGCAACAGTCGACGTGCCCCGTGGCCGCTTCTCGCACGGCCCAACGCACGCACGTGTTGGGCCTGAGCGCGCAAGTGCTTCAGATGAGAGCTCCGGAGCGGGACGCGTGCACGGAGAATGTTCAACGCACTTTCCACCAGACACAACAGCTGCTCACTGCTCGCCCCCCTCACCAGCTGACGGTAGGCACGTGCGCGTGCCGAGCGACAGTTGCTCAGCTGCTTGAAAAAGCTAGTGTTCTGTTGAATGTATTGACTTGGTTTCGGCCTTTTCTTCGCTTGCTTTTGTTGTTGTTGTTGTTGTCTCTTTTCTTGTTGTATTGTTTCTGGTCTGTCACTGTTGCTGTTGTTGTTGTTGCTTCCGCTCTTATGCTTCTTCTGCATTGAACATTGCTGCCCGGTCTCGTGGTGCGTACACAACGGTCAGCTCGCCCGGATATATATGAGTTTTGAGGCGCATCTGTGGTCGGGTGGTCGGGTGCATGTCCACCAACAGGTAACCAAACGGGTCCGCTGTCGCGTCATCGTACGCCTCGAGGAAGTGGCGCAGCGCACCCGGGAACAGCTGGACGCCCAACGAGCGTACCTGAAGTGCGCCCGACGGGTTGCGCAGCAGCACCAGGTAGTGTGCATTGTTACGTGCAATGCGCAGCTCGCGGATGAACAAATGCTGCGTGATCAATACCACACTGACGCCCCAGTTGTGTGAGCCACGTGTGAACAACGTGTCCAGGAAGGGAGCGCGCATGCCAACCATCAGATCGTCCAACACCAGCAGCAGTCGGCCATTGCACTCGCTTGCCGCCCGCTTCACTCCCTCCTCGTCAGGCAGCGCGTGACAGACACGAACCCATCGATTACCACCACTGCTGCTGTTGCAGCTGCTGCTTTTTTTGACACCATTAGTTGAGGTTGTTGTTGTTGTTGTTGGAGTGCTGTCAACGCTTTCCAGCTGTTGCAAGCGCAGCACGTCCTCATTCACTTCCCCAAAACAGTAGAGCACTCCATCAATGTGGGCGGGGCCCACCAGTGCGTCCAGGTTGGCCAGCAGACCGAGCACCCATTTAGTCTTCCCACTACCCGTACACCCGGACACACACATTGTGAACGGATGTACAAACACGGGTTTTGCGTGCGCAAGTTGCTCTGACTGTGCCATCTCCAACCTCCTTTTCATTTAGCCCCGATGACCCACTTTTTTATATATGCTCTCAAATTTAGTATCACATTTTAACAATTTTTGAGCCACACATATTTAATATAAATAAGTTTATGTTGAAACTGTTTATTGTTCATTCTCTAATTATTTTGTCAATGGACACGTCGTCACACGAATCTGATCGCAAGGCCGGCGATGGTGCTGATAATGCTGATGCACCGCCAGCATGCCAACAGCAGCAGCAGCCGAGTTTGGCCGCGGACGAACCGCTGTTGGTCCGACAGCCAAAGGAAGCACCTGCGCACCAGCTAATGAAGAAAGAGGAGGAGGAGAAACCGCGACAGGAAAGCGCGCCGCTTCCTCAGCCCACACACAGTGATGACGTCAGCAAATCGGTCAGTCAGTCTGTTGCCGTCCACCACAATGCACAGAACAGGAAATTGTCAAAACAAAACAAAAAATCAGTCGCTCGTTTGTTCAGATGACGAAGCTGAGCAGCGATGGTAATGATGAACATGGCGGTGGCGGTGGTGGTGATGATGGACAAACGTTGCCAACCGAGGATGACGGGCTGGGCGGTGCTCATCTCCCGCCCCTATTGTTCATCGATGAGGAAGAGGAGGAGGAGAGCACCGAATCGCGCGCTGGGGATGAGGTGGAACGAGCCGGTGTCGATCAGGTTTTCACTGAAAAAGTGAAGCAGGAGGGGGAGGAGGAATCAACCGACGATGACGCTGACATGGATTCTGTCAGCCATGACACGTACAGAAGCAGCAGCAACAGCAGTAGCAGCACCATGAGTTCGTCGTTGTTCTTGCTGAATGACTGTCATATGCGCCACCACTACCACCGCTAGCGCCACCACGACAATAACAATTGCAACAGCCCACCACGAAAACAAGCGGCGACAGAGCTGCTCAAGCTTCCGCTCATCGACTATTTGTGTGGGCTGAACAACGGGTGCAGTGTGAGAGAGCTCCACACGCTGCTCCAGACCAAGAGTCCACGTGCGCACATGCTGGCCCATCTGCAACAGCGCTGTCTGCTGCGCACCGTCCATTTGCGGCCCACCGAGCGCAACATTACGCTACACGCGCATGCCCTAAGTGCCCTCAGCACCAACCTGACCTTTGCATGCGGCGGTTACCTCAACCTCACGGTAATAATTTTGTTTAAAGAAGAGCCGCCCGCATTCTGTTTGTTTTTTTTTGCCTAGGTGCGTCAGTACTTCTATGCCAAACACGGTGTCCGTTTGCGCCACCCAAACCTGCCGGCGCTGGTTGAGCGCGGTGGTGGCGCACACATGTCCTATTATCCGCTAGAGTGTGTGCAGGTGCATGTCATGGTGGCATCGCCCACGGACCCCAACGAGACGGAGGACAATAAAGAGGAGGGCGTGAGCTGCGCAGATGATGAGTGATGATTGACATGCATACAATTTTTCTCATTTTTTGATGCGTCAATCACACTGAGATAAAATTATAATGTTGGCTTATTAAGCAAGCTTGTTTCAGAATGACATATTTTGTGCAAAATAGTACCAGCACATTTTCCCTTTTCAAATGGTGTGGCGCTCAGGCGACCTCATCTCCACGACAGCAACAACAACAACAGCGCTTTACCCGTGACCAATTCTTGGCATTGGCACGCAACGCTGCGTGCACCGAATATGCCCCTCGCCGTTTTCACGCCATTGTGATGCGTCTGCGCACCGGCTCAACCACCGCCGCCACCACGACCACCACCACTACCCCCACCACTACCACTGGCACCACTACTGCGCTTATTTTCCAAAGCGGACGTGTGGTGCTCACTGGCATTGGTGGGGGTGGTGGTGGTGTAGCAGTGCAGCAAATTCACGCACTCTGTCGACACGAAGCGCACCGCGTGTGCCGTCGTGTTGTCGATGCACTCACGCGAGGCGGCTTTCCGGCGCTCTGCCGCTCGCTTCGCGTAAATGGGCTGCAGTTGCGCAACCTGGTCTCCACACTTCATATGCCCTACCGTTTGAACATTGAGGGGATGGCGCAACATCTTTTGCAGCGGATGACCATCCATGGGAAGCAACGACCCAATGACAACAATAACAAAAGCAATAACTTGGCCGGGCAGATTGTGGGGGTGGCACGTGCGTGCCTTGATCTGTGCACGTTCCCCGGCCTTCGCTGCGCCTTGCGGATTGGTGGCCAACAAAAGGGAGGGAACATGGAGGAGGCGGATTTTGTGGTGACAGGCCTGTTCTTCATCTCTGGCACCGTGATTGTGACGGGAGTGCGCGACCCTCTGCTGTTGAAATGCGCCGTTGACACTATTCATCACTTATGTGCTCAATACATACGAGCCTAGTCCCTCTCCCTCCCTCGCCTCTCGCCCGCCCCGTTCTAGCCCACTTCCCCCCTGCCCACCCTATGTCCACCTAATTTGCTGCGTTATTTTTTTATGAATAAACAAATAAAATGTGAAAACTATCGGTGAAAACAAAATCAATTCCGAAAAATGTGCTCATTGAGCCGTCTCTGCTGGTTCCATGTTGAACAGCCGGCCACTGGCTCTTCCTCCAGGTCGGGGTCCACCGGCGCCGGCGCTGCCTCCTCCACCTCCACATGCATTTCTTCCACCGGGTCGGCCCTGGCCCGCTTGCGCACCGGCTGCCCCATCCCATCGCTCTCGCCCCCCGTCAGTCATCACTGATCGCGGCTGCCTCCTCATCCCCTCCTCCTCCTCATCATCATCTGTCTCCATTTGCTGCGCCTCTGCCGAACACCAGCCAAACGGTCGCGTGCGGATGAACAGAGGCGCAGGCGTGACCGCTTCAGCTTGTTCCTCCGCCGCGGCTGCCTCGCCTCCCGCTGTTGGTGGTCGCAGGACGCGCCCCTTGGTGTAGACGGGGCGGTACACGCGCGTGGAGCGACGCGTGAAGATGTCCGCCTGCTGGCTGCGCACAAAGCGTTGGCAGGGCACGGCAATGGTCCGCTGCTCGGTGGCCGCCTCCGCAATGTCGCCTCCGCCCCCACCCACACCACCATGGTTGGCGCGCTGCTCGGGCCTAAAAAACAGCGAATGAGTGTGGGGGGTAGTGGTGGTGAATGTGCATTTTCGTACCGCCGATCTCGGCGCCATTACCTTCCAAAATGGTTGATGACCAACTGTCGCATCCGTCCGTACTGCAGCTGTTGGTCCGCCGCGTAGGTGAGCTCAAAGGAGCGCACCTTGCGCTCCGCCTTCAGGTCCTGGCCCGTGCGCGCGTCCACAGTGCTGGAACCCGTAGTTCTTGGGCCCAGCGGCGAAGAAGTCGATGATGCGGCGGCCGGGCAGCTCCCGCTTCATGTCGCCCAACGCGTTGCCCTCCCGCACACAGGGCCGCACCCAGTCGCCTCACAGTACAACACGCTGTCCGTGTCGCAGTACAGCGCTCGGCCGCCCACCCGCCGCACCTCCTCCAACCATTCGTACAGGTAGAGCCGCGCGTGTGATGTCACAAAGCAGGCGACAGCCAGGTTGTTGTGCTCCGGCGCCCGTGCAAACGGCTCCCGCTTGCGCACCACACAGCGGTCCAGCTGCTCGTTGATGTGCGTGAAGCTGACCACCTCCTGCCGCGCATCCATCAACAGCTCGTGGAAGGCACGCGCACTGTCCGTGTAGACGACCTCGTCGCGCTCCGGCCGCTCCGCCATCTTGCCCCATAAGGAGTTGAGCAAATCCTTGGCCAACTGTCGCAGGCCCGGGTTGTGCCCAATGTTGTCGCGGCGTAGGTGGACGCCCTCCTGCTCCGCAAACATGACGCACGTGCTCCGCCCGGGCCGCCTCGTCGTCGCAGCCGGCCGGCCAGCCGCTCGCCTCCGCCTTCAACCGCAGGAAGGTGTTCACGTAGTCGCTGAACAGCCCGTTCCCGCTCTCCGGCGACGCCCACTGGTCGTAGTGCCACACCTCGTGCACCTGCAGCACCCGGTAACCGAGGAGCAGCGCTCTGTTCAGTTCCACATGCGTGTAGGCGGCGGTCCAGGCGCGCTCGCGTTCCGTGTGACGACAGGTGCGCTGCTGTCGGAGCTCCGCGCATCGTGCGCACAGGCCGAACGTGAGTCGTCCGTCTGCCTGTGTGCGGTAGGGCAGCAGCGGCTCGCGGTCGCCCAGCTCGTCCGCACTGGGTGGCAGCACACGACAGAAGAGGAAGCCGCGGAAGGGGTTGTCCTCCGGCCGGCACCATGGCAGTGCGGGTGGTCGGAGAGCCGGTGGTGGTGGTCCAGCTGTAGAAAAAGGGGGCAGAAATTACTCATGATCATAAAACTATAAATATGCATACCACGGTCAGTGTCGGGCTGACCTCCTGTCGTTTGCTGCTGCTGCCACAGCTGCTCACCGGTCCACACACGTGGCGTGCCGATGGGAAACGGCCGCGTCTTCATGCAGAACGGGTACAGAGACACCTTGGCAAGCAGATTTTTTAACAAAAAAAAATTTAAAAAGAAAACTCACAATGTCAATGTACACAATTTCCTCATCCGGCGCGCAGCTGTACAGCAGCCAGAAGGGCTCCACGCGGCCGCCGAACAGGGCATGCTTGCGCAAATCCAGCGGCACCGGCACGTCCACACAGCGCTCCTTGTACAGCTTGCGCATCCGCGGGCTTTTGCACAGCATGCGCCGAAACTGGCACTCCCACACCGACTGCACCTGCATCCCGTGCAGCTCGGCGAGCTCCCATGCCCGCTGTTGGGTGCGGGCCCACAACAGCTCCGCGCTCCGCCCACCGGCCAACACCATCT
Source organism: Heterodera schachtii (assembly GCA_023374025.1). NCBI lineage: Eukaryota > Metazoa > Nematoda > Chromadorea > Rhabditida > Heteroderidae > Heterodera > Heterodera schachtii. The sequence continues at coordinate 829,285 of SIJG01000013.1, forward strand.
CACGCTCCGGATAGCATTCGCGGCAGCCTGAAGACAATGGCGTAATTGGGAAAAATTGCCGCAATTGACAACAACAACAAGAACAACACTCACCGTGCATGTAGCAGCCGTTGAACTCGATGCAGAGGGGACGCAACGGTGGCCGTCTGTAGGCCACACAGTCGAGGCGGAAGCCGTCGTCGTCGCCGCCCCAGCTGCTGTTGTCCACCACCATCTCTCCGACTGACCAGCGGGCGGTGCGCAACGGGCCCAAGTCAGGACGCATGGCGGCGAGCAGGGCGAAGAAGCGGCGCGACTCAGCCGACGCGCGACGCCCGCGCAGGAAGCCGCCCTCCGGCGTGTGGACCATTGTGTGCGGGCGCAGATGGTGTTGGCGGAACACCGCCATGGCCAGGCTGGCAATGGTCGTGGCTGCCAGGAAGGGCTCCATGCCAGTCCGCGCATTCGCCCACCAACTCCCGGAAGCGAAGGCAGGCGGCACGCAGGATACGGACATCTGTAATGCACAGCACATTTTTCCACCACTCCCGCACCCCCATTTCCGACAACAACTAACCGTTCCAGCAGTAGCGCAACAGCTCACGGCGGAGCACAAACGGTTGCCGTCCGGGCCGGTGCAGCTCGCGCTCGTACCAGACCATGAATTCGGCACGCTGTGCGGCACGCATCCGGTCGGGGTCGTAAGCCGCTGCTGGTGGCAGAGTGCCGGCCGGCAGCTCAACATCCAGATTCTGCTCCCGAATGTGATGGTAGGGGAAGAACGGCTTGTCCAGCACACCGCGCAGCCCGAAGGTGCGCGGCAGGGTGGCGAGCGCTGCGTGGAAGAAGTTCAGCGAGTCTTTGCAGATCAGCTGGCGCTGGTGCGTCCCGCGCAGCTCCAGCATGTAGACGCGCAGACCATGCTGGACCGCCTTCTTCGGCCGCTCGCCCCGCCGCTGCAACTCCTCCAACAGCAGGTGAACGTCGTAACGACCCTGAAAAAATGTTATTTTTTCACTACCAATCGGTTGCCATCCCACCCCCCGCTGCTCTTACCCCGTTGTGCGCCAACATCACGGTGCGCGTCCCTTTGGGGCCGGTGTGGAGCAAAAAGTCCACAAACTGAGCCATTGCGCCACGTCCGGTGCCCGGCTCGCCGTCGCAGAAGAAGCGCAGTCGCCGCGGGTTCAATCCATCCGGCGGCATCTGTTGTTGTTGCTGTTGTGCTGTCGCTGGTCCATTGGTGTCGTCGTCTTCAAACTGCTCCTCGCCGATGCGAGAGCACCACCGGCGCCGGTTCGCACCACGCCACGGGACACCGCACTGGCACTGGGGCGCGCGGCGCAACGGCTCACGCTCAATGTCCACCCCGTAGGCGATGCAGCGCTCGCAGATCACCTCGGCGCACACCAGCACCGGCACGTGCTTCAACAGTTCGGGCAGCTGCTGCTGCTGTTGCTGTTGAACTGCATCCATTGCGCCCGCCTCGTCGCCAGCGCCGTGTGCCGCCTCTGCCTCGTCTGCGTAAGCAAATCCGGATAATCATCATCATTTAAAAAAGAATTCATTACCGTCCTCCAGCTGCTCCTGCTGCTCACCCACGCGCTCCTGTGCGCATTCAACATCCCAAAAGATGAAGCGCACCGGCTTTGGCTTCCGAAGGCGTCCGCGAGCGCCATCTCCAACACCACCACGCGCGGCACCAGCTTCCGCCCCTTCCTCTTCACTGACATCATCATAGTCATCGTCATCATCAACAGCTGCAGCATCAGCAACCGCACCGTCGTCAGCGTTGTCGTGGGCGCCACGTGCCGCACCGCGTCGCCACTGGCACTGGCGCGCGTATTGCTTGGGCTGGATGAAGTGCGGCGTTCGTTCCGGATCGTGTGGACCGCCGCACTTCTCACACTTTGGTGGTGCCGGCTGCTGATTGTGGTGGTTCTGCTGCTGTTGCTGCTGGCAGAACTGCGCGATTCTCCTGCTGCTGCTGCTGCTGCTGTGGACGGCGGCGACACACGTGCGGACCGCTTCGCGCCCACACAACCACATTGCACCACTCACACAGGCGCCGCTCCTCACACATTGAACGGTGGGGCCGCCCGCGACGGCGGTCAGCAAACGCTGGCGCAACGGCAGCGCCAACAACAACAGCTAAAGAAACAGCATCGTCACCGTCTCCACCCGTTGCTTCCTCACCACCGTGGGGCACAGCGGCGGCGGCGACGTCCGGAGGCGGTGCCGGCGGAACATCCACGCGCCGGCGGTGTGCTTCAAAGCAGTCCGCGTTTGGGAACACGAAACGGCACTGTTGGCAGAACGTGCCGCTGCTACCGTCGCCGCCCTGCCGCCGGCATGGGAAGCGCAGCTCGTCGTAGCGCATGCACAGGCCACACACAGCGCGGCAGCCCAGCGGATGCGTGCGCCGGTCAACCGGATGCTCGCACTCAACACAGAACTGCTTGGCCTGCGCAAAAAAAGCACGATTGTATGATCAAAACAAAAAAAGCATACACCATGCAGACTTTTTTGCTTGTTGTTTTTAATTTTCCTTAATTTTCAAATCGGGATGATTTTGTACTCTTGGTTTTCCATTTCTCTATTTTTGTTTTTTCCTTGGCATTCGCTTGCCTTTTCTTTATTATTTGCATTTTTAAGTGTTTTTCCTTGAGGTTTATTTAACTTTTCTTAATTATTCTTTTCTTTGACTTTCACACATTTTTCTTTTCATTTTATTTTTCCATTACTGTTTTTCTTTTCTTTACTTAGCTTTAAATGATTAAAAAATTTTTATGAATTTACGTAAATTTTTCTGTATTTTTTCCATAATTTTGTGTTTTTTCGTTGACATTTGCTTGGCTTTTCTTTTTATTGCATTTTTTTTGAGGTTTGTTTGACTTTTCTTAATTCACTTGGCAGATTTTTCTTTTCTTTGCTTTTCTTTAAATGAATAAAAAATTTTTAAAAAGAATTGCGTAAATTTTTCTGTATTTTTCTAGAAGTTTTTTTTTCGTTGACTTTGCTTTGCTTTTATTTATTGTTTCCATTTTTTCCTTGAATTTTTCTTTTGAGGTTTGTTTGACTTTTTTAATTCACTTTGGCATATTTTTCTTTTCTTTTTATTTTTTCTTTTCTTTGCTTTTTTTAAATGAATAAATTTTTTAAATGAATTTGCATAAATTTTTCTAGGAGTTTGTTTTTTTCGTTTACTTTGCTTGGCTTTATCTATTATTTTTATTTTTTCCTTGAATTTTTCTTGTGAGGTTTGTTTGACTTTTCTTAATTCACTTTGGCACATTTTTTCTTTTCTTTTTATTTTTTCTTTTTGTGTTTTTCTTTTTTTTTTTGCTTTTCTTTAAATGAATAAATTTTTAAATGAATTTGCATAAATCTTTCTATATTTTTCTATGAGTTTGTTTTTTCGTTGACTTTGCTTGGCTTTTCTTTATTATTTGCATTTTTTCCTTGAATTTTTCTTTTTAGGTTTGTTTGACTTTTTTAAATTTTCTTTCACTTGGCACATTTTTTTTTCACTTCATATTCTCTTTTCCTTCCTTTTGTTTTTTTTTTTGCTTTTCTTTTCTTTGCTTTAAATGGACAAAAAATTTCTCACCCGGAAAAGCTGCGCAGGCCGTTGAATGTAGCCGTAGTGCGCGTCCTGCTGCAGCAACAGGCTGATGTTGAAGTGTGCACGCTGCGCGCCTTTCCACAGCACGCGGCAGCCGTGCTCCCGCTCGAAGATCACAAGGCGCACCTGCTGCGCGCCCAGCCGCGTGTCCAACGCCTGCTGAAGACGCTGCGCATCAGCAACAGCCGTAGTCCTGTTTGTCCAGCGGCAGTGTGGCCATGTGGAGCAGCTGCCGGGCCGCCTGCGCACCGCCAGGCCCATGCTGGGCCAGCCAGAAGGCGCGGAATTGGGCCGCCGCCTGTACGCTTCCGGCCCCGTACTGCAGCTGGGCGCGGCGGTCGGCCAGCCCGAGGACGATGGCGCGCGCCAGGCACCATCGGTCGCCCGGGTTCACCACCGGGAAGAAGGAGCGGCAGCGCACGGAGCCGCGCGCCTCCTGCTCATCCCCGGCACACGCCCCCGCCCCACTTTGACCTAAATTATGGATCCCATTTTTCACTTTTGCTAAATTTTGACATACCGAATTCAGCACCCACCCACGCAACCCCCCCCCCCCCTGTCCGCTCCCACCATTCCCCGCCCCCACCCACCGCTAGCATCCAGTGGCCAAACAGCACTGATGCGGAACAGCACTGTGCCGCCGAACAGGTCGACCCCGCCGGCCGACTGGGCGGCCAGGCGCTCCAGCTCGGCGCCCATTGCGGCCGGTGTGTTCTGCTCCGGCGCGCGGTGCGGAATGTGGTAGGGGGACGCGAACTGCGGTGGTTGGCACGACATGCCGATGCGCATCGGCGGCGCACGGCCGGACAGCACACGCTGCAGCAGATGCTCAATGCAGCGGGCCAACAGTGTGTCGGGGCGGCGCGCCCCCTCCCACCCGCGCAGCGACACCTCAACCGCCTCACAGCGTGTGTTGCGGCTGCGGCATTCGGTGCGCTCCCAGGCGCCAATGACTTTGCAGAAACTGTCCAATCTCTGCGCGTCCGAGTCGCGGGCACCGGCTCGGTCGTCACTGTGCCCACTGTTGGCGCTTACGGTGGTGACGGCGGCAGTTTCACTGTTGCTGCCGCTGGTGTTGTCGTCGTTGCCGGACCGGTTGGTGATCGGCGGACGGCCGCGCCCGATTTGGCGCCAAGCATTGCACTATAAATGCAAAGCTATTTTTTTACCCATTTTCCTTCTCCCCTTTTTCGATTTTCCCCCACCAAATTCTTCCCCCAATCCCAAATTATTGAATTCATACGTCCAAATTACATAAGAAACACACACACACACACAAAAAAAACAAATGCAATTTGAAAAAAAGAAATAGAAATTTATTAAAATGGCATTAGAAGTTGAAATTGACAACAATTGATCAAGGAGAAAAAAAGAAAAATAAATAAAATTGAACAAGTTTTAAAAAAATTAAAATGGAATTTTATAAATTTAAAAATAATTAAAATGAAAAATTTTTTAAAATTTAAAAATAATTAAAATAAAATAAATTTTATTTTTTTCATCGGTAGCCGCTAAGGGCTCATCCGCTTGCCGCTGATGAAATGGCCGGCACAAAGCGGGCACACACGGCGAAGCTTCGCTTCAGCCTCGAAGCAGCCGACATGGAGGAAATGGTCGCACGATGGGCGAACCACCCGTTGGCTGCCGCCAACCAACCATTCCCTACAAATGCAACAGGCGAGGTTGCGGCGCCCCTCCTCGTCGAGCTCGACAACGCCCTTCACTGACGAGGGAAGGGCGCGCAGGTTGAACGCCGTCGAGATGAGCCAGGCGCGGTCGGCGGCTGCCAACGGGTGGTTGCCCATCATCACCACCTCGTTGGCCGCCCCCTCCACGAGCCCCTGCGCCACTTGGTCCTCAATCGTGAGGAGTTCGTCGTTGTAGTACACTTCGTCGTCGGCCGCAAGCGGTTGCTGCTGTTGAACACCGAGCAGTGCTGCTTCTTCGCCATCGGACTCAATGGTGATGACATTTTCGTGCCGTTGCTGCTGGTGCTGCTGCTGTCCGCTGTGTTGTCCGCGCGACGAGCGGGGTGTGGAGCGCGGGCGATCTTGCAGAAGACGACGGCGGCGGCGGCGGCGATCACGCTCGCGAGAAAGGCGCTCGTCGTGCGCCACTTGATTCATGCGCTGCACAATGGCGGTCATAGTGCGCTGTGCAGTCAAAGAGCATGCGCGAACCGGTGGGGGCGAGGAGCGACCCGGCAGCGATGGCGAATTTGGCCGTGGCGAGGGCGACGGAGACGTAGAGGCAACGGGCCGACTACGTGGCGGTGGGCGTGCTGCGGAAAGCCACGCCTGAACGGGTCCAGTTTGGATGATTTCGAACAAAACAAAATTTAAATCCAAAAAAAGCGCATGGCTTTCCGCAAAAAACCCCACAAAAAACAATCAATCACCCCTCTGACCCTGCCCACTAAAATAATAAAAAAGGCAAAAAACAACAGAAAGCACAAAAATTTGACTGAGTTGTATTTAAAATTTAAAAAACAACATGTGCGTATGCGAGTGTATGAAAATGTGTGTGTGTGTCTGTATGTTGATTGTTTATGTGTTTTTTTGTCTTTCTTGTCTTTGCTTTTCTTTCTTGTCTTTCGTCACTTTTTCCTTTCTTTTCTTCATTGGCCGCTCACCGATGACGAGCCGCTGTCCTCATTGCGCACAACAACAGTGCCCGGCGCTGCCATGGCCGAAAAAAGCGCACCGTTTGACATGGTGCTGCTGCCGCCGCCGCCGCTGTGCCCTGCGCGGTCAAAATCGTCCTCCTCGGCGTCCTCATCGTTGCTTTGGATGAGCAGGCGCTGCTCATCGCCTGTGAAATGGGGGGGGGGGGCGGTTGATCAATCATTTTACTGTGATCGGGCTTCCGCTCAACTTACCAATGTCGCTAATGTTCACTTGGTCCGGGCGATTGGTCAGTTGTGCCGGCAGTGCGTCATTGTCGGCGCTGTCATTGTTGCTGGGGTTGTTCAAATCGTTTCTGCCTCGGTCGCCGCCGCCAATGATTGTGTCGTTGCTGCTGCTGCTGTGTTGGTGTTGATCATTTGCTTCAACAATGATGGGCGTGTTGAAATTCGGAGAACACACTGGAAAAGGGACAGAAAATTGGATTTTTGAGTCATAAAAATCCCCAAAAAAATCGCAACCCTTTTGCTCACCCGCATTTGTCACCGCCGCAGGCGCCTGTCCGAGCACACGGTGGCGCGACTCGCCGTTGTACAGCAACGTGAAGGGGAAACTCCCCTTCACATTTCCATTTCTCCCTTGTTCACGAACTTTCAGCCGCGTGAATTCGACGATTTGTCCCGGGGAAATGTTGTTCATCCGCGCCACGCATTCTTGCCATCCATGCATTGCCAATTCGTGGTCCATGTTCTGCTGGTCAAAAATCAGCCGAACGTCGAAGCCGCTGATGTCGCTTTGGGTGGTGAATGGGCCGGCAAGCACAACGAGCCCAACAATTCTGCTGTAAATTTGAAAAAAATTAAAATTTAAAAAATTCCATTTTTTGACCCCTTTCCAACTAACTCACTTCATAACCATATCGGCGGTCCATTCCAAAAGGAGCCAATGGATGTTCGAGAATCCGCTCTCTGCAATCGGCGGCACGACCGTCGCGAATTCAGGTTGTTTGCTCGCCATTCGCTGCAATTGCTGCGCATTCACTTGTGCAACAGCCTCACGAACACGGCGCGGCAATGCCTAAATCATGGGAGGGGGGATGTTTTTGCAATTTTTTTGTTGTTCTTACGATTTGTTGCCCCCCCCCTCCCCCGCCCACCGCTTCCCTCATTTTCCACAAAATGTCCACCTCAAGTCCGCCGCCAATGCCAAGGCCGACAGTGCTGCGCAGTGAAAGCGGCTGGCCAACGGCATGCACCATTTCACTTCCGTCCGCCAATGACGACACGCTCCCATTGACACCGCGCTGAAAATTGAAAGCATTTTTTTTGAAAAAGCATTAAAACCGGAAACAGCCCAAAGAAGCCTTTTTTCGCTTCTCCCCCCCCCCCTCCCCCACCCCCCACTCATAAGCCTCGCTCACACTGCTCACACTCCACACCGGCACAGCCGAAACAGCTCCATAAGCCGAGCCAAAAGCACCGCCGCTGCCGTCACCGCTGCCGCCGATTGAGCGCTGCAAAACGGCGCCATTGTGGTTGTTGTTGTTGGCCTGTTTTTCATTTTTTTAATAGCCATCAAACCCCCTCACCCCCAAAAAAACCACAACTGACATTGTTTCCAGCAGCAATTGTCGGCGGTTGGGCCACAGAAATGCCGGCCAAATTGTCCACCCGTGGTGCACGTCCATCCACAGCAACAACACCACGGCCATCCAACATGTGTGGTGCCTGTAAAAAAAATCACAAAAAATAAGAATTTTTACAAAATTCAACCCCCAAATTTGCTGGAAATTAGCCCACTCCCCCGCCTCACATTGTGCTGTGCCATTGCAAAAGTGGCACTGTCAGTGTGTGCCGCGCCACCACCACCAATGGCACCGCTGACTTGCGAAATGCGCGCCTGAAAAGAGCAATGAATAATTTATTTATTAACATTTTTTAAAGTTTTCATTTTCCATTAATTAACCCCATTTCCTCACTTGGTTGTTGTGCCCACTGTTGTTGTTGCGCCGTTGCACAATGTCTTCCTCCCCCACCGCCGCCGCTGGGGTTAGCAGCAGCTCCAACTCGCCGAGCATGACGTTTTGTGGCGGGTGGCGAGAACGGGCCGGCGGACGACCGCTGTTGTTGCTGTTGGCCAAATTGGTGCCGTTGCTGCTACTCCCGCCGCCTTCTCCGCCGCTGATGCTCTCGTGTGGTCGCTTTCGAGGCATTGAAGTTGTTGTTGTTGTTGTGTTGGTTGATGAGCAGGAAATGAGGAGTGCTGTTGGTAAAAGGGAAAAGTTAAATTAATAAAATTTAATGGTAAAATAATGGTACAACAAAAATGCGAGTGATTGTAATGAATAAGAAGAAATGTCCAAGGGGAGGCGGGAAAGGGGGGGATGGGCGGGGATCTCTCAGATTTTCATATCTTTATGCTGATCTTCCCACAAAATATGACATTTATTCAAATTCCAAATGTTTCAACCGTTTTTCCACCATTTTTCCCTGCCCTCCACCCCCTACCTTTTCTTGTCCTTGTACACGTACAGCGCCTTATCCGTTGTTGATCAGCCAGCTCGGCATTTCCACAGCAGCGGCGGGGCGAAGCAGCAGCGAATTCCCCCCCCCCCCATCCGCCACTCCTCGGCCAAAGTCAACGTCGTAGACCAAACGGCGGAGAATGGCAACACACGAAAGAAAGGGGGGGGGACAGAGAGGGAGGGAGGGGCGAACAACCCAAATGTCCAAACGGTTGAGCTGAGGAAGCAATCAATTGCTCAGCACTCGCAGAGAGAATTGGTGATGAACGGACGCCCCCCCCCCCGGCGATGAACGGACGTCCCCCGCCCTCCTCTCTTTTCTCCAAAGATCCGTTAGTGAGTAAGAAAAACAAAATTATTGCAAATATAAGACAGAGAGCAGGGGGGGGGCGGACAGCAAAATAGCAACAAAATAGAACATAATTTTGAGAGGGCCTAGAGGAGAAAAAGTGTAGGCAAAATAGCATAGGAAAACACATAGTCCATCCACACCCCCCTCCCCCCTCAGTCCTCTGAACCCAAAAACAAAAAAAGTCATGTAGGGGCAGCAAAAATTATGCGCTAAACACAACCACCCCACCCGACCCCTCCCCCAACATCAGGCCCGCAGCTGCACAAAACAGAAAAAAAACAAATAGGGGCAGCAAAAAGTTGAGCACCAAAAGGTGCAGCAAAAAAAAGTCAAGTAGGGGCAGTAAAGTGTGCGCGCTATATCTACTAATGGCAAAAAATAAAACTGGGAATAATTTGTAATATTTTATTTTAAAAAAAATTCTGTTGGGGAAATAAATTGGGTAAGGTATTTATAAAAATAAAATAATAATCAAACAACAAAATGAATGACTCACCGCGGATGATAATTGCCCAAGGGCCGAACAGATGGTGTACAGTAAGAAAGTCGAGAAATTCGACAAAAGCGAACAGCAGGGCGAACGCGAGCAATTGGTTTTTCTTGAAAATGTAATAATAATAATTCAGGCCTCATAAATTTTGAAAAATTCATTTTTCTTTTAATTTCGCAATTTTTCGTGCTAAAGATTGGTGACTTTGAAGCCCTTGAAGAAAGAGTTTTGTACTTGAAAATATTGGACACAGAGAACATGTACTTGAAAAAACTGAATTTTCATAAAATAAAGAGAATGTGTACTCGAAAATATTTAATTCCTTAAAATAAAGAGATTTTTTACTTGAAAAATATACAAGTCCGTGAATTTGTTAAAAAATAAAAAGAGAATTTGTACTGAAAAACATTAAAGCCCTTAAAATAAAGAGAATTTGTACTTGAAAATCATTTGTATTTCCATTAAATTCCCATTTTCCTCAAATTTTTCGCGTTTTTTTCCATCTTTTCCTCTGTTTTTTTTTGCTGACCAGGTAAAGCATTGTGCGCGCAAAGTGCAGACCTTTTTGTCACAGTGAACAATTGGACAACAGAATGTAATTTTGGTTTAGATTTCTTTTCTCAAACAGTTTATTCTCCTAATTAATTTATACTTTGTGCCGATAAATCACATTTATGTAAATCAGTCTTCATATTAGCAGACTATCATGGGAAAAATAAAAAATCATTTAAATGAAAAATTTTTTCTCTTAATTATTAAAAAGTTTGAAATTTTTGGCATTTCCGGTCACATTTCAAATTTTTTAACTTTCTGGAAGAGATATTCCAATAAAATAAAGACACTAAATAAAACAATTAAATGTTTCTGTTCCTAAACAAGCATAGAAACAAAAGACATGTTCACCATTTATTTGTGCTTCTCGAAACATATGCAATTTTCATTAATCTCCCACCTTTTTGTCACAGTGAACAATTGGGACAACAGAATGTAATTTGGTTTAGATTTCTTTTCGCAAACAGTTTATTCTCCTAATTAATTTATACTTTGTGCCGATAAATCACATTTATGTAAATCAGTCTTCATATTAGCAGACTATCATGGGAAAAATAAAAAAATCATTTAAATGAAAAATTTTTTCTCTTAATTATTAAAAAAATTGAAATTTTTGGCATTTCCGGTCACATTTCAAATTTTTTAACTTTCTGGAAGAGATATTCCAATAAAATAAAGACACTAAATAAAACAATTAAATGTTTCTGTTCCTAAACAAGCATAGAAACAAAAGACATGTTCACCATTTATTTGTGCTTCTCGAAACATATGCAATTTTCATTAATCTCCCACCTTTTTGTCACAGTGAACAATTGGGACAACAGAATGTAATTTGGTTTAGATTTCTTTTCGCAAACAGTTTATTCTCCTAATTAATTTATACTTTGTGCCGATAAATCACATTTATGTAAATCAGTCTTCATATTAGCAGACTATCATGGGAAAATTAAAAAAATCATTTAAATAAATGAAAAAATTCAACACAGAAAGTCTTTTTTCAGTTTCTTTCTTCAATGCATAAAGCAAAAAATATATTTTTAATTAATTATTTGTCCCATATCTAATGATGAGTATTTAACCAATCTGCGTTCACTCCGCCCCTTGCGTAATTAATGCTGACCAATCAGTATTGACCCCTCACTCCCTTTTTTTGTCTGTACCAGGTTCGCTCCATGCCTCTTCAGCGACGCTGCAGTGAAGGCACTCTCTCGCAGGGCAGAGACGCAGATGGTCTGTCGCAAAGTGAGTGGTCACTGGCTACGCTAGGATGCGTTACCACTCTCTGGTGCAGCAGCGAGTGACCACTGTGTGACCGACCATCTGCGTCTCTGCCCTGCTGCGAGAGAGCGCATTCACTGCAGCTTCTCTGCAGAGGCTATACAGTACCGGACGATACAAAAGGGAGCTCTACCTTAGTTTATACTTTTATACTAAAGTCGAAGCAGCGTAACTGTGTTAACAGTATCTTGAAAAAAGGATAATTTTTTCAGATTGGTTTAAAACAACAAAAAGTACTAAAATTCCAATTTTATTCCATTAAAGGTGATTTAAAAAACCATCAAATAAAAAATTTTGACTTTACTAAAAAACAACTTAAAATTATTGTTCATATCATTTGATAGCCTAAGTTTCCCTGCAAAAATTCAAAAAAAAAATTGTTGACTTTCGAAAAAGCTAAGGCTAAAAAAAATTCGAAAGCCCAGGTCTTTTGAGTTCTTTTGGTCATAACTTTTTTGAAACTTTTCAAAACTTTTTGAAATATTGCAGACTGATAGATGATTAGCTTTTGGTAAACTGAATTTTAACAAATTGATTTTGGCATTTTCATAAAATGTTTTTTTTTACAAGTGTTTATTTATGGGGCATGAATAAACTTGGTAATGTTTAATAATAAATTACTTAAGACATTTAATGCTTATTTGTTTTTCTATTTTCCTTTGTGTCTTTGTTTTTTTTTCACATGTAAACAGACTCATTCATCTGAATAAACAAAACAATTCTGACCTTAAAATATTGATCACAAAAGTCGCAGCATTTGCATTTTCTAAAAATGTTTTCCACATTTTCGAACGTTTTTTACATTTTAAATACCAATTTTTTGAAAATTTTGTTTTATTTAAAAATTTTTTTCTATATTCAAAGAGTCGAAACATAATTTCTGTAATTGAATTCATAAAATTTAAAGCACATTCAATGGCAATCTTTGACAAATTTATTGTTGTTGACGAAAAAGCAATCAATGAATTAACTGTTCAGAACTGTAAAAACTGCTACGGTACATTCCATGATGTGACTCAATTTGCTGCACTGTATATTTAATTTTTTAAATTTTAAATGTAAAAATAGTACTTAAAAAGCAATCAAATTTAATAGCATAATAACCAAGATGATTATTCACTTTACATATTTTAGTGAATTCATCACAGGCTGGGGTACTGCATTACAAGTCAAGGACATTGGCAATGCTTCCAGATCGAATTCGGCGCCATTAGCACAAATTATTCGTTGGAATTGGGGCGAAAATGGGGCACAACAGATTATTCAAGTAATAAAATATAAAGAAATGATCAATAAAAAATTGATTAATCAATAAAATTGTTTTAGACCCATACACTTAACAAGGGCAGTGAAATTAATTACCGTAGCTGTGCCAATGCTTCATCATTTGTAATCTGAATTCTCAAAAAGCGGGAGACAAAAAAGTAAATGTGATTTATAATTAAAAGAGGTCGAAATATCTGATTTTTTGGTTCCCGTTTTTATCAGTAATAAATGCTCAAATAACTTTCTTTAATTAGAATTTCATATTATTTTTGAAAAACTAAGTGAGTGAAGCGCTTTTTACTGATGCATTTTTTGGATGGTCCTCACCATCACTAATTGAATTCATTTTCCGTTTTTTGTTGTTGATATTTTTCCATTTTTAAGTGCGTTTCCGGCACCTTCCAACAGCTCAACGGACGACGATTTGACGGTGAAAATTGGTGACAAACAGGTGAAGCAAAAACAACAACATTAAGCTTACTCCCCTCTGTTTTTCACCAACTGTTTTTTCTAGGAAAAAACCAATTTTTCGGTACATGAAATTTAGATACTAATTTATGCATGGCTACTGTACTTTAAGGCCTGTTCTGTCAAATCTATCACAAAAATTCGTCCGCAAATGTCCAGGAATTGTAATTAGAAAATGAGGCGGGAGGGGGGGGGGGGGGGGGGGGGGGGGGGGGGGGGGGAGGGAGGGCTCGACTATAGACAGGGCTTAATCACAAACAAATGGTCTTGACCAGGTCACTAATAAACCTTGGTCAGTCACTGAAAACCTGGCTTAGATCACTGTTAATTCTTGATACTGATAAAACTTGCTCATATCACTGACAAATGGATTTGATCAAATTGATTTTGGCATTTTCATAAAATGTTTTTTTTTACAAATTTATTAAAAGTGGGGGAAAATGGCATTTTAAGTGAGCCCACGTTACAACTAGAGCTCCAATTTAGGCTTTAAAAACCGCTAAAATAAGTAGGAACCAAATTTTTAATTCTTGATAGCATTCGATAGCCCTAAGTGTTTTCTATTATTCAGCAAAAATTTCAAAAAATATTATTAAGCAAAAGTTATGACAAAAAATGTTTAAAAAACTTGGTTTTTGAGTTTCTTATGTCCTAACTATTTTCACTCTATAAAATGTTTCAAAAATCTCATCGAATTCATCAACATTTTGAAAAGTGGAGACGATAAGTACAATACATGTGATTAGACCAGTGATAGATTAAATGCCATTTGTAACGGTCAGTCACAGATTATACGAAATCTTTTTCAAATTTCTTTTTTATTTATTAGAGCACGACTAAAAAGGCATCAAAAATCGCGAAAAGGTCACTATAAAAGGCACCAAGAAATTGAAAAAAAGGCAAAAAAATCCCAAAAAGGCATTTAAAGTTTTTTATTTATGGATTTTTAGGGAGAAAACTCGTATAACATAATCAAATAAATTAATTTTGGTCATTTAAATGAGTATTAAATATTTTATAATTAATCGAATAAGGAAAATTTTTAAAGCAAATTTTTTTATCAAAAAAACAAAAATGAAATTTTGCGATTAATTTTTGAGAAAATCTTTTTAGGGGTATTATTTTCTGAAAATTTTCGGGTCATTTCTTAGGGGTGTATTTTACCCGATTTTATTGTATTTTCAATGGAATAGGCATATGCCTCAAAAATCGGACTCTAGTTATTAAACATAATTATTGTCTAGCACAAAAAAAGGTTGTCAGAATCGTTTTTAGCGCAAAAAATTAGCAAAAAAAAATTATTTCAAAATTTCAGGTGGTGAAAAAAGTTCCCTAATTTTTAATGTCTCCAAAAATCGTCAAAACTCTGTCCTCTGGACAGTGTTCAATGGTTTTCTTATAAGAAAAAAGTTGAATTTATAAAATTTGTTTTTACGACTTAGTCTAAATGAACAAATATCCACTCCCATTAATTCGTTACCAAAATATTTATTTTTATTTAATTAAATAAAAAAATTAAATTTTCAACAGAAATAAATTAAAATGGAAATCTTTGACGAATTTATTGTTGTTGATGAAAAAGCGATCAGTGTAACAGTCCAAGATTGTGGCAACTGCATCTGTACATTTCGTGATGTGACACAATTTGCTGCACTGTAAATTCATTTTTTTAAATTTAAAAATATAAAATAATATTTAAAAATCAATCAAAATTAATAATTAGCCAACATGCTTTTTTCTATATAAATCAATCACATACAAATTTTTAGTGAATTTGTGACAAGCTCTGGTCCCACATTGAAAATCAAGGACATTGGCAATGCTTCTTCTTCCAAGCCGAATGTGCCGGTGATTCCGTTGGCACAAATTGTCAGTTGGAAATGGGACGAAAAAGGGGCACAATGGATCGTTGCAGTAAGAAATTTAAAGAAAATTATCAAAATTTAATAAAAATGATTAACAAAAATTATTTAGAACTATACACTCAACAAGGGCAGTGAAGTTAATTACATCATCAGTGCCGATGCCAATGATTCTCCTTCATTTGTAATACGAATTCTCAAAAAGCAGGAGAAAAAGCCAGATCAAAAAAAGTAAATATGGCAATAATTGACAGTGGTCGAAATAGTCCGATTTTATCACTAAAAATGCTCTAATATGTGTCTAATTGTTCTCAATTAGCATGCAAAATTTAAAAAATGATATTAGATTGAAGAAAATGATCACTAATGGATGATTTAATGTTCCTTTTGTTATTTTGTTCCATTTTTAAGTGCATTTCCGGCGCCTTCCAGCAGCTCAATGGACGACGATTTGACGGTGAAAATTGGTGACAAACAGGTGATGAAGCAACAACATTAAGCTTACTCTTGCCCTCCCTCTCTGCTTTTACTGTTTTTTCATGGAAACAAAATCTATATACACGCAAATGTCCGGGATGTGTATAAATTTGACCCAAAGTTTTCTAATTTTCCAAAATTAGATATTAAAAGACCAAATTTCTTTTTTTTCTACGGCGCTGAAAATTTTAGGGGCCTGTTAATCATATCACTGATAATTCCTGGTACTGATATATCTTGGTCAGACCACTGATGAATCTTTGTCAGATCACTAATAATAATTTTGGTCGTATAACTTTTCATTAATTTTGGTTAGATCACGATAAGTTTTGCTTAGATCACTGACAAATCTCGGTTAGATTGTTGATAAATCTTACTTAGATCATTGATTAATGATTAGTCTTGGTCATATTTCTGATAATTCTTGGTCTAATCACTAACAGTTTGACCAGATCACTAGTAAATCCCGGTCAGATCACTATTAATTAATTTTTTTGATCAGGTCGCTGTGTCCGCCCATTGGCTGTCGTCCGTTTCCCCAGTGATCAGTCGTATGCTCAGCGTGGAGATGAAGGAGAAGCAGCAGCGAATGATCACTTTGGACGAATTGGACGTGGACATGGACCAATTCATGGAGTTTTTGGAGACCATCACTTATCTGAACAGACCTTTTCTGCCCAACCGTAAGTCCATGATATTGTACTTATTCTACTATATCCCCTTGAAAAATTTCTCTCCGCTTTTTATGGGATTAAAATTATGATATTTTTATTTTTATTTTAAAAAAAATATGGATTTCCAATTTTTAGCCAAAAATGTGTTGGTGCTGCTCAAATTGGCCGATTAGTTTCAGGTGGATGTCCTTGCAAATATTTAAAAAAAAAAGAAAATTTTGGCACATTTTTTAACAAATTAGCTAAATTCACCATAAATTCTCTTTTTTTAATTAGAAAAATCACCAAATTTTTTTGCCAAAAATATTTTTCTTTTGTGGCTCCTAAGTTTGTTCAAATTTTATTTATTTATTTCTGTTTTCAGGTGGCCGCGTTGAAGTCGCGCTGCGAAATTTCAAATTAACTTTTAGAATTATTTTTTGCATTTGGATGTTAAAAAATTGCGTGCCTTTTTCAATGCCAACCATCAACAGTTTTTTCCTATTATCAGCAAGGAATTTTTGTACAATTTATCTGTACGAGCGATGGCCGGGCTTTGATCAAATTGATTTGATTTTGGCACTTTCATAAAATGTTTTTTTTTTGTTACGAAATTTCTTCATTTTTAACGGGAGAATTGTTATTTTTTCTGATTTGGATTAAAAGTTTTTGTTATAATGAATTTATCAAGTAAAGTTTTATCAAGCATTTGAAAAAATATGCTTGCTTTTAATAGTAAAAGAAAAATAATAGTTTTTAATTAAAAATGAAGGGACTTTTAGCATTTTTAAATTAATCAATTAGTTTTCTGTTTTCCTTCATGTCTTTTGTTCTTTACACATGTAAACAAATTCATACATCTGATTAGGGTCATTTTCTTCTCTAATTTTGGGTGCTAATTTTAGCTTTAATGAGATTAAATTATCAGTTTCTAAAGCAATTAATCTTTTTCCTTCAATGTCTTTTGTTCTTCTTCACACTAGAGAAAGGCAAATCAACATTTTTCTCTTAGCGAACATTGTTTTAATAAATATCAACATTGACGTTGATATTTATTTAATATCAACATACATTATGCCATCAACATAATTTCAACGTTATTTTTAAAATTGGGATAATTTTTTTAAATTTAAAGCAATTTTTTTCAAATGACTTTTGGCGGAAAAATAAAGTGGGGAGAGAGATAACAGAAAAGTGAGAGGGTGTTATATTCAGCCCCAGTCATACAAAAGCATTTTTGGTTAAGAAGAATAAAGAAAAATTAATTAAAAAGAGAGTGAGATGGGAAGAGATTAAAGACAGAGAGAGAACAGAAAACATAGTGAGAAATCTGCGTCTCTTACCAAAAGAATCAGCGAAGAAGAGACATGAACTCCCTTCCCATTGCGCTCTTTATTGGAATTATTTTCTCTACCCTCCTTCATCAAAAATGTTTTGTATGACTGGGACTGAGATCCAGCACTCTCTCATTTTTGCGTTATCTCTCGCAATAAAATTATATACCGCTCATTTAAATTTTAAAAAATTAGCGCAATTTTTAAAAATTACGTTGATATTTGCGTTGATGCCAGAATGTTAGTTGATTTAATTAAATACAACATTTAAATTGATACCCCGCAAAAACTAATAAAAAGGTTGATTTGCCATTCTCTACTTCACACATGTAAACAAATCATTTGAATAAACAACGATTTCTGACTTTAAAAATATTGATCATTTGGTCGCATTTGCATCTTTCAAAAAATATTTTCCATATTTTTAGGTTTTTTCTCTTTTTAATTGTGCCAAATTTTCTTTGAAATTTGTATGGTTTTTAAGAAAAAAATTTTCCAAAATTCACAGCCTGAAATTGCCAACATTTTTTATCTTAATATGAAAATAAATAAAAGTATAAGAAAATTATAAAGCATTGAACATGCTATGTTTTTTACAATGGTCATGCATATATAATAGAGATCGTCCTGGACCTGAATCAAAATCCAGGTCCAGGCCATTTTTCGGCAACCTGGATTTTCCTGGATTTTTGTCCAGGGAATCCAGGTCCAAGATGGAATCCAGATCCATGTTACCTTTTTTACGACTATGTACAAATGCATAAATAATACCTATCACTTCCTTAGTTTCCAAAATATTTGTTTTTATTAATTAAGTAAAAATATTTTTAAATTTTTCATAAATTCAACGCACTTTCAATGGCAATCTTTGACGAATTTATTGTTGTTGACGAAAAAGTGATGAGTGAATTCTCTGTTGGCATCTATTCATTTCGTGATGTGACCCAATTTGCTGCACTGTAATTTAATTTTATTTTAATTTTAAAATATAAAAATAATTTAGTCAATTTATGATTGATACCAAACGCTTTGGCATCATCGAATTGAAAATCAAGGACATTGGCAATGCTTCCAAGCCAAATGAGGAGGAGCCATTGGCACAAATTGTCCATTGGATTTGGGATTGGGCACAACAGATCAATGAAGTATTAAAGAAATGCTCAAATTTATAATTTAATTAATTAATATTATTTTAGATCTTTACACTCAAAAAGGGCAGTGAAATTAGTTTCAACATTTGTGCCAATGATTCTGCTTCATTTGTTATTCGAATTCTCAAAAAGCGGGAGAAAAAGTAAATTTGGTAATTAATAATAATCCCGGCGGCGCCTTTTGGCACGACCGGGCCAACATTTTACCCTTTTTTTTTTTTTTGTAAAATTTTGGCCTAAAAATGGTATGATTTTTTTTTTTTTTTTTTTTTTGCTCTCCGCGCTTAAATTTTTTAGGTCTTCTGATTCCCCCCTCCGAAATGGGCTTATTGTTAGTCAAAATGACCAGATTTTTGGGTTCGGATTCGAATTTTCTATGGCATTTTTGCTTAAGGATTTTACGAAAAAAAACGTAAATTTTAAAGAACCAGAAAAATAAGATCCTGGTTGGAGTTGCGAGTGCGGATTTCCTCCGGTCATTAAACATAATTATATTTTATTTATTGTTTCCCGCCGATTAAGTGCGTTCCCGGCGCCTTCCAACAGCTTAACTGATGACAATGTGATGGTGAAAATTGGTGACAAACAGGTGAAACACAGAAAGAGCACAATGGCATTCCTCACTGCCCCAATTTATTTAAATAAGGCAGATCACTGATAAAATTGGGCATTCCTATGCTAAGATTTGATAGATAAGTGATAAAGTTTGATCAGGGCACTGTATATCTTGGTTAGATTGCTGATAAATTTGGCTCAGATCACTTATAGTAATCTTAATATAAATCGTTGTCAGATCACTGTTAATCCATCTCGATCAGATCACTAATAAATCTTGGTCAGATCACTAGTAAATCCCAGTCAGATCACTGTTAATTAAACCATTCTGATCACATTGATTAGATCAATGATATTTTGATCAATATGATGAATTTAATCAGTACTGATGCTCAGCGTGGAGATGAGAGAGAAGCAGCAGGGAATGATCACTTTGAACGAATTGGGCGTGGACATGGATCAATTCAAGCAGTTTTTGGAGGCCATCACTTATCTGACAATGAGCGAACCTTTTCTGCCCAACCGTAATTCTATGATACCGTATTTGTCCTACTATATCCTCTGAGGAATTGAAAATATTTTTTTTAATTGGATTTTCAATTTTAGCCAAAAATATGTTGGTGCTGCTCAAATTGGCCGACTACTTCCAGGTGGATGCCATTCAAAAAGTTCAAAAAAAGAAAGAAAATTTGGCACATTTTTTAACAAATTTAGCTAAATTCACTATAATTCTCTTTTTTTTTTTTTAAATCATTATTTTTTTGGTCAAAAATATTTTTCTTTCGTCGCTCCAAAGTTTGTACAAATTTTATTTATTTGTTTCTGTTTTCAGGTGACCGCGTTGAAGTCGTGCTGTGAAACGCATCTGATCAATTGCGTGAAAATTCCGCTGATCGACCGTTTCCTTCTGATTGATCGATACGGACTCAACAATTTTAAAGTGATTACTATCAAATATTTATTTATTTAATTAATTTTTAATGATTTTTCAATTATTTTCAATTATAGAATTCTTTTTCCATTTGGATGTCAACAAATTGCGTGCCTTTTTCGCTGTGAACCATCAACTATTTTTGCCTATTATCCGCAAAGAATTTTTGTACGCTTTGTCTGTCCGAGCATTGGCCGGGCTTTGATCAATTTGATTTTGGCATTTCATAAATGTTTTTTTGTACGAAATTTCTTCATTTTCAATGGGAGAATTGTTGTTGTTATTTATAGTGGATTAAAAGTGTTTATATTATATTAGTGGCATTTCCAATTCTTTAGTGAATGTTTTTACATTTTTTAGAACAAATAAAGTGGGTGAAATGGCATTTTACGGTAACTTTTTTGAGCCAAAAGTTACAACCGATCAAAATTGGCATTTTACAAGAGTTGGGCTAGGGAAGTTTTGCCAGATCCGCCGTAGTATACCTATTCCGGATATGCACCAATAAATAACTATCACTTGTTCAGCTGCTGGTCGCTGTCCAAAGCCTTTGCAGGCATTACACTCAAAAATGCCTTGGCGTTCAAATTTTACTTATATTTATTAAAATTAATTATTTTTTCACATATTTATTTGTAATTTCCGTTTATTTTTAATTAAAAATATTTTTTTTATTTAAAAATAAATTTTTAATATTACAGTTAATTTTTAATTTTTTTTTTTGTGTACATAAAAACGGTGCGCCAGGAACCTATATTTAAAATAGAGACCGGTGGGAGCGGGAGTCCCGCGGGAGTTTACGGGAGTCCCGCTCCCGACTCCCGCTTTTTTCGGTGAACGGGATTTTTTTACGTGAGCGGGAGTTTTACGGGATTCCCGCTCCCGCTCCCGGAAAAACTTGAACTCCCGCTCCCGTAAATTATTTTTTACCGGTCTCTAATATAAAACGACTTTTTTCATTTTTTTTTGTTTTTTTTTAAATTTTTTTATTTTTAATATATTTTTTAGGTATAAAAAATATTTTTTATTTTTTTCCTTACCTGAAAAAGGATTTGAATTCTTTAAAATTCAATTTTGACAATTTTTGAACAAATTCGTTAAATTCTAGAGTTGAGCGGGACTGGGAATTTTGGGCAAAACCGGGACTTCGGTACTCAGTTGTCCGTGTCTTGGTCCCGGTCCTGACGAGTCCTATTAAATATCCATTGTCATTTTAAATAACAATTAAAAATATTTTGGAATTTTTTTTCAACAGAAATAAATTAAAAGCATGGAAATCTTTGACGAATTTATTGTTGTTGACGAATTCACAGAAGTCAATTAAGTACCACATCGCTGTCCAAAGCAATCACAACTGCTGCTGTTCATTTCGTGATGTGTTCCAATTTGCTGCACTGTAATTTCATTTTTTTTTTTAAATTTTGTTTCTAAAGAGGGGATCACGTGGCATTTCGTACAATCGGTAGTTTTACAAAGGCTTAGAATAGGCATAAACTTTCGGATTAAGCTTTTGCTTCAGCCTAGTCTTAGGCCTAATGTAAAGCTTGCTTAGGCTTAGGTTTAAGCATAGGCTTAGGCATTATTTTGTAAAAATTGATATTGTACGAACTGCTATTGACCCGAATTTCCTGCTGGACAAAAAGCCAGGTCCAGGAAAAATCCAGGTTGCCAAAAATCACCTGGACATGGACATGGATCAAGAAAAAACTCAGGCCTGGATCCAGGTCTAGGTTGATTCTCTATTCGTAATCCAATTATTATTTTTAAATTATTTTGAATTTATTATTTTTAAAACATTTTGAATTCTCTTAAACATTTAGTCAATTTATGCTTGTCAATGTGAACACATTGAGAGTCACGGACATTGGCAATGTTTTCTTCAAAGCCAAATGTGCCGGCGCTGCCATTGGCACAAATTGTCCGTTGGGATTGGGACAAAAATGGGGCACAACGGATTATTCAAGTAATTTAATAAAATATAAAGAAATATTTGAAATGAATTACCTAATTAAATTATTTTAGACCCATACACTTAACAAAGGCACCGAAATTAATTGTGCTGGTGCCAATGCTTCATCAATTGTTATCCGAATTCTCAAAAAGCGGGAGAAGAAGCAGTCCGATGAATAGTAATGTTTACAATTGTGTTCCAAAATTAAGTTTTTGGGTTGGCTTCGAATTTTCGACCTTTGAGATTTCCAGAAAACCCGGCGGTTTTAAAAAGCCCGGTCAGAGTTAAGAGTGCTGATCCTCCGATCACTAAACTAAACTTTTTGTCGGTCCCCCATTAAGTTCGTTCCCGGCGCCTTACAGCAGCTCAACTGATCACGACGAATTGACAGTGAAAATTGACGACAAACAGGTGAAAAACAGAAAGAGATTTGATAAATCACTGATAATTCTTGATCAGACCAATGACCAAATGTGATCAGACATTGAGCCTTGAGATTAAACTTGGCAAGATTACTGATAAGTTAAACCGGATCACTTTTAAATCTTGGTCAGATCACTAGTCAAGCCCCGTCAGATCACTGATAAAATGATTTTGATCAGATCGCTGTGTCTGCCCATTGGCTGATGTCCGTTTCCCCGGTGATCAGTCGCATGCTCAGCGTGGAGATGAGAGAGAAGCAGCAGGGAATGATCACTTTGAACGAATTGGGCGTGGACATGGATCAATTCAAGGAATTTTTGGAGTCCATCACTTATCTGACAACGAGCGAACCTTTTCTGCCCAACCGTAATTCTATGATACCGTATTTGTCCTACTATATCCTCTGAGGAATTGAAAATATTTTTTTTAATTGGATTTTCAATTTTAGCCAAAAATATGTTGGTGCTGCTCAAATTGGCCGACTACTTCCAGGTGAGTACCCTTATTACTTATCACTAGAGATCGGCCTGAACCTGGATCCAGGCCTGGATTTTTCCTGGATCCAGGTCCAGGCCTTTTTCGGCATCCTGGACCTGGATTTTCCTGGATTTTTCCAGGAAATAAAGGTCCAGCATCGAATCCAGGTCCAGGCTTTTTTCAAAACACCGATCTCTACTTATTGACACATTAGCACACAATTATTTTTTCTGTCGGATCATATACATTTAAAAGAGTAATGGCCAGAAAGAACTCAAAATTTTTTTTGAACATTTTTGGTCATATATTTTTTCAAATATAATGACATTTTTTTAAATTTTTTAGACTAACGGCGAAATTAATGGCCATTAAATGTCCCAAATTTGCTAATTAATTTGACATTTTTAATAAAAATGTCGCTTCGCTTTGAGGTGACCGCGTTGTGTTATATGATTTAATTATATTAATTTTTGGCATTTTGTTTGTGTGCATGTCTGTTGTTGTCTCTCCTTTTGTCTTATTGATTTATAACTGACTTATCCCTTTTTCCCTCATTTTTCATTCAGTTCAGTTGTTAGTTGGGTGCTACGACAATTGCGGACGACAATTGCGGACGACAATTGCGGACCTTACATTTGCGGACGACAATTGCGGACGACAATTGCGGACCGTACATTTGCGGACCGTACATTTGCGGACGACAATTACGGACCGTACATTTGCGGACCGTACTTTTGCCAAAAAAATTAACTGGAAGGGTGGGCCTCGTCAGTACGATCCCTTCCGTATTACAAATTCAAAAACCTAAGTGTGTTTCGGCCCTTCCGTAGACACACTAAATAAGAAAGCTCACAGCAATAAATTAATAACTAAGAAATAGAAAGCACAAATTAAGGAGAAAAAAGCAAAGCATAGGATGATAAAGCTATAATATGTTTAGTTTATTGGCTTGCTGAAGGCCCAACAACAGCTTCTACGATATCACAAAAAATTATTGGCCCCAATTATCGATGTCGTTTCCCGCTAATCTATATTGTAAAGCTCTAAGATGGTCTAAATACTGTTGATCGGTCGGTTCTTCAATCTCATCGAATACCATTACCATTCGTTTAATTGCTGCATCATTTTCTCTATACTTTTTTGCTCTTGGTCGAAGATTTATCCTCCGTGTGTTGTCAACTTCATATTCTCTTAATCTATCTGTTGCAATTCTGTCTTTGCTTTTTAAGACATTAATGAGCCTTTAAGAAATTTTTACATTATAAAATGTAAGCGCTTGCAAAACTAGCTGTTTCAATTAAAACATTTATGGTATAAAAAGAATGAATTTTTTGCTAGAATCCAAAGACTTCAATTATTCATATTTATTTTCAATGATTGAAGACATAACCAGACGGAGCCATGTTAAGGAAATTTGCTTTTACAGTAAGAAAATTTGCAATAATTTAATTTAAATAAGTAATTTAGCTAAAGATGGTGGGGATAGAAAAATTGGACGATCACGAAAAGCAATGGCTATAGTGCTTATGTATGGTTTGATGAATGGAAAAAGTCTTGAGTTATTTTTGTGTTCATAAGTTGTGTTTGTAGAAGCTGTTGTTGGGCCTTCAGCAAGCCAATAAACTAAACATATTATAGCTTTATCATCCTATGCTTTGCTTTTTTCTCCTTAATTTGTGCTTTCTATTTGTTAGTTATTAATTTATTGCTGTGAGCTTTCTTATTTAGTGTGTCTACGGAAGGGCCGAAACACACTTAGGTTTTTGAATTTGTAATACGGAAGGGATCGTACTGACGAGGCCCACCCTTCCAGTTAATTTTTTGGCAAAAGTACGGTCCGCAAATGTACGGTCCGCAATTGTCGTCCGCAAATGTACGGTCCGCAAATGTACGGTCCGCAATTGTCGTCCGCAATTGTCCGGTCCGCAATTGTCGTACCGCCGTTAGTTGGTCTCCTTCTTTTGGTGTGTTTGTCTGCTGTCATTATTTGGTTGACTTCGGATTAATTCTATTGTGTTGTGCTTTTATTTGAATTAAAGTGTGAAGTTGTTGTGGATTGAGTTAGTGTTAAGCGGTAGAAAGCTGCTTTTTTATTACGGCGTTGAAGTCGTGCTGTGAAACGCATCTGATCAATTGCGTTGAAATTCCGCTGATCGACCGTTTCCTTTTGATCGACCGCTTCGGACTTGACCATTTGAAAGTGATTATAAATATTTTTAATATTTTTTTAAAATAATTTTTTAATTAATTTTTAGAATTACTTTCTTAATTTGGATGTCAACAAATTGCGTGCCTTTTTCGCTGCGAACCATGATCAGTTTTTGCCAATTATCAGCAAAGAATTTTTGTGCGCTTTGTCTGTCCGAGGAATGGCCGGGCTTTGATCAAATTTATTTGGCATTTTCATATATCTTTTTTTTGGTTTTGGCATTTTCATGAATGTTTATTTTTTGTTACGAAATTTCTTCATTTTTTATGAGAGAATTGTTATTTATTCTGTTTGGATTAAAAGTTTTTGTTATAATGAATTTATCAAATAAGCTTTTATCAAACATTTAAGAACAATTTTGCTTTTAAAACTAAACAAAAAAAACAATTAATTAAAAAGGGTAATTAGGAGCATTTTTTGCTCAATTTTTGATGCTAACTGGCGATACAAAGCGGAGGTTGCAGGTAGTCAGTCAATTAGTGGGGTCAATTAGTCACGCGTTTTTCCATTATTAAGTCAATTAATGATGGTATGAATAAATTTGTTGACTGTTTAGTTATCAGGTACTCATTCAGCCGCTTCCCCGCCTCACTCTTATGGGGCAGAGATGGCACGGATTTCCGATTCCCGACTTCCGATGTCCGAAAAATTTTTGGGGCTTCCTTAAATTTTTTATTCCCCAAATTCCGATTTCCAAAAGATTTTAGGTCTCGGAATGTCTTCCCTGGTATAGGGCCTTCGGCCCCCTCATTCGCTTCCCCCCCCCTTCCCCTCTCCCTCATTTACTAATTGTCCTGCGTTTAAGGTACTCACTCGGCCGCTTCGCGGCCTCATAGGGCGGGGGAGGGGGGCCTTCGACCCCCAATCCAAGCCAATCAATGCCATCCTTCTCATTTTCCACTGTTATCATGCCGTGCCATTCTCTCTCATCTCCCCTCTGTCTCTGTTGCATTTGCCATCCATTTCTCTGTCTTGCCGTTATTACCCCTCATCCCATCCAAAGTCCATCCCCAATTATGCCATTATATATAAGTCCACTAAATTTCCCCCTCGGGGGCTGCGAGATGTCTGCAGTGGGTCAGTCTGTCTGCTCAGTGCTGTTCTTTGCCCTTGGGCATCAATCCTTTCCCAAAAACCAATTGCACTGACCCACCCAAAATGCACTGCTGAGGTTGTTGTTGACTCAAATTTATGCCCGGCTATAACATTTAATTATTTGTCAATGCTTTTCCTACCATAAATTCCTCTCTCTCTCTCTCTCTTAAAATGGTAATTTGGAATGGCTTAAAGCCTTAAACCCGCCGGGGAGGGGGACACATCGTGGTGAGCCGAAGTGACCAAAGTATCAATGTTCGTAATAATTAATTTAATTATTATTCTAATTTTTATTTGCTAGATAATTAATTATAATTTAGCTTAAACTTAGTCAAATGAAATTTAGTATTGAGCAACAGCTCCAAGTATCATCTATACTATTTATATAAATTGTAAAAAAATTAGTAAAAATTTACAAAAATTTGTAACTAAAAACTCTCGAAAAATTACGAATCAACCATGTTGACACTAACTTTTTTGAAATTCAATAAATTTTATCAAAATTTAACTGAATAATAGAGAAATTTTTGGGCTATTTAAATATATAAACATAAATAAAATTGGTCGTTTCAGAAAAAATTTATGAATGAATTGATAGTGTAATATTTTTATGGTAATCCAAAAAATTTAAGGTCGTTTAAATGCATCAAAATTGTTCAAACATTAATTAAGACATAAATGAAAAGATTGCCCAAAGATTTCTTTATTATTGAGTTAAATTTTCAAAAAAAAATTTATGAATTTCAAAAAATTAGGGTCAAAATTGTTGAGTCTAAATTTTTTGTGCTTTTTTGGTTACAATTTTTTATAATTTTTTGCTAGATTTTTTAAAAATTATAATCAGGGCTGCAAAAAATATGCACAAAAAGTGGCCAAAATATACGCATAAATATGCAAATAAAGTCGTGAAATATGCACTAAATATGCACAAAAATCGCAAAATATGCACCAAATATGCACAAAAAACTTGAAAATTAGGGGTGCAAATTAACTTTAAAAATTTTTTTTCATTAGTACACTTGACAATGAGCTACAGTTCTTTTATAAAATTCTCTTAATATTGACATTTTTAAATCAAAAATTTTGTCATGAAAAAAAAAAAAATTTGGGGGAAGAATTTTTGAGAAAATTTTCCAATTCTTAGTGGTGTGTTTTTTAAAAATTTTCGGTCGATTCTTAGGGGTGTATTTTCCGTTTTTATTGCATTTTTGTTAACAAATTTTCCAGAAAATGGCAAAATATGCATAAAAATGCAGAAAAACCCAAAATATGCAAAATATGCATAAAGGCCCAAAATATGCAAAAATATGCAAATAAAAGTCCCGATTTTTATAAGCAAACACAAAAAAGAAAGTGTTTTTCCTACTATTTAGAGCATGGAGAAGCCAGGAAAAAAATATGCTTTTGCATATTTTTTGCAGCCCTGATTATAATATATTAGAGGATTTCGTAGAGCTACCTTCCAAGAGCAAGATTGATTAATTTTATTAAGTTTAAGCTAAATTATGATTAATTATTTAGCAAATAAAATTGAAATAATAATTAAATTTAAATATTACGAACATTATTGATACCATCAATATTGATATCACAATGATCGCAGCATTTGCATTTTCTAAAAATGTTTTCCACATTTTTGAACGTTTTTTACATTTTAAATACCAAAAAAGTTTTTGAAAATTTTGTTTTGTTTTAATTTTTTTTTTCTATATTTAAAGAATTCCGTTAATTGAATTCATAAAATTCGATTTTAAAGCAATTAAATGGAAATATTTGACGAATTTATGTATTATTGTTTACGAACAAGTGAACAGCCAATTAACAGTACCACAAAACGGTGACGACTACAAATTGTCATTTCGTGAACAGATCCAATTTGCTAAACTGTAATTTTGATTTTTTTTTTAATTTAAAAATATTTTAAAAGAATATTTAAAAAGCAACAAAATTTTGATAGCATATAATTAAGCGGTCCACTCCGTTTCGGCGCCGGTCGTTTCGGCCGAAGCCCAGTTTTTGGACTATAACTTTTTTGGTATCATTCAAAAGCCCTAAGGGTTCACTATTAGCCTGCAAAGTTTCAAAAAATTTCATTAAGGTTTAAAAAAATTATAGCTAGAAATTTTTTTAAGTTTTTTTACCATAACTTTTTTGAACCTTAACAAAATTTTTTGAAACTTTGCAGGCTAATAGAGAATACTTAGGGCTTTCTAATGTTATAATATTTTTAAATTTGGTTGACAAAGAAAAAAGTTATAGTCCAAAAACTGGGCTGGCGCCGAAACGCGTGGGTCCCTAATTAAGCCAACATGCTTTTTTCTATATAAATTAATCATTTATATATTTTAGTGAATTTATGATAAGCGATTATCTCGCATTGAAAATCAAGGACATTGGCAATGCTTCTTCTTCCAATCCGAATTCGGAGCCATTGGCACAAATTGTCAGTTGGAAATGGGACCAAAATGGGGCACAACAAATCATTAGTGTAAGTTTAAAGAAATGATCAAATAAAAATGAATTAATAATCAATTAAATCGTTTAGACCCATACATTAAACAAGGGCAGTGAAGTTAATTACAACAGTATTGCTAATGATTCATCAATTGTTATTCGAATTCTCAAAAAGCGGAGACAAAAAAGTAAATGTGATTTATAATTAAAAGAGGTCGACATTTTTCAGTAAAAAATGCTCTAATAATGCAGTGTTTTTTTACGTGATAAGAAATTTTAAGCAAAAATTGGCAGACAAAGAAATGCCAACTTTCTTTAATTTCGAATTTCATATATTTTTGAAAAACCAAGTGATTGAAGGGCTTTTTACTGATGCATTTTCGGAATGAGTCTCGATTATCCCGATCACTAATTGACTTCATTTTCCGTTTTTTGTTATTTTTCCCCATTTTTTTAAGTGCGTTCCCGGCACCTTCCAGCAGCTCACCCGACGACGTTTTGATTGTGAAAATTGGTGAAAAACAGGTGATGAAGCAACAACAGAAACAACACAGCCTACCCATTCCCATTTTTAAGCAACTGATTTTTCATGGAAAAATCAAATTTTTAAAACAAAACATTTGAAAACAATTATCGCCTGCCTGCCGTAGTTTAAGGCCTACCCTGCCAAATTAAAGTTCACAAAAATTCGTCCGCAAATGTCCAGGATTTTTAATTAGAAAATGAGGCGGGAGGGGGGAGGGCTCGACTTTATAGGCGGGGCGTAATCACTGACAAATGATTTTGATCAGATCACTAATAATTCCCGGCCAGATCACTGTCAAATGGTTCTGATCAGATCGCTGTGTCCGCCCATTGGCTGATGTCCGTTTCCCCAGTGATCAGTCGTATGCTCAGCGTGGAGATGAAGGAGAAGCAGCAGCGAATGATCACTTTGGACGAATTGGGCGTGGACATGGACACCAATTCATCGAGTTTTTGGAGACCATCACTTATCTGAACAGACCTTTTCTGCCCAACCGTAAGTCCATGATACTGTATTTAAGCAACTTTACCCCTATGAAAATTTACTCTCCCCTTTTTATGGGTAGAAAATATGAAACTTTTCAAATTTTTTAACTGATTCCCAATTTTTAGCCAAAAATGTGCTTATGCTGCTCAAATTGGCCGACTATTTCCAGCAGGTGGGTGCCTTGATCACTTATCAAATCCTCATTTAATGTTTAATTTTTCTCTATCAGCCTGTAAAATTTTTATGATCAAAACTATTAAAAAAAATTGTGTTTTTTTCTAATTTTTTTTTTGTAACCTAATTAAAAATTCTTTAAAATTTGGTAGGCTAATAGAGAACTTTAATGGCCATAAATGACCCCAAATTTGCTAATGAATGCTAATAAAAGTACCGCTTCGCTTTATTGAAGTCGCGCTGCGAAACGCATCTGATCAATTGCGTTGAAATTCCGCTGATCGACCGTTTCCTTCTGATTGAACGCTTTGAACTCGACAATTTAAAAGTGATTATTTTTAATTAATTTAACATTTAATTTTCAATTTTTAGTATTATTTTTTGGATTTGAATATTGACAAATTGCGTGCCTTTTTCAAGGCCAACCATGAACAAGTCTTTCCTGTTATCAGCAGAGTGCCTCCGACTTTGTGCATGAATGTTAAATTTTGATTGTGGCCAACTGACTTTGATCATTTTATTTTTTTCTGATTTCGCTTAAAGTTTCCTATTATTCTATGAACATTAAGGCATTTTTTGTGCATTTGTTACCGTAATGAACAAATAGTCGTTTTGCGGCACTTCGTTAAAACTAATTTTGTCATTTTAATAAGCCGGGCTTTGATTAAATTGATTTTGGCATTTTCAATTATTTTTACGAAATTAATTTTCGAATGAGAAATTGTTTTATTTTTTTCTGATCTGGATTAAAAGTATTTGTTATACTGATTGTAGGCAGCAGGGATAAATATCTACACCTAAACCATCATATAATTTCATATAGAAAAAATTATTTCTTTTAGATCGTTTTTCTATTTTTCGCGCACTTTTTGGCACATTGATCAATCATCATGCCAATTGAATGCCCGATCCATTCACTCTAATTTGTAAGTGCCTAATTCATTCATTATCCCTTCACCTTACACAAATTTAGTTTTTACCTAATTATGGATTTATTTTTAAAATTTTTAAGAGAGAAATTTAGTGTTTAATTTATCGATCCCCAAATTTTTTAAAAATAATTTTTTATGGTAATTTTATGCAATCTTTAGTTTTACGTGAAATTTCTCAGAAGACGGCGGAATGCATAAAGTCTATAAAATGTTTCAAAAATGGTTTCTCAGTTTCTCATGTAATAATTTTTTTGAAACTTAATGAATTTTTTTTTTGAAATTTTGCAGGATAATAGAAAACACTTTGGGTTATCTAAATTAACAAATGTTTTAAATTTGGTTCATTTTGGGCAAAGCTATGAATAATTTTCTGTCAACAATTTTCCATTTGATGGTTTTTTGAGTAACTTCTTACAATTAGCACCGACGATAAATACAATACATGTGAATAGACCAGTGATAGATTAAATCCATCATTTATAACGGTCAATCACAGATTATACGAAATCTTTTTCAAATTTCTTTATATAAATTCATAGCTTTGCTCAGATTCAACCAAATTAATATTTCATTGTATCATTTAATAGCTTTAATTGTTCTCTTTTAGAATTTAATTTTCCAAAAATTTTTTCTTAAGTATAAAAAAATTATAAAGCATTGAAAATGCTGTTTTTTACGGTGGTCATGCATATATAATAGAAAAGATCGGCATGGACCTGGATCAAGGCCTGGATTTTTCCTGGATCCAGGTCAGGTCCAGGCCTGGATCCAGGTCCCGAGGTGCCTGGATTTTTCATGGACCTGGATTTTCCTGGATTTTTGTCCAAGAAATCCAAGGTCCAGGGCCAACATCGAATCCAGGTCCAAGCTTTTTTCAAAATACCGATCTCTAATATAATTATTATAAACATTTAAAATTTTAAAGTCTTTAAAATGCAATTATCCCAAAATTAATTTATATTCCCCTAAGAATTCTCTATTTACCTTTTTTACGACTTTATACAAATGCATAAATATCCACTCACATTAATATTAATTTCGAAGGTTTTTCCATTTTACACCTGACAAAAAATTCTTTTATTTTTTATTTTATTTTCTGAATTTTGCATTTTGTATTTTTGATAAAGAAATTTTCAAAAATTTATCAGGGTCCGCCGATGATTTATTCGAAATGAATTCATAAAATTTGTCTTTTTACGACTTTATACAAATAAATCATTAAATGTCTACTCCCATTAATATTCGTTGCCAATTAAATAAAATATTAAATTTTTCAACATAAATAAATTAAAAGCATGGAAATCTTTGACGAATTTATTGTTGTTGACGAATTCACAGAAGTCAATTAAGTACCACATCGCTGTCCAAAGCAATCACAACTGCTGCTGTTCATTTCGTGCTGTGTTCCAATTTGCTGCACTGTAATTTCATTTTTTTTTTAAATTTTGTTTCTAAAGAGGGGATCACGTGGCATTTCGTACAATCGGTAGTTTTACAAAGGCTTAGAATAGGCATAAACTTTCGGATTAAGCTTTTGCTTCAGCCTAGTCTTAGGCCTAATGTAAAGCTTGCTTAGGCTTAGGTTTAAGCATAGGCTTAGGCATTATTTTGTAAAAATTGATATTGTACGAACTGCTATTGACCCGAATTTCCTGCTGGACAAAAAGCCAGGTCCAGGAAAAAAGCCGTTGGCACAAATTGTCTATTGGAATTGGGACCAAAATGGGGCAGCTACAATTATGGTCAAAAGTTATGGTTTTTTGGATTCGGATTCTAATTTTCAACCTTACCTTTGGGATTTTGCAAAAAAAAAAAAAATCCGAT
This sequence comes from Heterodera schachtii, assembly GCA_023374025.1. Lineage (NCBI taxonomy): Eukaryota > Metazoa > Nematoda > Chromadorea > Rhabditida > Heteroderidae > Heterodera > Heterodera schachtii. The sequence continues at coordinate 861,957 of SIJG01000013.1, forward strand.
GGATTGATCTTTAAAAAAGCCCACAAAATTCTAAGCCTGGTCCCGATCGGAGTTGAGAATGCTGCTCCTCCGATCACTTAACATATCATTGTTCTCCGCGGATTAAGTGCATTCTCGGCGTCTCCCAACAGCTTGCCGGACGACGATTTGATTGTGAAAATTGGTGAAAAACAGGTGAAACTGATGAAGAGCAATCGCTTTTTTAAATTTAAATAAAAAATCATAAAAAATTATTTTTAAGTTACAATAAATCGAGAAAGAGTTAGTTCCTTTCGTCATTCCTAATTTAAACAGATCATATACCCAAAATTTTGATCAACGTCGCCTTATATTCTGATCAGTTTCTGCTAAGAGATTATGACCGTTTCACCTTGGTCATATTTCTGATAATTCTTGGTCTAATCACTAACAGTTTGACCATATCACTAGTAAATCCCGGTCAGATCACTATTAATTAATTTTGTTGATCAGGTCGCTGTGTCCGCCCATTGGCTGTCGTCCGTTTCCCCAGTGATCAGTCGTATGCTCAGCGTGGAGATGAAGGAGAAGCAGCAGCGAATGATCACTTTGGACGAATTGGACGTGGACATGGACCAATTCATGGAGTTTTTGGAGACCATCACTTATCTGAACAGACCTTTTCTGCCCAACCGTAAGTCCATGATATTGTACTTATTCTACTATATCCTCTTGAAATATTTCTCTCCCATTTTTATGGGGTTGAAAATGTGTGATATTAAAAAAAAAAAATTTTAATATGATTCCGATTTTTAGCCAAAAATGTGCTGATGCTGCTCAAATTGGCCGACTACTTCCAGGTGGGTGCCTTTGCAAATATGCTAAAAAATAAATTTGGCATATTTTTTATTTGTAGGAATGGACAAATATTAAAAAAATATATTTACGAAAAAATGCAGAAAAACTCGAAAAGTAGCTTAACAACCATAAAAAATATCTAAAAATAATATTTTTACTAATCATATTTGATTTTAGTTTTGGTAAGGAATTAAATTACCAAAAATTTGACCGCGTCAAAAAATAAATAAATTTAATTGCATTTGTGTTAAAGAATTAGTAAATTTACATGGACAATTCGAAAAATGCTAAAATATTTACAAAATATTGAAATAAATATTTTTTCCATAAACCCCAGAAAATATTTTTTGTTTGACCAATAGTGATATTCAAATGAAAAAATTCAACACAGAAAGTCGTTTTTCAGTTCCTTCTTCAATTCATATAAGCAAAAATAAAATAAATATTTGTCCCACCCCTAATGATGAGTGTTTAACCAATCAGCGTTGATTCCACCCCTTGCGCAATTATTGCTGACCAATCAGCATTGACCCCTCGCTCCCTTCTTTTGTCTGTACGAAGGTCGCTCCCCCTTTATGACATTTTTTAAAAATAACTTCACATCACCAAAAATAGTCAACATTAAAGGGTTGCGCTAAAATTGTCCAAATTGTTTTAGGGTTTTCGAACAAAAAAAAAGGCGGAATTTTGAAAAAATCTTAAAAAATTTATATTGGTGCCAAAAAAATAGGCATTTTTTGGCGAAAAACAATTACAATTCTGCAAAACACAACCCCTTACTTTTAGGGAAGATATTTAAGGTAGTGATGCTTGAGAGTCTCGGTCTCGACTCGAGAAGTCTCGGAATTTTTTGTCGCGCTCTCGAGTCTCGGTCTAAGGTTTTCAGTCTCGGTCTCGGTCTTCGAGAGTTTCGAGACTCGAGACCGAGACTTTTTTACACCCCTAATGATTGGCTTTTGGTAAACTGAAAATTGATTTTGGCATTTTCATAAAGTTTTATTTTTTTTTACAAATTTTCTTCGTTTTAATGAGAGAAGTGTTTATTTTTTCTGATTTGGATTTAAATTTTGTTTAATGATTTATCAAGTGAGGTTTTATCAAAGTTTTAACATTAAAAGAAAAACATTTTTTATATTAAGGAGGGTAATTGGGGGCATTTTTTCTCAAATTTTGGTGCGCATTTTAGCTTTGATGAGTGATTGGCGACACTAAACACATTGCAAGTGGACGGTCAATTAGTGGATTAATTAATCACGGATTTTCCATTGTGAAGTCAATTAACTAATGATGGCATGAATAAACTTTGCAATTGTTTGATTATCAGTTTATAAAGCAATTAATCTTACCTATTTGTTTTTCTATTTTCCCTCGCATTTGTTCTTTTCACATGTAAACAAATTCATTCATCTGAATAAACAATGATTTCTCTGACCTTAAAAATATTGACCATGGGTTGCATTTGCATCTTTCAAAAAATGTTATTTTTAAGGTTTTTCCCATTTTTAATATTTCAACTTAAAAATTATTATTTTTTCTTTTTTTAAATAGCCTGGAAATGCAAATTTAACCAAAATTTTGATCATTTTTTAACAATTCTGTTAACAAGTCTCACTAAATTCAAAAGTTTTTCCGGCGGCGCCTATCGGCACCGCCGGACCCCAACTGTCCCCGAGGTTTAAAAAAACGCACTGCAAAAAAGGAGGTGGTTTGAATGGAAAAAAAGGGACAAATAAAGTTTGTTTGTAAATAAATTTATTTCATGAAAATATTTATATAATATTTTTAAAGTATAAGCTTTTATTTTCATGAAAAAATTTTCCGGACACTTTGGTGTAATTAAATTTTTTGCTTCTTTAAATTGAGGACGACTTAATGGTTTTAATTAAAAAAAAACACAGGCTGACAGATTTAAAACAAAATGTTACAAAAATTCCGAGTTTTTCTCAAATTCACATTTATACAGCGAATCACAAATTATTCGTACAATCAGAGATATATTTAGAACATATTCCAGACAAATCGGATCAAATAAAATGGGCATAACAAAATACAACAATTAGTGATCAATTAATGATGTCTTCCGAATAAATCCATCCGTCGCTTTTGGCCAGCGATTCGCTTTTCTGCGCTGTCACATCTGTTGCTGATCATTTTGCTGTCTGAAAAAGGGAAAAACATTTATTTTTGATCAAAAACCAAAATTTTCTTTACCCATCGGTGCCCTCCGCGTGCCGCCCATTGTCTGTCGCCGGCGTACGAAAAATGGCCACCATTTCGGCATTTCCGATCTGTTCCGCCAAATCCTGCGCTCGTCTGCCTGAAATGGGAGAACAAAGTGAACAAAACGCTTCAATTTGGCCACTTCCGCTGCTGCTCACCGGCCGTGTCCCGTTGGTTAATGTCCGCGCCGATGGCGATCAAATGCCGTGCCATTTCAGTCCTCTCATTGATCTCTGCCCATATCAAAGCGTTGTGCCCAGCCACGTCAGCATGCTGAAGATCGGCGCCATGTTCGATGAGGAAAATCACTGAAAATTAGGGGGGATAAATTTTTTTTTGGCATTTTGCCACATTTTCTTCATACCGATGGCCAAATGTCCTCGGCTGGCAGCGCAAATCAGTGCAGTGGATCGATCTATGATGGTCTGTTGGTTGACATCTGCGGCCCATTCCTCCACCAGCAGACGGCACACCTCCAAATGGCCCTCACTGACAGAGTATTTAAGTGCGAAACGAAATCCTGAAATTTAGAGACAAAATCAGTGCCACGGCATTTTGAGTACTGCTGTAAAACCCACCAGTATAGTCCGTTTGCTCCACATTTGCACCGTGTGACAGCAACAAGCGCACAATGTCCACCTGTGAATTCAAATGGGAAATGTTGGAAAACATTTCGCCAACGAAAAATTTCCCTACATTTCCTCTGGAACAGGCGGTCATCAGTGCCGTTTCTCCGTCACCATTCTGCAGATTAATGTCGGCACCATTCTCGATGAGAAATGTGACTGTGGGAGAAAAAAATGTCGGGAAAAATTACTCATTTTTCAAATTTTTGGGTCTACCAATTTCCATTTGCGATCTTTTGCAAGCCATCATCAGCGGCGTTGTGGCAAAGTCCGATCCCAAGTCCACGTTGGCACCACGTTCGACCAGCACATGGCACAGCGGAAAATGTGCATGGAGAGCAGCAACGAAAAGAGGCGTCATGTCTGTACAGAAATGGGGAAACAAGATTATGTCCAAGGCAGGCAAACACATAATTAACTTCGGCATCTGTTTCGACCAATTCCAACCCGATTTCGAAAATTTGAACTTCGACTTTTTATTCGAATTCGTGTCAGGAATTGTTCGAAATGGATGTCAGATTTGTGATCAGTGGTGCCGAAATATTACTCTCCGACATCCAAATTTCGACCAATTCCGATTCGAATTCGGGACCAGAATTTGAAGAAAAAATCCAATTTTTATTGTCCGATAACGAAGTTAGGAACTGGTCGAAATCGTGGCGCCGGATTCGTGATCACTGATCAGTGAATGACCCCAAAACTGCATGGTAACAATGATTTCATCAAAAACACCACCCACTCGTGTTAATGTCGTTCTCACGCGGACCGGCTCAGTTCGGCCCCAGCACGATTCGGCCCCAGCGGTTTTTTGGCTATAACTTTTTTCACTGTCAACCAAATTCAACATTCTTGGTATCATTCGAAAGCTCTTAACATGCTCTATTAGCCTGCAAAATTTCAAAAAAATTGGTCGATTTTGAACAAATTTATGGCCAAAAAAGTTGGAAAACTTGGTTTTTTGAACTCTTCTGACCATAACTTTTTTAAACCTTAACGAAATTTTTCAGAATTTTGCAGGCTAATAGAGGACACTTAGAGCTTTCGAAGATACCAACAATGTTGAATTTGGTTGACAAAGAAAAAAGTTATAGCCAAAAAGCCGCTGGTGCCGAATCGTGCCGGGGCCGAACTGAGGTAGACCGTTCTCACGGCCAACCATCGGCTCATTCGGATCGGCGCCCTTCTCCAACTGAAAATGCCATACAAAATTAGTGCCAACGAATTATTTAATTTGCTTGATCACTACCAAGAGATCAACAATGTCGATATGTTGTCGAAAAAAGGCACACCAAAGTGCTGATCGTGATCGGGTGTAGTCGCGCTCCACTGGATCAACCATCCACCGCAGCAAAATGTTCAGCTCGTCGGCGTCCAGCGCATCGATCAGCACACGAAGTTGTTGGATGTTGCCGTCGTTGACCAGGTCGAAGAAGCGGCGAGCGCGCGTCTCGAAGTTGTCCACAACAACAGCAGCATCAGCAGCAGTGGGATGTTCAGCATCTGCCTTAATTGTGGGGTAAAAAAAAAATTAGTTATTGAAAAGGATTCTGAGTTTGAAAATGTGCAAAATATTTTGGCTCTAGTGCACTTTATGAGTCCAATCGACTTTTATGAGTCCAATCAATGGTTTTTATACAATAACTGTGTTCATGCCCGAACAAACCTTATCTTTTTGGTATCATTCAAAAGAACAAAGTCGATTAATGTAATAATACGAGAAAACAAGAAAATTCTAACATTTCAAGAAGTTACAAACGAAAATAATAAGTATTTACTTAATTAATCAAATCTTTTTTGGGAATTGCCTAAACGCTGCGATTTTATATATTTTAGCTTCGTTAGACTTTGTACTTTCGAATGATACCAAAAAGATAGGTTTAGCTCGAACATGAACAAAGTTATTGTATAAAAACCGAGTATTTTCAATTGATTGGACTCATAAAGTGCACTAGAGCCAATATTTTTCAGGGGGGTTCGTGATCACTGATCAATGACCCCGAAAATCCCGGTGGAAAGATGAATTTCAGTTTTTGAATAATACAAAACATTTTCTAGAAGGGTAGAAGGTTCGTGATCACTGATCAGCGTCTTGAAAACCCAGCAGAAAGATCATTTTTAAAAACAAAAATTCGAAAATGGGAGGGGGGGGGATTGAAATTTTTGTTCGATGTGTAAGCACAACCAAAAAATCACTGTTAAAAAAAAATTTCATGAAAACTTTACCATGCGAATCAGCGCAGTTGAACAATGACGACGAATAAGCAATAGCACAATAATAGTGAAAATGGAAGACGAAGACGGAATAATTAAATGGCGGAAAAAAATTTTCCTGAATTTTTGATTTTTGTTCAAATAAGTCATTGATTAATTTTTTAAAATAAAATAAATTTGAAATCAAGATTCTCAAAATTTAAACCCCTGGGGCCTTATGCTCGTCTCGCGGTTTAGAGCTAAACCACGGTTAACGGCGTTAACCGTGGTTAAGAATCCTTAACCGGTATGCTCGTCCTTCCCTTTTTAACCGTGGTTAAGGCTAAACCACGATTGAGTTAACCGTGGTTTACTGCCTCCTTAACCATGGTTAACTTGCGTTAACCATGGTTTATTTCCAACCGGTATGCTCATCTAACCGTGGTTTAATCTTTCTTAAGGAATCTTAACCACAACTCGAGTTGTGGTTAACGTAAATTTATTTAGTAATTTAAATTGTAAAATAAAAAAATAATTTTTTTCTAAGGTAATTTTACATGCAGAAAAAGAATATGACTTTTATTTTTGTCTATGATATAAATTATTGACGGATTAGTTTAATTTCATCAAAAAAATATGCACACGGCCAAACTGATAAAATAGCTTTTTAAAAAAGGTGACAAAATTGCTGCTGTTTGTAGCATGTTACATAACAACGCAATTGGTTTTAATGCACTATTACCAAGAAATTTTGGCTCCATTGCAGTTCACACGACCATAAATAAAATAATTTGACAATTTTAATGCAGCAAACTTTTTCAAGAAGCATCCAAATTAAACATTCTTTGTATCATTCTATAGCCCGAAGAGTCCTCTATTAGTTTGCAAAATTTTAAAAAGTTTTGTTTTGTTTAAAAAAAGTTATGGCCAAAAATTTTTTGAAAAAAAATTTCGGATTTAATAGTTTTTCGGCGTTTTTTAATAAAATCTGTGCCAATGTTCATAATATTAATAGAATTTTATTATTAAATAATTTATTTAAATTTTTTGAATATTAATTATTTTTCAAATTCAAAATAAATTCTCTTAACCACGGTTTCGTTAACCATGGTTTACTTAACCACGGTTAAAGACTAGCATACCGGTTAAGGTCAGTCGTTAACCATGGTTAACGAAACCGTGGTTAACGCGTTAACCGTGGTTTACTAAACCGCGAGACGAGCATAAGGCACCTGTTTCTCTCTTTCTCTTTCTTTTTCTCTCCTCTCTCTTCATTCTTTCTCTTTCGGTGTCTCTCTCTTTCTCTTTTTGTCTTTCTCTCGCTTTCTCTTTCCCAGTCTCTCTATTCATTTTCTCTCTCTCTCACTGTCTCTCTATTTCTGTCTTTTTCTCTATCTCATGGTCAATTCTCTCTGTCTGTCTCTCTCCACTCTCTCTGTCTCTCACTCAATTCACTCTCTTTGTATCTCTCTCGCTCTCAACCTCTCCCTCCCTCTTTCTCTCCCCCACTCTCTCTCTCTCTCTATCTCTTTGTCTCTCTCTCTCTGTCTCTCACTCTCTTTCTTTCTTTTTTCTCTCCTCTCTCTTCACCATCTCTCTGTCTTTTTCTCTCTCTCTCTCTCTTTGTCTCTCATTCATTTTCTCTCTCTCTCTTCACTTCGCTCTGTCTTTCTCTCTCTCTATCTCCTTTTCTCTTTCTCTCTCCAGTCTCTCACTCTCTCCCAGTCGCTTTCTCCTTTCTCTCTCTCTCGCTTTCTCTCTCCCAGTCTCTCTCTCTCTCTCTCCCAGTCTGTCTCTTTCTCTCTCACTCTCTCCCAGTCGCTTTCTCCTTTCTCTCTTTCTCTTCTTTTTTCTCTCTCTCTCGCTTTCTCTCTCCCAGTCTCTCTCTCTCTCTCTCGCTTTCTCTCTCCCAATCTCTCTCTTTTCATTCTCTCTCTCTCTCCCAGCCTATCTATTCATTTTCTCTCTCTCTCTCTCTTTCTCTCTCTCAGTCTCTCCCTTTTTCTCTTTCTCTCTCTCTCACCCAGGCTCCTCTCTAATCTCTTTTCTTTCTATCTCTCTCCTCTCTCCTTTTTTTCTCTCTCTTCTTTTCTCGCTCTCACTCTGTCTCCCTCCCAGTCTCTTTTTTTCTCTTTTCTCTCTCTCCCAGTCTCTCTCTTCTCTTTTCTCTTACAAATTAGTCTTTTTCGTCTCGTTTCTCTCTCCTCTTATCTCTCTCCCTTTCTCTCTCTCCTTCTCTCTTTCGCTCTCTCACAATATCTCATTTCTTTTCTTTCTCTCACTTTCTCCCAGTCTCTCTCTCTCTTCTTTTTCTCTCTCTCTCTCTCACAGTCTCCCACTCTCTCTCTTCTTTTTTCTCACTCCCTCCTTCTCTCTATCCTCTTTTCTTTCTTTCTCTCTTCTTTTCTCTTTCTCTCTCTCCCAGTCTCTCACTCTCTCTCTCTCACTGTCTCCCAGTCTCTCTCTCTTCTTTTTCTCTCTCTCTCTCTCACAGTCTCTCTCTCTCTTCTCTTCTCTCACTCTCTCCTTCTCTCTATCCTCTTTTCTTTCTCTCTTCTTTTCTCTTTCTCTCTCACTCTCCCTCCTCTTCTCTCTCTTGCTCTCTACCAGTCTCTCTTCTCTTCTCCCTCCCAGTCTCTCTCTCTTTTTTCTCTCACTCTCTCCTTCTCTCTGTCATCTTTTCCTTCTCTCTTCTTTTTTCTTTTTCTCTCTCCCAATCTCTCACGTTTTTCTTTTTTTTCATATTTTTCCAAAACAAAATTGGCACAGCGTCTATAAGCGCAAATTCAAAAGGCGTAAACATCGCGGACACACAGAAATTGTCAAATTTATATGGATCAGCAATAACTCGCTTCATTACAAACTAAACCGAACAATTTTGGTATCTTCGAAAGGTTTTGAAAATGATATTTTTTTTAAAGCGAATGCTAAGCAATTTGATATCTTAAAAAAAGTTCTTTAGCTTTTGAAAAAAACAAATTAAAGGTAAATTTATTAGACCATCAAAAAATTTTCAAAGTCCCTTTCACCCAAATTGTTGGATATAATTTTTGACTTTGTTGTTAATTTAAATAATTTATTTGTGGCATTCTGTTTGTTATTTTCTGTTCCAATTTTGTTCTCATTTTTCTCATTGATTAAGTAATTGGTATTCATTCATCTCTCTCCTTTTTTGCTCTTCAAATTGTTGTTTCTCCGTCCTCCAACAAATTTGCTTGATTTAATTTTCTGTTCGATTTGATATTAAAAGCAATTTGACCGGCACCCCTTTCCCCAAGAATCAATCCTCTCCAAAAAATTTTTAATGAAGAAATTGGCAAAAAGTTGAAAAATTTAATATTTTGGTATTCTTGGACATGGGCGCAAAGTCAAGTAGCTTTTTCACTATACATTTTTTGCACTTTTGCTGCGCTTTCGTAAATGACAGAAAAAAACGCAGAAATTTAACACACAAAAAAGACACAATCAAATTTACCAAAGAAAAAAATGAAACAAAAGAATGAAGCAAAAGATCAATAAATAATAATAATAACAATAATAATCACCTCGGCCCAATAATCAATTCCCTCCGGCGCTTTGCTCTTGCACTACATAAGAAAAAGGGAAAAATGTTTATAAGCCATGGATCAGATCAAAAAAGCTTTCAAATCAACAAAAAATCATTGTCAAAATTCAGGTAAGTGAGCTCAGACAGAAATCCTTTTGTTGCCAACGGCATTTTAATAAAATGTTTTATTTTTTGCATTGGCAGGGAGGGACCGGCGTTCAGCTAAAATAACAATTTTATATACACGATCGAAAACGAATAAAATTATGAACAAAAATAAATAGGAAATATTTAAAAAATTAAAAAACTAAAAACAAAATGCCAAAAATAATTATTAAAAAAAATATGTGTACATATTTGGCGCAAAATCCATCCCCATTTTTGGGTGTCGTTTAGCGAAATTTAAAACATTTTCAGAAACATTTTTTAATCCGTTTACCTTTTCTCAGAAAATCATTTGCCCAAATTGCCTCGTCCATAAGCACAACATTGTATTTGTCTTCCATTTGCGAATAGATTTTGTCAATTGCAATAAATGGCAAATTAACATGGCTTAATTTGGTGCAGCTCATGTGCGTAGCACATTTTCCATTGCTAAAAATTAGAAACCAACTTTTAAACTGGCCATTTCTGCCTGAGTTAGCATTTTTCAAAAATAATTTATTGGCCAAGTTATCCCTTTATCACTTTGCTTCTTCTTCATTATTTTAATAACTCATGTACAATTTCCCGAGAGGATTCCACCAGGGATGTGTGTTGTTCTCAATTTTTTTAATCAGTTAATGAGTCAGCTAAATTTCTTAAATTTTCTCCGGAGGCGTCTTTTTGCACTGCCGGAGCACGTAAAATTTTTTGTCGTTTTTGAATTTTGACATACTAATTTTCAAAAAAACTACGGTAGCGAATTTTTTAAAATTTTAGATTGAAATAATATAGTTTAAGTCAAATAATTACGCTTTTAAGAGAAAGGCATGTTCGTTAAATGCTTTTGAATTTTGACATGCACACATCCCTGGCCTCTCTCTTTATTTGTTAGGCCTGTTATTCCGATAGGTACCGGTCGAATTTTCACCCATTTTGTGAAAATTCTCGGCAATAAAAAAAGGAACGCCCTTAAAAAATGGTTCAGTGCCACATCTGTGCCATTCATTCGTCGTATGGGCCTTGCCTTGGCACACCCTTTGTGCATATATTTTTCCACATTATTCTTTTCTCTAAAACTTGCTTTCGGCATTTTCCGTGCTGCGTTAATTCATACGAAATTGTCGTAATGACATGACAAGGACATTTGATGTTGAATATGTCGCAGGGACATTGATGCGTGGCGACCATGGTATTTGCCATATCTAAACAACAACCCTTAAATCCCCCAGTTAATGAATCAGTTAAATTTCTTAATTTTATCCAGAGGGGCCTCAATTTTCACAAATTCCGGTAGTGAACAATGGGTGGTGAATACGCCCCCTGCAAAATTTTGTTATAAAGTCGGAATATACGGATATTTTAGTTTTTGACCCTCTCGAAATCTTGGCCTTTCGTCTATTTAAAATTTTGTCAAATTGATGATGGATGATATGTACGTATTATTTTACGACTAAGAAAATAAAAAATAACCGTTGGCCATAAACTCTTTGGACCAGTCTTGGCAATTGAAAGTGCACAGGTTCTATGTGCCCATTCCTCTCATGCCGCGGAATATATCCTCCATCGAAGCGTATGACAGTGTAATGGGCTGGCTATCAATCACCGCTCGATGTTTGGCATATTGTCCGAAGCTTAACCATTTTATTTCTTTTTTAAGCATTCAACTTTTATACATTTTCAATTTTACAATTCATTTTTTCTATTTTTTTTGGAAGCAGACGAATATTAATATCAACAAATCAGCGAGACTTTTTGTTGACCAAAATGCCACCAGGGATGTGTGTTGTTCTCATTTTTTTAATCAGTTAATGTGTCAGCTAAATTTCTTAAATTTTCTCCGGAGGCGTCTTTTTGCACTGCCGGAGCACGTAAAATTTGTTTTGAATTTTGACATTCCAATTTCAAAAAATTCCGGTAGCGAATTTTTTAAATTTTAGATTGGAATAATATAATTTAATTGAAATAATTATGCTAGTTCGTTAAATGTTTTTGAATTTTGACATGCACACATCCCTGGCCTATCTCTTTATTTGTTAGGCCTGTTATTCCGATAGGTACCGGTCGAATTTTCACCCATTTTTTTTTGAAAATTCTCGGCGACAAAAAAGGAACGCCCTTAAAAAATAGTTTGGTGCCATTCATTCGTCGAATGGGCCTTGCCTTTTCAAAAACTTGCTTCTTCCTCTTTCCATGCCTCGTCAATTCATAGCTTATTGTGATGATGACATGGCATGTGCATTTTGCATGCTTCCCCGAGCCACTGAAGCCATAAGTGCGGGGAGCGGTTGTTTGGCAGACTATGCAGAAGACATCGACACGCACCGCATGATGGCGAAGCATTGTAGTTGGCGTAGGCCCTGGAACTTAACATTTTTTTGTTTCATTCAATTTTTTGCCATTTCAATTCTAAGTTGGTCATTTTTTTTAAAGTATACGATATTAGTGCATCAGGAAATCGGTGAGCTATTATTGCCAAAAATGAGACATTTTTTTCAAAGCCAAAGAACAAACTGCGTATTTCCCAGTCGAATTGAAGTCGTGAGTACGTGGCGCTGATGTTCCGCACACAGTACATACGACAGTCAACGAACGGCAAATTGGTGGTCAAGTGGCTGCACATCGCCGAGTGGTCCAATGCGACAATGCCGTATTCGGCTTACTACTACATCCGTTGATCACGAATTTGAGCGTGATCGGGGCATTATTCTATTATTACGCTGAAAAAGCAATTGTGTGATGGCGAGGATAGACAAACAGCGTTGGAAAATCGTTACATTGTACAATATTTGACGAAATTTCTTTTCAAAAACCTTTATTTCTTTAATCTTGTTTTATAAGGTACTTGTACAGTTTGGACCACATAGGATTTTTTTGTTTTTAATGATAAAAAGTGTTTTCCAGGTGTATTAGGGGTCACTGATCACGAATATGACTTCCATTTCGAATCCCGGACCCGAATTCGAACCAAAGTCAAAAATTTTTTTCTATACCAAAATCCATCTTTATTGTCCAAAATCGATTCAAATGCACTGAATTGAATAGAAAATAGGGATTCGTAACCATTTCGTTTAATTGAATCGATGTTGGACAATAAAGGAGTATTTGTGAAAAATCAATTTGCGAATTTGGTTCGAATTCGGGTCCGGGGTTCGAACTTGGTCAAAATGGAAGTCATATTCGTGATCAGCGACCCCAAATACCCCTAGAAAACAAATTTATCATTAAAAACAAACAAAACAAATTTTTTTTTTTATGTGGTCCGAACTGTACAAGTACCAAAGTCAGGCACAATCGTCAGTTGTTATTAGGGCCCTGATTCTTAGGTTTTGCTTATTCTTTTTAAAATAATTAAATTTTCAAAATGATGAGAAAATAAAATGCAAGGGACAAAGTAAATTCAAGTGTCAATTAATGGTGACACTCAAGAGTTGACTTTTGGCATTGGAGATCATTTTTGCAAGCCGAAACTCTCGATAATTACAACATTAAATGAAATGCAGGGCAAAAGAATAAATTAAGTTGACCTTCCAAGAGCCCAAACGCTAATTTTAAATTAGAATCGACTCACTCTCGACCGAATAAATATTTTCCTTCGTTTTATGTCCCATATATATTGCTACTTTTAAAATTTGATTTTCTAAGTTATCGAAAAATCGCTAAGGCTATCAAAAATTATGAACTAATAAAATGGAGGTGAACCAACTGATTACATTAATATGATCAAATTGTAGCAAAAAATTTGATTGATCAACAAAAAAAACAGCACAAAATACGGTCTGTCATTATTCGTTATGCAAATGTATAAATTACAAATAAATCGCCCCAATTTGGCATTGAGTCAATCAACTTTTAAATTACAAATCACAATCACTTTGAAATTAATAATCGATCGGTCCAACAACAAACAATAGCCAAACCATCCCCCGATCACCCATCCGATTAAAACAATCAAACATCAATTCAATGGTCCGCATTGTCTGTCAGTCAGTCTTCCGTCTCCGAGTCGGTGCCCTCCGTGTAGTCGTCCGTCGACACGAGCTCGTCATCCTTGTCCACCTGCGCCTCGTCCTCCGTGTCCTCGTATTTGACGGGCGGTGGCTCACGTGCCGGGTGCACTTCCATCTGCGGACGGAGGGATTGAAAATAAAATTTAAAAAAACTAACAAAAGCATTGCTTTATTTAAATAATATTTTGCTACCTATTTGTTCATTCTCAGATTTAAAAAACATCAAAAATCATTAAAGAATTTGAAATAAATAAAATTATTTAAATAATCTCATGACAACTTCGACCCAATTAACAAAATCCTTTTTTAATTTATTTTGGCGACACACGGAGATTTTCATTTAATTGATGGTACTTAAGAAAAAGTTTAATTATAGTTTTAAAAAATCAAAAAACTGAACTCGGACTAGATTTTCCCATTTTCAGACAGAACCATGGAAAATCCTGACAGAACCCGAGCTTTGACTGGATGAATTCCAATTGACTTTTATCGGCCAACCCCCCAGAACCAAGAACTTTGAATCTGATTGACTTTGTCGGCCACCCCCCCCCCTGTCCACCTTGACGTCCACGGAGTAGTCCATGTCCATGTAGGAGTCAGAACGGATGTGCAGCGTGAAGAAGTAGTTGCCCTTCTGTGCCGGGGCGGAGAAGCGCAGTTCCACCTGCACAAATACAATAGGTTACTGTTTGAAATTTACGAGTTACTGTAAACAGCAATTTTCGTTACATTGTACGCAAAATGGGATATTGTAACTAGATGCAAAAATTTTGTGGCAACAACTCACCGTCTTCTCCTGGTCTAGCGTCTTGCACGGTTGCACCATGGTGACCAGTCGGCGTGTTTTGCGCTCCAACAAATACAGGTACCACCACTCGAATTTGTCGCCCGGAAAGTAGGGACAATGGACCTGGAACAAAATGATAATTAACTAATTAAAAATAATAATTAAAGGAAATGAAAATACGATGAAAGCATTGGAAGGGAAGTGAAAAAAATGAACAAATCAACGGGAGAAATTTTTTTTAATTTTCACAATGTAAAAAACTACTGAGGCATCAAATGCTTGGATGTGTACCGGTTGAACCCGAACCGGTAACCATCCTCGGAATGATCAGGTGAATTGATCCAAAGCAATGATGATCATTGATCAGCAAAATTAATCGTCCAGGCCAACATGGACTGGCAGTATTTTCCCAAAAGAAAAAAAGGATTGATTCTGTCCATTTTAGATCCTTGTGGCCCTTGTTTGGTATTTTATGATGCCACCAGCCTCGTGGTGGTTGACGGGCTCGGTGTCCAGCAGCATGTCCTGCTTCCGGATCAGCTCATCATCGTCCATGTCGTCGTCCTCATTTTCGTCCCATTGGCGCGCCCCGTCGGTGTCCATGTCGAAACTGCTGCCATTGTCCGCTTCAGCATCCTTTAGTGTAGCAACAAGCATTAATTGAAGCAGCACCCCCCACATCCACAGCTCAATCGGGAATAACTTGCCACCCGTAAGAAAATTTCAATTGTTTTAAAAAATTTGGGAGGGGGGCTGGACGTAGGTGTACCCCGGAACACGACAAAATCCAGGGTGTCTTGTGCAATACAAGTACGTTCTGGTCAACCCAACCCGTGCCTGCTGTTGTTGCTGATCGCCAGCGGTGCACTGCTCCCCGCGGCTTTCGGAGGTTTCCTCCGCGGCGTGTCCGGCGGCGATGGCACGGCATTACTGCCTTCCTGCGACTGTTGCTGTTGTGATGACTCTGCCGCTGCGTTTGCCGTCGTCGCCGGTACGCCGACGGCATGCCGTTTCTTTGGCTAAAACCACGTTCAGTTACCAATAAAGTAATTGCATTTTATTGTCAGCCGATGTACCCATTAATTTCGTCCAAAATGGGGGTCATTTTGACTTTTTTTGGATCAAATTTACAAAAAAATACCCATTTCTCGATTATTTTTTTATTTTGGGGCGCAACCATGCCGAAATAGGTCGTCCAACCCCCATAAAATTAGGAATTTGTATGTTTTTTAAAGCAAATTGAAAATGCCCTCCCACGCCCAAACCTTTCCACTGACTTTGCCCCCCTTCTTCGCCTTCTTCTTCGGCTGCTTCTCCCACACTTTTCTCTTCCCACTGTTTTGCTGGTCCTCTGCGTCTCTGGCCGCCTCCTCCGCGCTTCTCTCTTTCTCCGCCGCTGCTGCCGCAGCTGCGGCGGCGGTCGTTTTGCGCATAAATGCGCCGTTGTCCATGCCCAACGCTTTGCTGTCCGCCGCACTCTTTGGGCCCTCCGCTATTTCCTGTTTTCGCCTGTCTGCGTCCAGCAGCGGGAAACGACGGAGTGTCACCTTGAAAATATGAGAAATTTTTTGAGTCAGAAAATACGAAAAAAACGACTTTCTTGGTAATTTGAAGGGACAAAAAAATCGTACAATTAAAGACTTGGGTTAGATTTTGAGACCACTAATTGCTGTCATTAGGGGCAGCATAATGACCTTTAATGTGACCACAGAGCCAACAGTGACCGTCTCTTTGTCGTCCTCCCCCTGCACTTCGATGCGCGTGTCAAACTCCAGCCTTGGCATCATGCCGAGCACGTAAATAATCTGAAGAATGGAATGGAAAATGCAATTTGTTGACACTGTATTTTCTGTATACAATTGAATTATAAAAAATTTTCATTGCACCACTCACATCTTCGTATTGGTCAGAAGTGATTGTGTTCAGCAAAGCCCTGCGCCGGAATTCGTTGAGCTGTGCCAAGTCTTGGCAAGTGATAACTCGGTTCTGAAAGTGCCATATATAGAAAGAAATTTTTTTTAATTTACATTAATATTTAACCAAATTCTTTGAATTCCAATAATTTTCCCCGGCGATGGACCACAGCCATATTCATCTTTTTTTGAATAACCGTGCCGAAGATGCGGTTTGAAAGGCAAAACACCGTCGATTTACTTGACTGTACCACGTTCGCAAATTACGCCCCCCCCTGGATATCGAAGTTGGGATTCAAATATTTTTCATTTTTCACCCGTCCGAACCCTCGCCAAAGCGTACTTTGCGCAGGTAGACAATGTTCTGCTCGCGCACGTGCGGCAACTGCAGCAGCGCGCTGTTCCGTGGAATGCCAATTTATATATATGTTATATAGGTAAGGGGTTTCGCTTCAAAAACTAATTTGAGTCGAACGGGAATAGGTACGGAGCTGAAATTTGGCATGGGTATGTAGTAGGTTACGGCGCATCCGGGAAAAATACGGATTTTCCGGTCCGGTGGCCAATTGAGTCCCAGCGGCTCGAAAACTGACTTTGCCCACAGTCTCAGTGTTACGAAATTTTTTGCTTTTGATTTCGGGGATTAGAGGACCCCAAAAGCGAAATGCCCCAACTGTGGCCTACAACTTTGCCAGCAAAAATTTTTTGATCAGATCAAAGGCCTGAGCTGTAGGTTAGGCAACGTAAGAATCACTTTTTTTGGACACTTCAGTACCAGTCGAATAGCTCATCAGGGTTTGAACTAAGCTGGAGGTGGCCAGCAGACTTATTGTAGAGCTCAATGAGCTCGATTTTTCCAAATTTAAAAATTTCGAAAATTTTCAAAAATTTTCAAGTTAGGCCTAAAAATTTGTTTTCGGGTTTTTGAATTTTAGGATTTTTTAACGATTTTTCCGGGAAAAACGGAGAACACTTTCAAAACATCGTTTTTCGAGCTCTATCGATTGGTGGGATTTTTAGAAAAATTTCGGTTTTTTCTCGGAAATAGAAAAAATTTTTGGCCTGAGCGGGACATTTGAGTCCCGGGCCCATAACTCATCAGGGGTCGGTTTTAGTTAAAAAGTATCTTAGAGCAAAATTGTAGAGAATTTTATGGGCTATCGAATGGTGTACTATAGGTCGGAAATTTTTCAAAAATTTTCGAGCTAGGCCCGTAGAAATTTTCGAAAATTTTTTTTGGCTTGAAAAAAAGGGTGAAAAATATTTTTCTTGGGTAAATTATGGTGCTGATCACGATTCTAATGTTTATTTTAAGTTTCATAATTTTAGGAATTTTTAAAAAATTCTTTATTTTATGGGAAATTTTTGGCCCTCAGGATTTTGGGTTAAAATTTGAAAATTCATTACTAAGTGAAGGTTTGGTCAATTTAAGTGAATTAAAGCTCTAAAAATAGAGAAAAATCAGGAGAATTTAATGGGATTTAATTGAAATTTATATCACAAAAATAAAAAAAAGTATTCCAGAATTTCTGGAAAAATTCGAATTTTCAGAAAAAAATTCCTACCTCGGTTCTGAAAAGTCATTTTGGAAAAATAAAATACTACAAAAATCCGCAATTTTTTGCTCTATTATATAAATTTTATTTGGCATTTTTTATCACTTTCTTACGAATTGTTACAAAAATAAAAGTGATTTTGGATTCGGGACCATAGGGGGGTGACTAGGATTTTTGAGTGAAAAAATTTTTTGACCTAAAATCTTCCAAAACATGTCTTTAAAGCTATTTTAGGGTTCTGATCACAAATCTGAAATCAGATTTCAGTTATGAGATCGTTAAGGCCTCAGAATCCCCGTGTGATTGGGGATTCTGGGACATGTTCTGAGGGGGGGGGGGGGGGGCAGGTTCGGACCCGGACGGTGTACATTATTTTTTTATTATTTTTGAGTTAATTTTCATTAGATTTAATAATTTTAAATGTTTTAGTTTTTATTAATAATTAATAAATTTTTAAATTTAATTTAATTATTTTTAGAGAATAATGATTTTTATTTAATTAATTATTATTTTTAATTAAAGGATTTCAGCTATTATTTTAAAATTGAATTTGTCAAAATTTTTTTCATTTCAATTTAAATAATATTCAATTATTATACATTTCATAATTTGTTTTTGATTAATAAAAAGTGTATTTTATTATAAAAAACTGAAAAATATATGCATTCGATTTTTTATCTATTTTTAATAAAAATAATTCCTTATTTATTTAATTTTAAACCATGTTGTACCTCTTCCTCCCGTGGTTGTACCTCTTCTAACCACCTTTGTACCTCTCTAATCACTGTTGTACCTCTTCTATTCACTGTTGTACCTCTTCTTTTCACTGTTGTACCTCTTCTTTTCACTGTTGTACCTCTTCTATTTACTGTTGTACCTCTTCTAACCACCTTTGTACCTCTCTAATCACTGTTGCACCTCTTCTAATCACTGTTTTACCTCTTCTTTTCACTGTTGTACCTCTTCTTTTCATTGTTGTACCTCTTCTTTTCACTGTTGTACCTCTTCTATTCACTGTTGTACCTCTTCTTTTCACTGTTGTACCTCTTCTTTTCACTGTTGTACCTCTTCTATTTACTGTTGTACCTCTTCTAACCACCTTTGTACCTCTCTAATCACTGTTGCACCTCTTCTAATCACTGTTTTACCTCTTCTTTTCACTGTTTTACCTCTTCTTTTCACTGTTGTACCTCTTCTTTTCACTGTTGTACCTCTTCTTTTCATTGTTGTACCTCTTCTTTTCACTGTTGTACCTCTTCTTTTCACTGTTGTACCTCTTCTTTTCATTGTTGTACCTCTTCTTTTCACTGTTGTACCTCTTCTATTTACTGTTGTACCTCTTCTTTTCACTGTTGTACCTCTTCTTTTCACTGTTGTACCTCTTCTTTTCACTGTTGTACCTCTTCTTTTCATTGTTGTACCTCTTCTATTTACTGTTGTACCTCTTCTTTTCACTGTTGTACCTCTTCTTTTCACTGTTGTACCTCTTCTATTTACTGTTGTACCTCTTCTTTTCATTGTTGTACCTCTTCTTTTCACTGTTGTACCTCTTCTTTTCACTGTTGTACCTCTTCTTTTCATTGTTGTACCTCTTCTTTTCACTGTTGTACCTCTTCTTTTCACTGTTGTACCTCTTCTATTTACTGTTGTACCTCTTCTAACCACCTTTGTACCTCTCTAATCACTGTTGCACCTCTTCTAATCACTGTTTTACCTCTTCTTTTCACTGTTTTACCTCTTCTTTCACTGTTGTACCTCTTCTTTCACTGTTGTACCTCTTCTTTTCATTGTTGTACCTCTTCTTTTCACTGTTGTACCTCTTCTTTTCACTGTTGTACCTCTTCTTTTCATTGTTGTACCTCTTCTTTTCACTGTTGTACCTCTTCTATTTACTGTTGTACCTCTTCTTTTCACTGTTGTACCTCTTCTTTTCACTGTTGTACCTCTTCTTTTCACTGTTGTACCTCTTCTTTTCATTGTTGTACCTCTTCTTTTCACTGTTGTACCTCTTCTATTTACTGTTGTACCTCTTCTATTTACTGTTGTACCTCTTCTTTCACTGTTGTACCTCTTCTTTTCACTGTTGTACCTCTTCTTTTCACTGTTGTACCTCTTCTTTTCACTGTTGTACCTCTTCTTTTCACTGTTGTACCTCTTCTATTCACTGTTGTACCTCTTCTTTTCACTGTTGTACCTCTTCTTTTCACTGTTGTACCTCTTCTTTTACTGTTGTACCTCTTCTTTTCACTGTTCTACCTCTTCTATTTACTGTTGTACCTCTTCTTTTCACTGTTGTCTATTCTTTTCACTGTTGTACCTCTTCTTTTCACTGTTGTACCTCTCCATTCCCCGTTGTCCCTCTTCAAATCACTGTTGTACCTCTTCTTTTCACTGTTGTACCTCTTCTATTCACTGTTCTACCTCTTCTATTTACTGTTGTACCTCTTCTTTTCATTGTTGTACCTCTTCTTTTCACTGTTGTACCTCTTCTATTTACTGTTGTACCTCTTCTATTTACTGTTGTCTCTTCTTTTCACTGTTGTACCTCTTCTTTTCATTGTTGTACCTCTTCTTTTCACTGTTGTACCTCTTCTATTTACTGTTGTACCTCTTCTATTTACTGTTGTACCTCTTCTATTTACTGTTGTCTCTTCTTTTCACTGTTGTACCTCTTCTATTTACTGTTGTACCTCTTCTATTTACTGTTGTACCTCTTCTTTTCACTGTTGTACCTCTTCTTTTCACTGTTGTACCTCTTCTTTTCACTGTTGTACCTCTTCTTTTCATTGTTGTACCTCTTCTTTTCACTGTTGTACCTCTTCTATTTACTGTTGTACCTCTTCTATTTACTGTTGTCTCTTCTTTTCACTGTTGTACCTCTTCTATTCACTGTTGTCCCTTTTCTATTCACCGTTGTACCTCTTTCCCCGTCATTAGAAACGGGCGCGACGCGCCCGTTCGAGGCCGCGAAGCGGCCTAAAAATCGCTGATAATATTTTAAAAATCCCAAATCTCTTCACAACCTGATAGCTTATCTAGGTAGCGAAGCTCAAGAAGCGCGAAGCGCTTTTTCACAGCTAAAATGCCAACGGTTCACGCACCCGCTAGTTTGTCTTTTATAACGCTTCACTCATTTTAATTTTAAGCAAAATGTTCAAAACCGATAAATCAAATAATAAATTTAACATGAATTTAAAAATAAATATTTTTTGTTTTTTCTGTTGAAAAAATTATTTAAACTGTTAAAAAACAAATATTTTTATGTTTTTTTCTCATTACCAAAAAGCCCCACTTAAACAATTTTTTAAAATATTATTTTAATTTTAAATATTAATTAAGCCTTCCTAAATTTCAACAAATTTGCTTAATTCGTAGAGAAATGGAGAAACAACAGCAGCAGCAGCAAAAAAGTGACCAAAAGGAGAAAAGTGATCAGCCGAAAAGTGATCAGCCGAAAAGTGATCAGCCAAAAAGTGATCAGAAGGTGAAAAAGGTCGCTGTTGTGCGGCCGCGCGTCGTTCGGAAGGGAAACGGTGGGCGTTTTGGTAATTACAAATCACAGTAACTTTTGCGATATTTTATATCAAATTTATTTTCAAATTGGGTTGGCCGTAATGGCGGGATTCCGACTGTGATTGAGTGGCACCAAAATTCGGCATTTTCTATTCAATTAAGCTTTTCCTTTTTTTGTGTGTGAAATTTACCGCAAATGAACAGAGAACAGATTTAAAATTTGAAAATTCAAATGCCTTTTTGTTTTTTGTTTTGAGTGACACTTATTCATGACTTACTGTCACTTTCAAATTGACCCCTCCCCCCCTATTAGTCCCAAATTTTTCTATTATTAACAATTAATAAATTGCCAGAAATGCCGCTAGCTGAGTCTATGGAACTCGACTCCTCAACTGACGACGACGGCGCGCCACACTGGCCGGTGATTTTGATTTAAAAAAAAATTCAAAATGTGACAGAAGAAAGGCACGCGTCAGCCAATCATTGGCCACCATGCGTGCCGAAATCCATAGATTGGCTCATAAAATATTTTTTAAGACAAAAAGATCTGAAAATATTGGAATTTTCTTAAAATTGCTCTAATAAAACGGCCCCATTTTAAAGCTATTTTTTTAGAATCAATTAAGGCATTTTGAGAATATTTTGCGATTTGTAAGCATTTAAATAATTATTCTAAATTCAGCACGATTGTCGGAAGTTGAGGGTCGTCTGTCCAAATTGGAGCACACAATGGTCCAAATGCTCACCGAGCAGAAGCATATGATGGAGAAATTGCTTAAGGTGGAAAATGTTGATTAATATCATAATTAATTACGCAAAAATGAATTAATAATTAATTCCGAAATGTCCTAATTAATTTTAAATTTTCAGATGGTGGCGGACAAGCAGTAAAAGAATATGCCGTGCCGTTAATGAACAAAATTCATTAATATGCTTAATTCTTACTTAATTTTAATCATATTTTTCATTTTTTTAAACCGATAAAATATAAAAGCATAAATGGCAAAACCATTAAAAATTAAATTTTTAAATTTAAGCAAAATCATTAAAATAGCCAAATGGCTTTGGGACTGAACCGTCCACTGACTAAAAGCATGAAATTGCGACAAAATACATATGAATCGATTCCGCACGGTCTGTTAATAAAGAATCCGAAAGATTTTTTGGATAAAAAAGAAATTGACAAAAGTTATGGGTCCTCAAAAATCTCAAAAAATGACTTTGATTAAAAAAAATTAATTTAGGTGAGCCAAAAAAACGTAAAACACTTCAGGTTTTTGAAAGCATGCGAAGACGGAGCAAGTAGTGGGGCGAGACGTAGGGCGGAGGAAGACGTCTGACCGTGCTGGGACGTTTCGTAAAATCCGCCATTTTTGCAATTTTTTCGACAAAAAATGCTATAACTTTGCTTAAAACCAACCAAATTTTACATTCTTGATAATTCGATAGTACAGCTTTTTCTCTATTAGCCTGCAAAATTTCAAACAAAATTATCATTTAAACTAAGTTATGGCAGAAATAGTACTTATTTTCATACAACTTTTTCCAAAGTTGACCAAATTTTTTTAAATTTGGCATGCTAATAGAGAGAAAGCTTGGCTATCGAATGATACCAAGAATGTAAAATTTGGTTGATTTTAAGCAAAGTTATAGCATTTTTTGTCGGAAAAATTGCAAAAATGGCGGATTTTACGAAACGACCTAGCACCACGTCTGACGAGCGGCCCCCGCCAATCAGTCAACCGCCTGCGGATCACGCGCGGACTTCCGTTGTTGTATTACCGCCACCCATCGATGAGTTGGAGGAACGGTTGGCCGCGTTGCGCGGAGTCCGCGTGGAAATGGTACGAAAGCCGCGACTGGTGAGAACGGCACACATTCTGCTGACATTCACATTTTTGACTATAGCCGACATTTTCTTGAAATTTTAATCGCGTCAAAGTCGAGACTCTCGATTTTGCCTTACCAAAACTTAAATTCAGTCGTTTGCTTTTTTCAGATGGTGATCAACGACAGCGATATGAGAACAGCGGTGATGTGCCGTTGAGTGACGAGGCGGCACAACTGCTCCGACTGGTCCTTCCAGGGCAATCGTCAATGTTATGGGACTGGTAAATCAGTCCTGTCGATTGGGATGGCAAAAAATGAATTAATTTTTTTTTTTGAAATTTTAAAAATAATTTGATGGATATAATTTATTTTGATAATTATCTGATAAAAAAATATTTAATTTGGAAAATAAAAAAATAAATTAAAATAGTGGGATTCGAACTTTTGGGGGAAAAGTAAAGCCAAAGGCATAACCACTGCACCATCACCGCTCACATTGCTTTCCCTTTCTTTGCATATTATATAGAGAAGGAAAAAAGGAAAAGCCGCATAACTCAGCGCACATGTTCATTCAGCAAAAACGGTTAAAAATTCAAATAACAAACCGGGGTCAATCTACCCACCCATCAAGTTTCATTCCGAAACTCCACATTCACTTGGGGGCCTCTCCTTTGTCAGGTTGAACTCGGCTACGCTCAAAATTTGGCAACAAATTACGACAGGAGTTCCCAAAAGTAGCCAACAATGGTCGACGATCAGTGCTCATTGGACAGTGAATGTCCTTCGTCGGTGTTGCAAAATGTGAGTCGTCTCAATGAATGTGATTGAAAATGATCGTCGAGACTGAAAATCTTGGCCAAGAAGCGTACCGGCCGAGTGCCAAAACCATCACCACCACTAGTGACTGAGGAGATCGTTTTAGGTCATCTCGGATGCCCTTCGCGCGCCTTCCCCGTCCAACAGAACGGTGTCCGATGGCGGCCAATTGTACCCGAACTTTGCCGAGTGCGTGCGAAAGGTCGCGCGGCATTTCCTCGATTTTTGTTTACTTTCGATACAAAATTAAAAAAGACAATCGATCCATTTTGATAAATTTCAGACAGTTGAAGACGCACAAGCAGCCGAAAGGGAAGCGATGAAATTCATTAGAAAATATGAGCAGCAAAACGGTGGAGGAGGAGAAGGACAACAACAATCGACAAAGTCCGACCAAAGGGGGATGACCGCCGGTCACTCTCCAATCGGCGGTGATCAGAGAGGCTCTAGAACCAAATAAAACTGATCGGAGAAATGAAAGAACGGAAGTTTGCAGTTTGGTGGTCAAACGGACATTTCTTATGTATTTTCTCCCGTGAACACAACAATTTAATTGATAAATCACAATAATATTGTTAAATTAATTTAATTTCCACTTAATCATCCACTTGGACGAATAAAATAATGCCTATTAGTTAGAGCAAATATTTGCCACATTTATACGGGCCTAAAAGGCACTTAAAAGCTAGAGAAAGGCAGCAAAAATTCAGTATACAAAAAAGCAAGTGTGCGAATGTTTTGAATTTCAGAAATATTCTGATTTGGATGGTCCAAATCTGACAAATAAACATTTTAAATCCGAATCCTGGGTGAGTTTATACATAAAAGACAATGCATTTACATGTAGCGATATAATGGAATATACAATACAATGGAAATACAGCAGAGAAATACATATTATGCTTTACATATCGTTTCATCGCATTGACTGTTTTATTGGCATCCGCATCATTCTTCATTCCACTCGTCCTCTGCTTAAGTCTGCATGATGGCACTTCAGTTCTTCTGCTGCTGGCGATGAATGACGACTTTGGCACATTCCGTGGCGACATCTTTGTGCAATTTCTGATCGGCTGCGGCGACTGAAGCATTCACGGGCCGGTTTTTCAGCAACGAATTGTTGAAGAAAATCTCGAAGACGAACGAACACACCATGACGATGCTGAACACCTGAAAAACCAGCAATTGAAATGCCGAATCAAATGGCAAAACTCACCAGAGTGACCAACGGCACATTTGTGTCATCCGCACGGAAGTTGATGCAAGACCAAGAAGGCGTCCAATAAAGCAGCAAACACGACGAGAACCAAGCAGAGGCACTCCAGCAGAAGACAGAATAGAAGGCCGTGCAACAGTCGTAGAACTTAAAATGAAAAACAAATTAGTAACCGACATAATGGCAAATTTTGGACAACATGCAACTCGACAAAAAAAAACGGATCACAATTTGATCAAAAAATCGATCAGATTTGAACTGAAAAGCAATTTGGTCGTGAAAAATCAAAAACTGATCACAATTTGATCAAAAAATCCATCGGATTTCGACTGAAAAGCAATTTTGTCGGGCTGAAGTGCTGTGGCCACCCATCCGTCGCACTCACTTCATATTCTGCCGTAGAGCGCGCCATTCTGAACAAGCCGACGCCAAGAGTGAACAGCGAGCACATTGCGATGAGCAGTTGGCCGGAAAAAAGGTCCATAACGTAGTCGAGCACATTTCTGTCTTTCTCAGTCCAGAAAAAAGGCGAGAGCTGAAAAACAAAATGGGATTATTTTATTGTATTTGTTGTGATAGGCTTTTCTCACGGTTATCGGAATGCAGTGGCGTCCAGCGGGGGGCAATTTCTCGGCCAATTCGTCCATGAATTTCTGTTGCTGTTCCTCGATTGGTTGGCCATTGGTGCTGCTCATGAACAGTTGGTTGTGCCACTTGCGCTCGTCGAACACAGCGCCGAATTCGCCCGTCTTTGAGTCCTTTCCGATGAACGTGAAGCGTTTGCAATGGCAACCTGAGATGTCATGGAGGAAGGCCTGAAAAGCATGGAATCAGCAATTAAAATTGAAATGAGAATTGGCAAAATAAAAAGCAGCAGCACCTTTGGAGAGACAAATGTGCCGCAGAATTGGTGAAGTGAAAGGAGTTGCCAGACGAAGGCCAAACTGAGCACAATTTGCAGCAGTTGAAGTAGACGATCTTCCGCATAATAGAGAATTAAAAATTGACGGGCGCAATGAATGAGAGAAAATTTTGCAATACTCGCCTTTATATAGACAAGCAAAAAAATTTATAAATTAAGGGAAAAAAAGTTGTATAAAAGGGCGACATTTCCTCACTTTTCCTCACAATTCACTCTCCAACTTCTCGATGATTTCTCGTTCCTAATTGCTACGCTTCAACCCAACTCATCCATTCATTTAAAGCTTTGTTTTCTCTCCCAAGGAAATCATTATTTTAATTGACCAAGCCACAGCGTAACATTTGCTCCTTTGACTTTTGCGTCTCTAACATTTGCGCCCAAAACAATTAACGCCTAATTGTTTTCGACTCAA
Source organism: Heterodera schachtii (assembly GCA_023374025.1). Taxonomy (NCBI): domain Eukaryota; kingdom Metazoa; phylum Nematoda; class Chromadorea; order Rhabditida; family Heteroderidae; genus Heterodera; species Heterodera schachtii. The sequence continues at coordinate 888,472 of SIJG01000013.1, forward strand.
ATGTTCGGACTCAAATGTCCGAGTTGCTAATGTCCGCACACTCACTGTTCTCACCACACTCATCACGGCTCTTTTCCTTTCCTTCCCAACTCTCAGTTTTTCTTCCTTCTCTTCACATTCCCAATTCCTCTCCTCCCCTCCCATTCTTCGATTAACGATTAACCCACATTTTGCTTTCTCTTTTTTCACATGTGTTTATAATCGTTGCATCTCTGCTTACCAATTTTAGCGAACGAATTCAACACCCTTTCAATTTGGCTATCGTGCAAACCTTCGTCAAGACGCTCACCGGGAAGACCATCACCCTTGAGGTCGAGGCGAGCGACACCATCGAGAACGTGAAAGCGAAGATCCAGGACAAGGAGGACATCCCGCCGGACCAGCAGCGCCTCATCTTCGCTGGTGCATCCGCTTCATATGCCTAACAATCAGTTTTAACAAATCCCTTGTTTTCAGGGAAGCAGCTCGAGGACGGACGCACCTTGGCCGACTACAACATCCAGAAGGAGTCCACTCTTCATCTCGTCCTGCGCCTTCGTGGAGGGATGCAGATCTTCGTCAAGACGCTCACCGGGAAGACCATCACCCTTGAGGTCGAGGCGAGTGACACCATCGAGAACGTGAAAGCGAAGATCCAGGACAAGGAGGGCATCCCGCCGGACCAGCAGCGCCTCATCTTCGCTGGTACTTCAACTTTTGATCTGCCGCAACAATCATTTTTAAACAAATCCCTTCATTTCAGGAAAACAGCTCGAGGACGGACGCAGCTTGGCCGACTACAACATCCAGAAGGAATCGACGCTTCACCTCGTCTTGCGTCTTCGTGGAGGGATGCAGATCTTCGTCAAAACTCTCACCGGGAAGACCATCACCCTTGAAGTCGAGGCGAGTGACACCATCGAGAACGTGAAAGCGAAGGTCCAGGACAAGGAGCGCATCCCGCCGGACCAGCAGCGCCTCATCTTCGCTGGTACTTCAACTTTTGATCTGCCGCAACAATCATTTTTAAACAAATCCCTTCATTTCAGGAAAACAGCTCGAGGACGGACGCACCTTGGCCGACTACAACATCCAGAAGGAATCGACGCTTCACCTCCGACCGCCGCGCCTGACCCGCGGCCAACTGGACGCGATCATCACGAAGGTCAACCGCTCGCCTCCTCATCGCTTCACGGATGAGGTAGAGTTTTTTCTGTTTGCTTTTTGATCAAACAATTAATTTTCCCTTCCCCCTTTTTCCAACAGATCAGTGACGATGAAATCCGCCAGCTCTGCAAAGCGGCCACGGACGTCTTCCGAATGCAGCCGACGCTCGTCAGGATTCAGCCGCCGGTGGTCGTCGTGGGCGACATCCATGGACAATTCACGGACCTGCAGAGGATCTTCAACACGCACGGCAACCCTCCAGCGCAGCAGTACGTCTTCCTGGGCGACTACGTCGACCGAGGCCCCCAGTCACTGGAAACCATTGTTCTTCTCTTCTGCTACAAGGTGTGGTTTTGTGAATCCAACGCAGACAAATATTAATTCCCCTAAACCAATTGCAGGTCAAATACCCAGCGAACTTCATGCTGCTGCGCGGGAACCACGAGTGCTCCAACATCAACAAAGCGTAAGTGAAAAAATTGTGTTTTTTTTTTTGATTAATCATTCCCCCCCCCCTTTCAGTTATGGCTTCTCCGAGGAGATCGACCGCCGTTACCCGCGACCAGGCGCTCGTCGACTCTTCGACCTCTTCAATCAAGTCTTCGCCTGGATGCCATTCGTCGGACTGGTCGGCGAGAGGATCCTCTGTAAGTTTTGGGGGAGGGCAATTTTTGGGGTTCAATAACTGTTTTCCAACTGATTTTCAGGCATGCACGGCGGCCTCTCCGACCAGATCAACAGCCTGGAGCAGCTCAGCCACCTGAATCGTCCGCAAACCGACCCGCCGCTTCGGACGCTGGAGATCGATCTTTTGTGGGCGGACCCGTCGACGCGCATCACAGGCGTGGCCCCGAACCGCCGCAGAGGAGCCGGCGTCATCTTTGGCGCGGACGTGGTGGAGAGCGTGCGCAACCTGCTCGGCATCGACTACATCGTTCGAGCGCATCAAGTGAGTTTTTTTTTTTTTTTGGCTTTTCATTTCCCTTGCCTTCAATAATTTTCCCCTTCCCTTCTTTTTCAGCTCGTCATGGACGGCGTGGAATACTTCGCGGACCGCCACCTGATCACCTTGTTCTCGGCCCCCCGCTACACCGGCAAGAACAACACGGGCGCCACGCTGCTGATCGCGCCGGACCTGAGCCACACAATCACGCGCTTCCCGCCGGCCTGAGGACGACGAGACGGACGGAGACAGAACGCGCACACACACACACACACTAACTACACACAGAAGGATGGCGGAACTGCCCGAAGAACGATGCGTGTGGAGAAATCGGATCGTCTGACCCCCATTGTTGTATTGTATTGTAAACCCCCATTTCACATGATCAATCCCCCAAAAACTGTTGTCATTTCAATCATTTGCATGTTTGAATGTATGTATATGTATGTGTGTGTGAATAAACATTGTAAGCAAAAAAAAATTTCGCTAGGCAAAATTCGTTTTTTCAATGTGTAGAAAGAAAACTTTAGGAAAAATTTTGGTGACTTTTTTCAAATCAGATTCGGATTATGTAGGAATTTTGGATTCTCCGACCCCAAATAGCGAAAATTTGAGCCTGGAATCATGTAACATTATCAGTAGAATAGGGGCCGGGTTTTTTAACCAAAAAAATGAAATTGAAGCCGAATATGTAGCGAAAATTTGGGTAATTCTGTAGTTTGTCCCCCCCCCCCCTTTTGGAAAAAAATTTTCAAAAATTATTTTGCCCTAAAACAAGTTTCCAGGGGTTTTTGGGGTCGCTGAGCCCGAATCCGGCTACCGATTTTGCAATACAAGATCATTTAAGTCATTTTTAGACCTAAAATGCGAAATTCGAAAATTTGATTTTTCGACTTTTTGTTCGAAACCGGGTCCGGGATTCGACATTGGCCGAAATGGATGCCGGATTCGTGTTCAGCGACCCCAAAAACCCCTGGAAACTTGTTTTTAGGGCAAAAAATTTTTGAAATTTTTTTTTTCCAAAAAGGGGGGGGGGACAAACTACAGAATTACCAAAATTTGAGTCTGGGAGCGCTGATGAATTTTGTCCTCTCCCCTCCCTATTTTAAACCGTCCATTTTGACCCACGAAGTTCGAATAAGCGGACAGTTCCGACTTTTACTTGATTCTTCAAAATTAATACACAAAGAATGACCATCATTCGCTTAATTATGCATTTGAACAAATAGTTGAAACAATGGCTTTTTTATTTAGTGAAAAAAATAAGTAAAAGGACCAATAATGTTGTTTATTTTACAATTACCCGGGGGGCACAACAGTGATTGGTTGGTCATGGGCTGAATTATACAAATTGCTATAAAGGTAAAAAAAACAAATAAACATGGGGAGTATATATGACGACTTGGGGGAGGGGATGAGAAAAATAGGATCGAGAATAAACACAATTCGTCACTAATACATATATTTAATATTAAACGCAATCACACTTTTAAATTCCGTTCGAGTGATGGCTTTCCGGCCCGCTTACACTGCAGGAATTTGCAACACTGAGGAACAAACTGAAAAAATGGGATGAATTTGTGAGACCAAATAAAGCGCCAAACAAATAAATAAATGCTCACTCACCGTTCAATTTCGGTGGCACAATAAACAAATTCGTGCTTCCAAAAGCCGTAGCGCTGGTTACGGATCAGCTCAATGAATGTGATCAACAAACCCCACGGATGAGGACGGAGAGCAACCAAACGCTCAAAGAGAATACTGTGGAAAAAATACAAAAATTAATTACGACCGGCATGGTAAAAAGCTACTTTCTATATTGTTTTAAAAGAGAAAAAGTTATCGACCTACAGGGACGTAAAATATTGAAGAGGGACTTATTGTGAGACATTGAAATCACAAATTTAAATGCGGGACTGTGAGGTAACTTTTAGGTCTTATAAACCCACATTTTACCGAGTTATCTGCTCCTGAATGTGTTTAGAATTGGCACCTAAGAACAGGTAGAGCAGTGTACAACTGAAGTAATGCGTATGCGAATTCGGGTAACGCAACTGATTGGCGATGGCATTGAACAGCAAATAGCGACCTGAAAAATGACAATTAGTACTAATTAGCTAAACATTTTAATAATTTTGCCAAAAAATCCTAAGAAAGCCTTTTAGTAATTACTGTAATAATGAGCCAAAAAATTGCCTTCGTTGCACAATGAAACGGCCAAATTTTGGAAAATGTCCATGAACGGGCTGTGTGCAATTGTCTCCATGGAGACGCGCTGTCCCTTGCCATGGATGGAGTCAATAGCACGCACACCGACGTACATCACCACCGCATTGACGACACTGATTGCATATTTGGTGGTTGTGGCGGTGAACGATGAAACACCGCCGCCTCCGTTGTTGTTGCTGTTGTTTGGCGGCGACTGATGCGATGCCGACGAAGAGGAGGACGAGGATGGCACGTCCTGTTGCTGTGACTTCTGCGATTGGTTGGTGTTGTTGTTGATGTGCGGCGGGGGGTGGGACAATATAAAAATAATAAAATAAGACAATTCTGATCTTGTCATATTGCCACTTACTACATGACAACCAGCTATATTGCCTTTGAAAATTCATATACAACTATAACTTTAGATTTTCCAATCATTACAGCATATAAAATTTGGCTTATGTGTTATCAATTATCATTAACTTAAAATAAAATCTTTTGGTTTGGAATTCGGAAGAAAATTAGGATTAAATTTTGCAAGACAATTTCTTCAAATAGTCAAAATATTCTCCAAATTGGTCTTGATTGGCGGCATTGAACATCGCAAACACGGTTGGCACGCCACCAACGCATTCGTACTGAAAAAATGAGGGAAAATATGGAACAAAAACCAATAATTGACAAAATTAATTAAAAATAAAAAAGCATGATGAAAAAAAGAATTACGGCATAATTATTTAATCTATTTGAAAATATTATTTAATAAATTTTGCTTTTCGTTCGGTCCAAATAAAGTGCTTCTGCTGGTCGGACTTTGTCACATTGGCCAACTCGGCCAAAATGCCCGAGTACAGTACATCCTCCAGGAAAAAGCCGTTAGTTTTCGGACTTTGTGCCAAGACAGCTTTGACAGTGTCGGTGTTGGTCAAATAAATGTTGCCAAGCGCAAATGGGGGGAACAATTCACCAGGGAAATCTTCCCTCGAAATGTACCTGCAAATAAATTTGGGGCTGAAGAAGCCACTCGACACTTGGCCATTTCGCCCCGGGCACTGGACCATTTGGCCACGGACAATTGGCAACAGACAATTGGTCCGTTCATAATTGGGTATTTTTAATAATGGTTTAAAAAATGAAAAATAGAATCGAAAAACGTGAATTTGACTGACCATTTGCTGTCACTGTTCCGAAATGGCTTTCGACTGCCGCCCATATGTCCGAAAAAAATCAGCGGATGATTATCGGCAATTTGGCGGAATTTTTTGTTTATCCAATAGTCCATCCTGCGCAGATGGACCACCGTGTCGTCGTCCACCTTCGCCACCCATTCGGCACCGGCACAGTGCCGTTGTTGCCATGTCAGGGCACCGAACCACTGCAAAAATGTTTATAAGGATATGTAAATCCAACATATTAAATTTGTCAAAGAATTGTCAAAACAAACGCTTTTTTTCTCCGTTTCTAACCCTTGAAAACAAATTAATTATTATTATCAATTAATGAATTAATTAATTAATTGTCATTTGCTGATCACTTTGAGATGTAAGTGGGCATAAAGGTCGACAAAACCGTGCAAAAACACAATGTCGCCATGCTTTTTCTGCTCCTCTTCTAATTTGTGTTTCACATCTGCTGCTTCTCCTCCCGATGGGTCGGCGATAAAAAATCGTTGTATTTCGCCCGGGGCCTAATTAAATCCAAAATTATATTTATCCAATCAATAAAAAACAATTAATGTCCTTTTGTTCAAATTTTAAATTCAAATGAGTGCAGCCCGTCCTTTTTCGTTATATTCTTTAATTATCCTCTAATTTAGTTTTTAAGTGAATATTTCAATTATTTTTTCTCACTATTAATTATTCGACATTTCTCATTAATTGAATTCATTAAAATTCAATTTGATTAAACCCAAATAAATAATTTAGCACTACGTCTTTCATCAACAAATTGTTGAAGCCAACTTAATTACTGCTTTAAATTGTTTTTCGCCAATAAATTATTAATAAATTCAATTAAATTGTTCTCTACCGCTTCTTTCATCCATGTCTCTCTCGCGCCCGTTCGCCTTTCAAATGAGGTTCTGCCCGACATTGCCAACATGATCAGCTTGGTGCCAGCCGCACATGCGTTTCCAATTTCCATCGAACAGTTCATGCGAATGTTTTTGAAGCGAATTGCGAATTTCTAAAAAGTACGCTAAAGCATTTCTAGAAAAGACCAAAACTGTAAACGAGTCAAAAATATTAAAATTAGACGCAATTAATCAGAAAAATGATAATTTTTAACCTAAAATAGTAAAAATGGCATTTTTGGACAAAAGTTGTTAACAAATTTATTATTTTTCCGTTTTTGCCATTTTTATATAAAAAAGTAACCACCTCAGTTGGAACAAATGCAGTTTTGTTGGCAATCTGCTTCACACGCGGGTCAGCCAGAAGCTGCATTTTGCCTTGGACCTGTAAACAATTCAAAATTGACACAAAAAACATGTCCAAAAGTCCCGTGACTTTCGATAATTTCATGGATATTCTGCAATTAGTCTTCGACACCCAAAAGGCTGTTCTCGCCCATTGGCTTCACCTTGATCCAACTGATAGCCCCCAATGGCATTTTGACTTCGGTTGGACAAATAAATTCTCCAAATTGTGTGCCATTCAATTTGAGCATAATAGAACAGTGCTCGTTAAGCATGATGTCCAAATTGAGCAGGTAACTGCCTGGGGGCAGCCGTACGCCTTTGCGTTGCATCGACTTTGACTGAAAACATAAACATTCAAATGTTGCTAATTTAATAACTTCATTATTACCCCGGGGAATGCCACTTCAAAATCACTGTCTGTGCCAATTTTGATGCTCACCTCAGTTTGTGTTGAACCATCTAAATATAATTTGTCAAAATTCATAAATTAATAAAATAATGCCAATGTTTCATTTACCACTTTTGGCATTCAAAAGTTCCACCAAAATGCTTTTAAAGTTGGCATCCGTCAATGCTTTTATGCTGATCATTTGCTGCTGATTCCCGCTGTTGGCGAATTTGATCGGAAAAATTTGGTCGGTGTATTTTGGAAACAACGGAATTGAATCCAAAGATTGGAAAAACTAAAAGAAATCATCAAACATTGGAATATTGGGTAAATATTAGCCATTCTCAAAAAAATTAAAACAAACAGCAGAATTAATGGTACCGAAATTTTAGTTGAAAACATTTTTAGTTAATTTTTATTAATTAGTTATCCATGCTAAATCCATTTTTAAATATCATTTGCAAAATTATTTACTCATTCTTTGACAATTAAAATTATTCCATGCTTCGTCTACTAATTACCCATTCTTTTGTTAATTAATTCATTCTCATGCTTTGTTTAATTAATCATATTTCATTAAAACTTATACTTAGTCCACTAACAATGCTTATTAATTACGCTATGCTTATTAGTTCGTTCAATAATTACCCAAGCTTCCATGGCACAGTTGTGACTGCGGCTGGTGAACAGTTTCATGTTCTGCTGCTGTTGTTGTTGTTGGTTCATCATTGGCAGCATGTCCAGCCATAGAAGCCAAAGTGCCGCATAATCTGCCAAAAATGGTGCACCCGTTGAACCATAACTCACAACAAAATCATTTTGCATGGTACGCTCATCGACAACAAACGGCGGCGGCACTTCGAAAAATTCAAATTGGCATTTTTTATTGAAATTTAAAATGAAATTTAAAAACTCCACCGTTTCCAACGGGAAAACTTTGCGTGATGAGTTCATCGGTTCTTTTACCATTAAGAATAATTGAAAAGCGCCTTTCCTTTATCCCAAAATTGTATCTTAAATAATGTAAATATGTATTTAATATAATTGATTTGTTGCATTTTTAATTATCATTAATTTGTGATTAATTAAAAATAAGAAAAATATAAACGAATGGTGTGAAGCAATTGATGCCTGCATCAGAATTGTCGCACCGACGGCTGCTGACTTTGGCATTGGCACTGTGCGCAGTTTAATGCCACGCCAATGAGTTGAACTATTTTTATGGCCATTCTTGGCCATCACTTTCGCGCATTCGCTCGTAATCGGATTATCCTGAGTTTGATTAATAAATAATTAAGTGTTCATATTAATGATTGATTACTTTACCTTTTGATCACCAATTGTGAATGTTCTTTTCACTTTGAAATTGGCCGCAATGTCCAAGTGATTGCCACGTTGAAGCAATGCCGGATAACAAATCAAAAGTCTAAAAAGGCATTTAAAAATTGTTTAATTATTGTTTTGTTATTGTAATTTCTTTTCCCACCCATCGTCACAATTTCCGCTGTTTTGTGAAAGTCGAAATTCAATTCCATAGCCCTTTTTCGTGGCTCCATCCGTTCCATTGTTTTCGGCACATTTCTCAGCAGATGTGCATAATTTGATCACTCGCACACCGCCGGCAGTGCCATTTGTCAGACGAATACTTTAAAATTTAAGAAAAAATTTAATAACTATTAAAATTTCAAACTTACGGCAGACAGGGCGACAAATTGCCATGCGAAACATTTAAAAGTGCAATTAAAAATAAATTACATTAATAGTGGAAAAGTGCATTATTATAATCTTTTAAAGCAATTTACTAATATTATGTGGTAAATATTTAAAAAATTATTCAGCCGATCAGTGAGAACAAATTGAAAATGGACTAATGATTCAGCAGAGTTTTGTGGTAAATGAGCCCACAAAATGCAATGAACATAACGACATATAAAAATGAAAAATTCACTTGAATAAATTACTAAAGCTTTTTTGTCACAAATTCCAATGGATATAAATAAATAATTAATGAAAAACAAAATTAATTAATAATTGAGACAATTAAGCAATGCTAAATTAGGAGATCAGTAAAAATGTCGCATTGGCAAATGTTAACCAAATAAAAATAATTAATGAATAAATTGGGCAGAATAAGCAATGCTAATTTGAGAGAATTGCATTGGAATGTTGCATTGGGAAATGTTTAAAAAAATAAAAAAATGAATTAAAGAATTATTGAGCAAAATAAGCAATGCTAATTGAAGGGAATTGCATTGGAATGTTGCATTGGGAAATGTTAAAAAATTTAATTAATTAATTAATTGAGGAAAATAAGCAATCTAAATTAAGAGAATTGCATCGGAATGTTGCATTAGCAAATGTCAACAAAATAAATTTAATTAATTAATTAATTGAGCAAAATAGCAATGCTACTTTGAGAGAATTGCATTGGAATGTTGCATTGGGAAATGTTAAAAAAAAATTTAATTAATTAATTGAGCAAGCAATGCTAATTTAGCATTGGAATGTTGCATTGGCAAATGTTAACAAAATAAATTTAATTCATTAATTTAATTCATTAATCTCGGTAAAAAAAAAGCAATGCATAATTAAGCGGCTTGTAATGGAATGTTGCTTAGCTGATTCAGAAAAATGCACAAGATATAAATAATTGAATGAGCGAGGCCAAAGACCAAAATGTATGTGAAGTGAATTTAAAAGGCAATTGTCCACAGACATTTCTCATCAGTTGGCATTGGCATTAGCGAGCGCAATTTGAGAGCACCGTTTCGGCTTGAGAAATTCTTGGGTTTTTGGGATTTGTATTTTTATTTCGGTCCTTGATTCTCGATTTACCGTTCTTTTTTTACTGTTTTTAAGACGGTGCTAAACTACCACCATGGTAACATACACTTGGCTTTTGTCCTTCGCTTTTCTGCTTTACCTGACAAACAACTCAATGGGCATAAACGAGCAGGTTTAGATCAATTATTTAATAAACTGTCCGTAATGATTTTCCCTAACCCAAATTGGTCCATAAAAATTATTGATGCTCGAGAGTCTCACTCTGGATAATTGCTCGAGAAAAGAAATCGTTTTTGCTATTGGTTTTTAGTTAAGCCATTTGGTCTCCGCATCCTTGAAAATTTAAAAAATGGAAATTGGGGGGTTACTGTCTCAAACCCCGAAATATTCAGTTTACCAAAATCAAACTTTGACGGACTCTGAGAGAAGCCAATTAGCTTTTTTAATTTTTTGCAATTATAGGCTTTTGAAATTAATTTCAAAAATATTCGCATGGACTGTTGGATGAAAATTGGTAGTGTTTGTCCGGCCGGCACCAAGCTGATCATGTTGTCAATGTCAAGCCGGGATCATTTCGAGATGAGAACGGGAGTCAGAGAAACGTGGATGAAGGATGCGGTGGAAATTAATAAATTAAATTTGAATTTTTAATCTAATTTGGCGTTTAATCAGGCGCCCCGTGAAATTCTCCGGTTTTTCGTTGCTGATCAAGCGGGAGGAGAAGCGGCAGATGTGAAACACAAATTAGAAGAGGAGCAGAAAAAGCATGGCGACATTGTGTTTTTGCATGGATTTGTGGACCTTTATGCGCACTTACATCTCAAAGTGATCAGCAAATGACATTAATTAACAATAAATTAATTTGAAATATTTTACATTGATTTAGCATTAATTTTAAATTATTAACTCAATTTTATACATTTCCAGTGGTTCGGTGCCCTGACATGGCAACAACGGCACTGTGCCGGTGCCAAATGGGTGGCAAAAATTGATGACAGTTCGGTGGTCGATCTTCGCCGGATGGACTATTGGATAAACAAAAAATTGCGTCAAATTGCCGATGATCATCCGCTGATTTTTTTCGGGCATATGGGCGGCAGTCGAAAGCCATTTCGGAACTGGGAGAGCAAATGGTCAGTTGGGCTTAAAGTTTGTGGGTGTTCGGGGCATTTTCAAAATTTCTGTGGCACAAATTGGCGCGCCAAATTCAAATTTTGTTTGGGTACGTGCCAATGGAACTGTACTCAGCGGATATATATCCGCCATTTGTGCTCGGGCCCACGTATTTGACCACGTCGGCCACCGTCAGTGCAGTGATGAAACAGGCCAACAAAGCAATTGGCTTCAATTTGGACGACGTGCTATTCACTGGCATTTTGGCCGAGTTGGCCAATGCGACATTGTCCGACCAGCAGACGCACTTCATTTGGACTGAACGAAAAGCAAATAATAAAATAATTTTGAATTTTTGATTATAATTTTAAAAATATAATAAAAATTTTCATTTTTTTTTGAATTTTCATTTATTATTTATAAAATGGAATTAAAATAATCTGGGATTTTACCAATGTTTTGCATTTTGGATCCTGACCACTTTTTGGCTCTTTTTAAAAAACAAAAGCGACAAATTGTAATAGAGAAAAGATTCATGTTTCAAAAAACCCATTGTATTTTTTTTAATTTGAGACTTTAATTATAATTGATAATTTTTCGTTTATTAATTGTTTTTCAGTTCGAATGTGTCGAGGGTGTGCCAAATGTTTTTGCAATTTGGGACGCAAAAAGCCGTTCTGAGATGGAGCAGCACCATGCCTATTTGAAGAAGATGTCATGCCAAAAGTAGCTGACTGACACCGCGATCAGTGATCAGTGAGCATTTCTTCACAAAATTTCCAATTTTTGTGATTGATTGTCGCCATGAAATAAAAAGAAGTGGCACTATGCCAAACTCTATTCTGTGTCCATGAACACGTCTTACGGTAATTAACTGAAATATTTTCCCATTTTTGATATATGTACATTAATAAAGTTATTTTTCCACGAAATATAACGAGGGCTGGAGTTTTTAGGTGCTAAACATGAAGAATTTGGCAGCTAAATAGTTATTAAAAAGATAGAAATAGTTGCTAAAAAATGCAAAATGCCAAAATAATTGTTAAAATAGTTGCCAATTGGTACATACTGCTCAATAAATGGGAAAATTTGCCAAAGATACCTCATTCTTTATTCATTTGGTGTCATAATTGCTAATGAAATCCTTTAATGCTTTTAGTTGAGTCGTAAAACTTTTTTATTACATAAAAATTAAAAAAAAAAAACTATTTCCGGCGGCACATAACGGAACTTACTTGAAATGTTATGAAAATATGCCAATTTCAGGGATAGCCTTTTGTTTTTGTTTTTTTGCCTCTTATCTTTTTTTCATTTTTTTTACAATTAATTAAAGCATTTTTTGCATTTTTTTTCTATATTTCTGCATTCATTGAGATGAATGTTCAATTTACCATCTCTTCTCCTATTTAATTAAAGCATATGTAAATTTGATATTTTAGAACCAAAAATGTACTTTTGGTCTCACATTTTAATCATTTTAATTTTGCATTCAAATTTCAATAACTGCAAGTGTTCGTCGGCAAAATGCAAAGAAAATTGTACTTTTCGTATAATGAAATACATAATTAGTTTTTTGATTTCCGTTCTTATGGTTGGGAAAGCAAAAAGAATTTTACGGAGAGTGAAATTGAATTTGATTTTTATTTTTAAAGGTAGAAAGAATTTTTTTAAAAATTTTTTAATTTGCAAAATTCAGAAAAAATTTAGCAACATTTCTATTTCTGTCGTTTTGCTGGGAGAAGAAAAACAATTTTTGAAAGCATTGACAACCAATCGCTAAGTAAATATTTTCACTAATTAATTTTGTTCCAAAATTATCATTTTTCACTTTTAAACTATCCAAAAGAACACAACCCACTGAACCATGCACATTAATAAAAGTATGAAGTAAAAACTTACCAAAAGTATATTTATTTCTAACTTAACAAAAAGCCAATCATTAGGGGTGTAAAAAAGTCTCGGTATCGGTCTCTAGTCTCCAAAATCGAGACCGAGACTTAAAAATCCGAGACTTTTCTCGAGTCGAGACCGAGACTCTAGAACATCACTACTCTTCCCCTTCCCCGCTGGATTGCGCCCTTTCAGAATGTGCACAATTTTCATGAGTTCATTATGGAAGATTTCAGTCCTTCCAAATATTAACCCAAACAAACTATTTTATAAAATATTTAAACAGTAATATAAATCAACCAAATGTTAAATGGACTTTTTTTTTACTAAATTACTTGAATCACGAGCATTTTGACTTTTCATTTTGTTAAATTCTGTCTGTTAATATTTCAAAATTTCTTTAACTTTTTGATTTTAGAAAAACAAAATATTGTGATCAAACTTATCTGAAAAAAATTTATTCCTTTTGCGGGGAGGGCTACAAAATTGTGGAATCAGCTGGATAAAGAAATCATTAAAATAAATTCTTTAAATCAATTTAAAACAAAAATTAAACTCCTTAACGTATAAAATGACCGGAAAAGTGAATTATCTCTTTAATTAAAGATATTATATATTTTATATAGTGATTTGGTTTTATTGATCATTGACCTCATTCTTATATTTAATTTTGTTGTGATTTCTTTTTTTGTTTAATGTTTAATCCATATTACTCGAGGACGATTTAATCTATGACATGTACGCAGAGTAAGTGGATAGAAAAGCCAAAGAATAAAAAATAAAATAAAATGTCGGAATGAAGAAAAAAGATGAAAAAGCACAGAAATAAATTGAAAACATTTTAAAATTAATCTCAATTTATGCATAACAACCAACAAAATATTAAATAAATTAAGAAAAGCAAATAATAATTTAAAATTGTTTATTATCTCACAATTATTTCCAATAAAATTATTTTAGTAAATTCGGAGGCTAATCGAAGCCAAATTTAAAAAAAAAGAAAATAGAGGAAATTTTATGAAAATATAAGGAACGTTTCAAGATTTACAAGTTTTCTGTTAAAGTTAATTTCCCCGAATAAATTTATGCCAATGGCAACACCAAAAGCAAACTTAATTAAGGAAGAAGAAATCGTTAAAATTAATTTTGACTTTCATACAAAAACAGCTACATATATTCTTATTTTATGGGAAATGAATTGCAGAATTTAAAACACTACAAAATCAGAGTTTATGACGTAATTAATAGAAACAAATTTATATGAACAAAAAAAAACGCAAATATACATTAAATTTATGGACAGAAAAATTCCGGAATATGGACGAAATAGGGATTAAAAACACTGAAATGTGCTTCTAAACTTCTAATTTGTCTTCCTAATTCTGTAGATGAATTACTTTGGCACCGACTATTGCCCGACTTTTAATTTATTTGACAAATTAAAAAAATTGTTAATCTAAAGACGATAGCCTAAATTTTGAATTTATTCCCCAAATAAGAAAATGATAAAATGAAATTAATAATTAAAAAATGTTACGTAAATTAAATTAATAAATATTATTTATTTTGTTTTTATATAAAAATATTAATTAATTAATTAATTAGAAATAAGGAAAAGAATTTTATTTAAATTAAAAACTAATCGTTCATCCCTAAAAAATTTCAACAATTTCGATTAGTTCACAACGATAAATATGCAAAAGAAAATTAAAAAGAAAATTGTTTTTATTTTAATTTTTTCAAAATTTACAGTAGTAAATTGACTATATTAATTTGAAAGAGTGTGCAGAGATGTGCCACCGGGGCGTGCTGAGTCGTTTCGTAAATCCGTCCAAGGGGTATAAAAACAAAAAATGTGACATATAAAAATTCATAACTTATCTAAAATATAACTAAAATAAAATTTTAGAAAATCTTAAGTCCGATTTTTTTGGCCGCAAGCTTTTTGAAACAATTAAATTTTTTGAAATATTTATTTAATAGATTATACAAAGGAATCAAATTCCAAAAAAGAAAATATATAAGTAATTTAGTTGCTTAAGAAAAAAAGTATAAAGCATTAAATATGTTATGCTTTTTGCCATGGTCACCCAAATATATTATATGTAGTCGTTTAATAATTTTAAATCAATTAAATTGAAATTAAGCCAAACAAATTTATATATTGCTAGCCCTAAGAATTCTATGTTTATCTTTAAAATTTAAAAATTTTCTGGCCAAAATCGGACTTAAGATTTTCTAAAATTTTATTTTGATTGTGTTTTAGACAAGTCATGAATTTTTATATGTCACAAATTTTTTGTTTTTATACCCCTTGGCGGATTTACGAAACGACCTAGCACTCCACGGGGGCAGAGCACAAGTGGGCAATCATAAATCCAAAAAAAAACGTTTAGAAAAATGTGTATTTAAGCATCAATTTAATTAAATTTTTACATATTTATAATTATAAAAATTGATAAAAACTAGCGATTTTGATTTTGCACTTTTTAGGAATCAACATAGCAGCAAAATTTAGAATAATAATCAATTAATATTTCAATTTTAATGAAAGGATATTTTACATCATATAAATGTAAATAAATATCACAATAAATTGAAATTATTTCTCTTCTTTTCTCGGCCAATCATTCTCCATCACATTTAAAGCTCATCGTCTCATTAAATGTCAACATTTTGTCATCAACAATGTTCTGCTTTTCGCTTCTTTTTTTCAGTATTGTCCTCTTAAAACTTTGAAATCGCACCTTAAAAAGTTCAAAGGATTGATTAATAAAAATTATTTAATTAAAAAAGGACAAACAACAATTTTAATTTGGTGGAATTTAAAAAATTAAAAGAATTATGAAATTTTCCTTTTGAGTTTCTTTAATATTTTGCCAATTACGGACATTGGGCAGTTGTTGGACAAAAGATTTGTTCACCACCGGCGCCATTTTGGCCAATTGTTCCCCGCAGGTGTGCAAATGGGTCATGTTGAACAACCGTTCGCATACACTGAATGGACACGAAGATTCTGGGATAAATGAAGAAATTCTCAATTTGACCTTGGAAATTTTCCATAAATACAATAAAACGAACTCACAATCTGTCGAATGTTTGTTTAAATTTCATTTTTAGAGAGGATCAAATGCGTGATTAGTAGACGACGAAAAGTGAAAACATTAACTTGAACAAGGCTATGAGCCGTGGGGGGGGGGGGGACGACCCCCGCCAACCCGGGGAACAGGGACAGCGGAGATGAAGGGATTCCCGGAAAGGGGATTCGTCGACAAGTGAACGGGGGATGTTCTAAGAAGTTTTAGTTTTGAAAAAATATTAGAGAAAAGGATTGTCAGCGTCGAAAGATACGGCCGGAGAAAAGTTTTCTATCGTTTTTAGGACTTTATGTGCCATTTTATTCACAGACACGTTTGTCATATATTTTTACCGAATTTAAATATGCATATGGCATATTCAGTGCTGAACTTACGTTGAATTAGACGCACGAGAACAGGCCCGGCGGGAATGTAAGCCACCGATGCCAACAATCGGTCAATTGCGGCGTGAAATTCGGCAGTCTAATTGTAAAAAAATATTTATCATTTCAATAAACAATTTTTAATAAGTTTGTAAAATAAAATAACAAAAGTGACAACAGAAAAACCTACTGCTGATTCGAGTGTCGCCATTTGGGACAAGGAAATCATTTTTATTTTTTAAAAGTATGAAAAATTTGGCCTTGATGTCTTAAATAATTTATGCAAAAACGAAAAATGATTGAAAATTTAAAAAAGGGTTAAGGCAAATATTGTTCGTTTATTTGTAAGCACGGCAAAAAATTTTGCCGCATCTACGACCATATATTGATCAAATAATTATGCGAAAGGAAATTCGTGTGTAGAAAGAAAAATTGTGAGAAAAAATATTTAATCTCTAAAATTTTATCAGTCTATCGGAAAATCCAAAACGAACTCCCGGCTGCCGTATTTATGGATAAAAAAGAATAAAAACAAAGAAAAAATAGCTATCGTCCCTAGCTCAATTTTTAATAACCCGGCCCTTCTTTTATACCGTTTTTTCTGAGTTGAAAAGGGTGTTTGCCAACTTGGCATGTCCCAATTTCTGTCCATAACATTTGCCAATTTCTTTAACATTTCTCATTTTTCTCTTTTGTGCCACTTTAGCATTTCCCAATTTTCGAACATTTTACAATTTCTTTAATATCATTCACATTTTGTCCCATTTTAACATTTCTTTATAATTTGTTATTTCTTTTAACGTTGCGATTATTCATAATTAATTTTTAACATTTGGCAATTTTTCGAATGGAAAAATTGTGACTAATATGACTAATAATTTTCCTTCCTTCACTCATTCCTTTATTTCGTTCACATTTAATTAATTAATTTTTGTCTCTCTAATTTAAAATTAATTTAAATATTTTCTTTTTGGGTTTAATGCTTTTTATTTTTTAAATTAATTTTTCTATTTTTCGTGTAGTCGCGACACGCCCGGACCCAAACCTAACCCTCCCCTTAATAAAAATTTCTTCAAAAAAGAGGTAAAAATAGAATAAAATATCTCTTGTAATGCAAAAAATTGCGAATATGTGAACTCTCTTTCAGAATTAAGAATTTTATACACGCCCTCCCCCGGCATAGCATTGGCAGGTATTTGCCGAGTGACACCGAAACTGTGACGACGGAGGACCAGCGGGGACGCTTTATGTCCGAGTCGGAAGCAAGCGAATGGAGTCGCGGGTACAACCAGCAGGAGCAGCGGCACTTCTCGTCAGCCTCGTCATTTGCAAGCAGTTGAAACTTTGGCGCACCGATGGACGCGGCGCCGGCGGCGCCATTCCGCGGGTACGCGTCGACAACAGAAACAGAGAAGGCAAGTTCATCCGTGCCGCCCAGCAGCAGCCGCAGCAGTAAAGCACCACTGTCATTACGCACTGTGCCAAAGCCAAAGGATTCCCACGGATATTTCGGTATGGTGTTCTGTTGCGGTCGCGAAAAAACATGCAATTGAGGATTGTCGAATTAGCGGCTTTTTGGGGCCCCGGAAATACAATACATAAATTGCGTTGCGCGTTTT
Source organism: Heterodera schachtii (assembly GCA_023374025.1). Lineage (NCBI taxonomy): Eukaryota > Metazoa > Nematoda > Chromadorea > Rhabditida > Heteroderidae > Heterodera > Heterodera schachtii. The sequence goes on from SIJG01000013.1 coordinate 906,442, forward strand.
CCGCACTTACATTGAGGAAATTTTAAAAAAATTTAATTAAAATAATTTAACGATGGAATTTGCAAATTAAGTCTTATCTGTTTTAGGGCATACATTAGTTTATGGATTTATCCAAATTATTATAAAAGGAAAACGAAATGTTTTTACTAAGTTAAAATTATTTTTTATTAAGCTTTAATTGTTCATGTTAAGTCACAGATTCGTCTTCTGCTGGTCCTTTGCCAAAAAAAGGCGGCGCCAAAATCGATTTGGCGAAAAGCAGACGCACAATTAACAATGGCACGGGCGACGGCACCGATGCAAAATTGCGCAAATCATGAAAAGATTTGTTGGAGAGTTTTGAGGGACAACAAAACATTTGAGCAAATCGAATTGGAAATTTTGAAGAAAAATTCTGTTTCTGTCAATTTTGAATTCAGTAAAGTTCTTCCGTTTGGGAATCAAAAGTTTCTGGTCCGAATTCACTACAAAATCAGTCGGACCATGGCCCTAAACCCGGCGTGGGTCGGATCGCTTGTCTCTCTGTCCCGGTTCGGGCTCTCCTTGGCATTATGTGAGATTTGATTTATTTGTTAGTGCTTTAGCTAAGCTAAACACACTGCCATACGCCCGGATTTATGCTTATGCGTTGAAATTAAAATTGCTTCAAATAACGGCCAATTAAGCATCGAAGATCAAAGATTTCTTCAGCCCAATTCGACGTAAATGATTATGCCATTAAATGTGAAATTCACTTTAATCCCCTGCTTTAATTGCTCCGATGAATTAATGCTTTACATTTTCATTTCCCCCCCCCCCCGTCGGTTTTCCGTTTTGTCTTTGTCTCTTCCCTTTCCATCGTTTGGTCCATCGAATCGCATCGAAATGCAAATGCTTCGACTGCTGTAAATTCAATGAATGGCAGGCCACACTGACAGCAAAAAATGAATGAATAAATGAATGAATTGAAAAAAGAAATTTAATAAATTTGGTGGCACCGGGGAAAGGCGCCGTGCCGGGCCATCGTCGCTTTTGTCCTCGGCTTCCCCCGCCCATCGCATTTAACCGAATTCACTCGAACAAATTGATTGATTTATTCTTAATTAATATTTTTCCCAAAAAGCAATTTGATGTTGTCCTAAAGTCTTAAACTGTCTTAAATTGAACAGCAGTAACCATTTTATCAATTTTATTTGGCATTTGTTTGACTTTTGACAATGCTTTTTTTATTATTTTGTCATTTTTAGTGCCTTTTTCAGAAATTGAGAAATTTAACCGAAATTTACTAAAAAAAAAACTTTGCTCTATGCTTTAACTTAATTGATCAAAATTTTTGATTGTAAAGTCGAAACTTTTTCAATGTTTTACCAAGTCTTTGATTTCTTCTTTTCACTCTCCGATTTGCTCAAAAGAATAAAAATGAGTTCGAAATGTTGAAAAAAATATTTTGAAATGATTTAGTAAGTTTAAAATAAATAAAAATTGCCAAATTTTACAATATTTTCATGCCTTTTTACCATATTTTCCCCCTATTAAATTGCGTCCGTCCGTCCTTTTCCCTTTCCTTCTTTTTATCCGTTCTTTCACTTTCATTTGCCTTTTTCTGACCTTTCGGTCATTTTCCCTCTCCAATAAATGCGAAAAGCAAACACTGAAACGAAAAATGATAAGTGATAATAACAAACATATCAAAACATTGGTCAGCAAAACCAACACATAAAAAGGGACTTCAAAATATATGCAAATTTATTTATTTTTGTTTTTATTTTGCGATTTATTGGCGAGAAAATTCCAACACATTTTTCTCTTTTTGGAATTCTCCCGTTTTGAAGAAGCATAGCAATGGCGGAAAAGCGAACGGCTTCTGCCCCTGCCCCCCCCCCCGCCCGCCATTCCCTTTCAGGCCATCAATTCGCATTTGAAGGAAAATTTCCAAATTTTTATTCTTTTATATTTAATTTTGATTCTCCCTGCTGAATTTGAACCTCACCTGCCGTTCACCGTTTGGCCATGTTTTTGGGTTTGTCCGAAGAATTGCCGTCCCGATGAAATCCCGTCGCCGTGGCGGGCGGGGCTTTCCCGTTGCTGTTGCCGCCCTCCCAATTCCTAAAGCCCACCCGTGTTGTTGCTGTTGTTGTGGTGCCATTCGGATGACAGTTGCCTTTGCCCCACATCCATCCCTTTAAGCGGGGTGATTGGAAAAGCAAAGGGAAATTGACACAATGCGAAATGATCGATGGGGGGGGGAGCTTTTTGGGCTTTTGGCTTTTGGGTTTTATCCATTGCTTTGATTTGGTGGTGGACGTTCAATCACTGACAGCCAAAGGGCAGAAGCAAAGGATTTGCAAAAAACAAATGCTATCACAGAGAAAGAAAGGCCATTCGTTCGCTTTGTCCGATGGCATTTGCTTTTCGGTGCCCGCAGATTAATCAGAACAAATCCCTTAAACTTGCGTCCAATTGGTGCGAATCGGTATTTTGGGAATGGAAACTCGGAGTCTGATCAGGGACAGTAATAGGTCGAGAATTGGGAACCCCTCCGGCCGGGATAATGGGGGATTTCAAATTATTTTCCAAACCGGCAAATTATAAATCCGAAACACTCCAATTATCATTCATTTTTTCCATTATTTTATTTTTATTTAATTTTTTAAATTTATTCTGACATTGTTAGTTAATCTTAATTTTATTTGTTTTATTTAATTGACATGGAAATTGATCAGCTAAATTTTCACCTTTTTCCTTCAATGTTCGTCTTCTTCGCAGTTCTGACCACCGCATTTATGTGATTAATTAACAAACCATTTTATTTACTCGCAATAAAAAAATATATAAAACTAATTATTTTATTTGCTCAAATTAATTTTTAGTTTTGGCGTCGGCGGATATGAACCGATGAGGGATTAAAGTGAATTTCACATTTAATGGCATAATCATTTACGTCGAATTGGGCTGAAGAAATCTTTGATCTTCGATGCTTAATTGGCCGTTATTTGAAGCAATTTTAATTTCAACGCATAAGCATAAATCCGGGCGTATGGCAGTGTGTTTAGCTTAGCTAAAGCACTAACAAATAAATCAAATCTCACATAATGCCAAGGAGAGCCCGAACCGGGACAGAGAGACAAGCGATCCGACCCACGCCGGGTTTAGGGCCATGGTCCGACTGATTTTGTAGTGAATTCGGACCAGAAACTTTTGATTCCCAAACGGAAGAACTTTACTGAATTCAAAATTGACAGAAACAGAATTTTTCTTCAAAATTTCCAATTCGATTTGCTCAAATGTTTTGTTGTCCCTCAAAACTCTCCAACAAATCTTTTCATGATTTGCGCAATTTTGCATCGGTGCCGTCGCCCGTGCCATTGTTAATTGTGCGTCTGCTTTTCGCCAAATCGATTTTGGCGCCGCCTTTTTTTGGCAAAGGACCAGCAGAAGACGAATCTGTGACTTAACATGAACAATTAAAGCTTAATAAAAAATAATTTTAACTTAGTAAAAACATTTCGTTTTGCTTTTATAAGAATTTGGATAAATCCATAAACTAATGTATGCCCTAAAACAGATGAGGCTTAATTTGCAAATTCCATCGTTAAATTATTTTAATTAATTTTTTTTAATTTCCTCAATGTAAATGCGTAAAACGCGCAACGCAATTTATGTATTGTATTTCCGGGGCCCCAAAAAGCCGCTAATTCGACAATCTGCAATTGCATGCAGTTTTTTCGCGGCCGCAACAGAACACCATACCGAAATATCCGTGGGAATCCTTTGGCTTTGGCACAGTGCGTAATGACAGTGGTGCTTTACTGCTGCGGCTGCTGCTGGGCGGCACGGATGAACTTGCCTTCTCTGTTTCTGTTGTCGACGCGTACCCGCGGAATGGCGCCGCCGGCGCCGCGTCCATCGGTGCGCCAAAGTTTCAACTGCTTGCAAATGACGAGGCTGACGAGAAGTGCCGCTGCTCCTGCTGGTTGTACCCGCGACTCCATTCGCTTGCTTCCGACTCGGACATAAAGCGTCCCCGCTGGTCCTCCTGCGTCACAGTTTCGGTGTCACTCGGCAAATCCCCTGCCAACGCTATGCCGGGGGAGGGCGTGTATAAAATTCTTAATTCTGAAAGAGGGTTCACACATTCGCAATTTTTTGCATTACAAGACATTTTTTTATTTTATTTTTACCTCTTTTTGAAGAAATTTTTATTAAGGGGAGGGTTAGGTTTGGATCCGGGTGTGTCGCGACTACACGAAAAATAGAAAAATTAAATTAAAAAATAAAAGCATTAAACCCAAAAAGAAAATATTTAAATTAATTTTAAATTAGAGAGACAAAAATTAATTAATTAAATGTGAACGAAATGAAGGAATGAGTGAAGGAAAATTATTAGTCATATTAGTCACAATTTTTCCATTCGAAAAATTGCCAAATGTTAAAAATTAATTATGAATAATCGGGAAGTTAAAAGTAATAACAAATTATAAGAAATGTTAAAATGGGACAAAATGTGAATGATATTAAAGAATTGTAAAATGTTAGAAAATTGGGAAATGTTAAAGTGGCACAAAAGAGAAAATGAGAAATGTTAAAGAAATTGGCAAATGTTATGGACAGAAATTGGGACATGCCAAGTTGGCAAACACCCTTTTCAACTCAGAAAAAGCGGTATAAAAGAAGGGCCGGGTTATTAAAAATTGAGCTAGGGTACGATAGCTATTTTTTCTTTGTTTTTATTCTTTTTTTTATCCATAAATACGGCCGGGAGTTCGTTTTGGATTTTCCGATAGACTGATAAAATTTTAGAGATTAAATATTTTTTCTCACAATTTTTCTTTCTACACACGAATTTCCTTTCGCATAATTATTTGATCAATATATGGTCGTAGATGCGGCAAAATTTTTTGCCGTGCTTACAAATAAACGAACAATATTTGCCTTAACCCTTTTTTAAATTTTCAATCATTTTTCGTTTTTGCATAAATTATTTAAGACATCAAGGCCAAATTTTTCATACTTTTAAAAAATAAAAATGATTCCTTGTCCCAAATGGCGACACTCGAATCAGCAGTAGGTTTTTCTGTTGTCACTTTTGTTATTTTATTTTACAAACTTATTAAAATTGTTTATTGAAATGATAAATATTTTTTTACAATTAGACTGCCGAATTTCACGCCGCAATTGACCGATTGTTGGCATCGGTGGCTTACATTCCCGCCGGGCCTGTTCTCGTGCGTCTAATTCAACGTAAGTTCAGCACTGAATATGCCATATGCATATTTAATTCGGTAAAAATATATGACAAACGTGTCTGTGAATAAAATGGCACATAAAGTCCTAAAAACGATAGAAAACTTTTCTCCGGCCGTATCTTTCGACGCTGACAATCCTTTTCTCTAATATTTTTTCAAAAACTAAAACTTCTTAGAACATCCCCCGTTCACTTGTCGACGAATCCCCTTTCCGGGAATCCCTTCATCTCCGCTGTCCCTGTTCCCCGGGTTGGCGGGGGTCGTCCCCCCCCCCCCCACGGCTCATAGCCTTGTTCAAGTTAATGTTTTCACTTTCGTCGTCTACTAATCACGCATTTGATCCTCTCTAAAAATGAAATTTAAACAAACATTCGACAGATTGTGAGTTCGTTTTATTGTATTTATGGAAAATTTCCAAGGTCAAATTGAGGAATTTCTTCATTTATCCCAGAATCTTCGTGTCCATTCAGTGTATGCGAACGGTTGTTCAACATGACCCATTTGCACACCTGCGGGAACAATTGGCCAAAATGGCGCCGGTGGTGAACAAATCTTTTGTCCAACAACTGCCCAATGTCCGTAATTGGCAAAATATTAAAGAAACTCAAAAGGAAATTTCATAATTCTTTAATTTTTTAAATTCCACCAAATTAAAATTGTTGTTTGTCCTTTTTTAATTAAATAATTTTTATTAATCAATCCTTTGAACTTTTTAAGGTGCGATTTCAAAGTTTTAAGAGGACAATACTGAAAAAAAGAAGCGAAAAGCAGAACATTGTTGATGACAAAATGTTGACATTAATGAGACGAGGAGCTTTAAATGTGATGGAGAATGATTGGCCGAGAAAAGAAGAGAAATAATTTCAATTTATTGTGATATTTATTTACATTTATATGATGTAAAATATCCTTTCATTAAAATTGAAATATTAATTGATTATTATTCTAAATTTTGCTGCTATGTTGATTCCTAAAAAGTGCAAAATCAAAATCGCTAGTTTTATCATTTTTATAATTATAAATATGTAAAAATTTATTAAATTGATGCTTAAATACACATTTTTCTAAACGTTTTTTTTGGATTTATTGATTGCCCACTTGTGCTCTGCCCCCGTGGAGTGCTAGGTCGTTTCGTAAATCCGCCAAGGGGTATAAAAACAAAAATTTGTGACATATAAAAATTCATGACTTGTCTAAAACACAATCAAAATAAAATTTTAGAAAATCTTAAGTCCGATTTTGGCCAGAAAATTTTAAATTTTAAAGATAAACATAGAATTCTTAGGGCTAGCAATATATAAATTTGTTTGGCTTAATTTCAATTTAATTGATTTAAAATTATTAAACGACTACATATAATATATTTGGGTGACCATGGCAAAAAGCATAACATATTTAATGCTTTATACTTTTTTTCTTAAGCAACTAAATTACTTATATATTTCTTTTTTGGAATTTGATTCCTTTGTATAATCTATTAAATAATATTTCAAAAAATTTAATTGTTTCAAAAAGCTTGCGGCCAAAAAAATCGGACTTAAGATTTTCTAAAATTTTATTTAGTTATATTTAGATAAGTAATGAATTTTTATATGTCACATTTTTTGTTTTTATACCCCTTGGACGGATTTACGAAACGATCAGCACGCCCCGTGGCACATCTATGCACACTCTTTGGATTACCACGCTGCACGCCTCGTGGAGACCCGGGTCAAGATGTGTAATGTCGGTTAGCGTTTCTTGTGTTCGGACGAGCCAAATGAATCTGTTGCAAATTAATATAGTCAATTTTACTACTGTAAATTTTGAAAAATTAAATAAAAACAATTTTCTTTTTAATTTTCTTTTGCATATTTATCGCTGTGAACTAATCGAAATTGTTAAAATTTTTTAGGGATGAACGATTAGTTTTTAATTTAAATAAAATTCTTTTTCCTTATTTCTAATTAATTAATTAATTAATATTTTATATAAAAACAAAATAAATAATATTTATAATTTAATTTGCGTAACCATTTTTTAATTATTAATTTCTTTTTATCATTTCTTATTTGTGGAATAAATTCAAAATTTTAGAGCTATCGTCTTTAGATTAACAATTTTTTCTAATTTGTCAAATAAATTAAAAGTCGGGCAATAGTCGGTGCCAAAGTAATTCATCTACAGAATTAGGAAGACAAAATTAGAAGTTTAGAAGCACATTTCAGTGTTTTTAATCCCTATTTCGTCCCATATTCCGGACTTTTTCTGTCATAATTTAATGTACTATTTGCGTTTTTTTTTTGTTCATATAAATTTGTTTCTATTAATTACGTCATAAACTCTGATTTTGTAGTGTTTTAAATTCTGCAATTCATTTCCCATAAAATAAGAATATATGTAGCTGTTTTTGTATGAAAGTCAAAATTAATTTTAACGATTTCTTCTTCCTTAATTAAGTTTGCTTTTGGTGTTGCCATTGGCATAAATTTATTCGGGGAAATTAACTTTAACAGAAAACTTGTAAATCTTGAAACGTTCCTTATATTTTCATAAAATTTCCTCTATTTTCTTTTTTTTAAATTTGGCTTCGATTAGCCTCCGAATTTACTAAAATATTTTTATTGGAATAATTGTGAAATAAATAAACATTTTTAATTATTATTGCTTTCTTAATTTATTTAAATATTTTGTTGGTGTTATGCATAAATTGAGATTAATTTTAAAATGTTTTCAATTATTTCTGTGCTTTTTTCATCTTTTTTTCTTCATTCCGACATTTTATTTTATTTATTTATGCAAAAAAGAAAAAAGTCCACAAAAGGGAGTAATCCACTTACTCTGCGGACATGTCATAGATTAAATCGTCCTCGAGTAATATGGATTAAACATTAAACAAAAAATGAAATCACAACAAAATTAAATATAAGAATGAGGTCAATGATCAATAAAACCAAATCACTATATAAAATATATAATATCTTTAATTAAAGAGATAATTCACTTTTCCGGTCATTTTATACGTTAAGGAGTTTAATTTTTGTTTTAAATTGATTTAAGAATTTATTTTAATGATTTCTTTATCCAGCTGATTCCACAATTTTGTAGCACTCCCCGCAAAAGGAATAAATTTTTTTCAGATAAGTTTGATCACAATATTTGTTTTCTAAAATCAAAAAGTTAAAGAAATTTTGAAATATTAACAGACAGAATTTAACAAAATGAAAAGTCAAAATGCTCGTGATTCACGTAATTTAGTAAAAGAAAAGTCCATTTAACATTTGGTTGATTTATATTACTGTTTAAATATTTTATAAAATAGTTTGTTTGGGTTAATATTTGGAAGGACTGAAATCTTCCATAATGAACTCATGAAAATTGTGCACATTCTGAAAGGGCGCAATCCAGCGGGGAAGGGGGAAGAGTAGTGATGTTCTAGAGTCGTCTCGGTCTCGACTCGAGAAAAGTCTCGGATTTTTAAGTCTCGGTCTCGATTTTGGAGACTAGAGACCGATACCGAGACTTTTTTACACCCCTAATGATTGGCTTTTTGTTAAGTTAGAAATAAATATACTTTTGGTAAGTTTTTACTTCATACTTTTATTAATGTGCATGGTTCAGTGGGTTGTGTTCTTTTGGATAGTTTAAAAGTGAAAAATGATAATTTTGGAACAAAATTAATTAGTGAAAATATTTACTTGGCGATTGATTGTCAATGCTTTCAAAAATTGTTTTTCTTCTCCCAGCAAAACGACAGAAATAGAAATGTTGGTAAATTTTTTCTGAATTTTGCAAATTAAAAAATTTTTAAAAAAATTCTTTCTACCTTTAAAAATAAAATCAAATTCAATTTCACTCTCCGTAAAATCCTTTTTGCTTTCCCAACCATAAGAACGGAAATCATAAAACTAATTATGTATTTCATTATACGAAAAGTACAATTTTCTTTGCATTTTGCCGACGAACACTTGCAGTTATTGAAATTTGAATGCAAAATTAAAATGATTAAAATGTGAGACCAAAAGTGCATTTTTGGTTCTAAAATATCAAATTTACATATGCTTTAATTAAATAGGAGAAGAGATGGTAAATTGAACATTCATCTCAATGAATGCAGAAATATAGAAAAAAAATGCAAAAAATGCTTTAATTAATTGTAAAAAAAATGAAAAAAAGATAAGAGGCAAAAAAACAAAAACAAAAGGCTATCCCTGAAATTGGCATATTTTCATAACATTTCAAGTAAGTTCCGTTATGTGCCGCCGGAAATAGTTTTTTTTTTTTAAATTTTATGTAATAAAAAGTTTTCGACTCAACTAAAAGCATTAAGGATTTCATTAGCAATTATGACACCAAATGAATAAAGAATGAGGTATCTTTGGCAAATTTTCCCATTTATTGAGCAGTATGTACCAATTGGCAACTATTTTAACAATTATTTTGGCATTTTTGCATTTTTTAGCAACTATTTCTATCTTTTTAATAACTATTTAGCTGCCAAATTCTTCATGTTTAGCACCTAAAAACTCCAGCCCTCGTTATATTTCGTGGAAAAAATACTTTATTAATGTACATATATCAAAAATGGGAAAATATTTCAGTTAATTACCGTAAGACGTGTTCATGGACACAGAATAGAGTTGGCATAGTGCCACTTTTTTTATTTCATGGCGACAATCAATCACAAAAATTGGAAATTTTGTGAAGAAATGCTCACTGATCACTGATCGCGGTGTCAGTCAGCTACTTTTGGGCATGACATCTTTTTCAAATAGGCATGGTGCTGCTCCATCTCAGAACGGCTTTTTGCGTCCCAAATTGCAAAACACATTTGGCACACCCTCGACACATTCGAACTGAAAAACAATTAATAACGAAAATTATCAATTATAATTAAAGTCTCAAATTAAAAAAATACAATGGGTTTTTTGAAACATGAATCTTTTCTCTATTACAATTTGTCGCTTTTGTTTTTTAAAAGAGCCAAAAAGTGGTCAGGATCCAAAATGCAAAACATTGGTAACATCCCAGATATTTTAATTCCATTTTATAAATAATAAATGAAAATTCAAAAAAAAATGAAAATTTTTATTATATTTTTAAAATTATATTCAAAAATTCAAAATTATTTTAGTATTTGCTTTTCGTTCAGTCCAAAAGGAAGTGCGCCTGCTGGTCGGACAATGTCGCATTGGCCAACTCGGCCAAAATGCCAGTGAATAGCACGTCGTCCAAATTGAAGCCAACTTGCTTTGTTGGCCTGTTCATCACTGCACTGACGGTGGCCGACGTGGTCAAATACGTGGGCCCGAGCACAAATGGCGGATATATATCCGCTGAGTACAGTGCCATTGGCACGTACCCAAACAAAATTGAATTTGGCGCGCCAATTTGTGCCACAGAAATTTTGGAAAATGCCCCGACACCCCAAACTTTAAGCCCAACTGACCATTTGCTCTCCCAGTTCCGAAATGGCTTTCGACTGCCTCCCATATGCCCGAAAAAAATCAGCGGTGATCATCGGCAATTTGGCGGAATTTGTTGTTTATCCAATAGTCCATCCGACGAAGATCGACCACCGAACTGTCATCAATTTTTGCCACCCATTTGGCACCGGCACAGTGCCGTTGTTGCAATGTCAGGGCGCCGAACCACTGAAAATGTATAAAATTGAGTTAATATTTTAAATTAATGCTAAATAAATGTAAAATATTTCAAATTAATTTATTGTTAATTAATGTCATTTGCTGATCACTTTGAGATGTAAGTGCGCATAAAGGTCCACAAATCCATGCAAAAACACAATGTCGCCATGCTTTTTTCTGCTCCTCTTCTAATTTGTGTTTCACATCTGCCGCTTCTCCTCCCGCTTGATCAGCACGAAAAACCGGAGAATTCACCGGGGGGCGCCTGAGTAAACGCCAAATTAGATAAAAATTCAAATTTAATTTATTAATTTCCACCGCATCCGTCATCCACGGTTGTCTGACTCCCGTTCTCCACTCGAAATGATCCCGGCGTGACATTGCCAACATGATCAGCTTGATGCCGGCCGGACAAACACTACAAGTTCCATCCAACAGTCCATGCGAATATTTTTGAATTAATTTCAAAAGGCTATATTGCAAAAAATTAAAAAAAGCTAATTGGCTTCTCTCAGAGTTCGTCAATTTGATTTTGGTAAACTGAATATTTCGGGTTTTGAGACAATAACCCCCAATTTCCTTTTTTAATTATTCAAGGATGCGAGAGACCAAAAATTTGGCTTAACTAAAAACCAATAGCAAAAACGATTTCTTTCTCGAGCAATTATCCAGATGAGACTCTCAAGCATCAATAATTTTTATGGACCAATTTGTGTTAGGGAAGAAATCATTACGGACTGCTTTATTACATAATGATCTAAACCTGCTCGTTTATGCCCGTTGAAGGTGTTTGGTCTGGCATAGAAGAAAAACGGGGACAACAAAAGCCAAATGGATGTTACCATGGTGGTAGTTAGCACCGTCTTAAAAACAGTAAAAAAAGAACGGTAAATCGAGAAGCAAGGACCAAAATAAAAGCAAAAAGTCCAAAAATCCAAGAATTTCTCAAGCCGAAACGGTGTTCTCAAATTGCGCTCGCTAATGCCAATACCAACTGATGAGAAATGTCTGTGGACAATTGCCTTTTAAATTCACTTCACATACATTTTGGTCTTTGGCCTCGCTCATTCAATTATTTATATCTTGTGCATTTTTCTGAATCAGCTAAGCAACATTCCATTACAAGCCGCTTAATTATGCATTGCTTTTTTTTT